>WOXC01007268.1:0-137759 GCA_011680675.1 Gymnobelideus leadbeateri | reverse complement strand
CCTGAAATCAACCCATGGATCCCCTAAGGGTCCTTGGACATGAGAATAAGAACTTTTGTTAGATTATTGGAAAACTGAATATATTTTATTGTGTGTAAATCATCCTGCAATGTGTGCAAGGGAGAAATAGGTGTTCACACTGGCATATCTTGTTAGCTGTGTAAGTCTGTTACCATAAAGGATTTAAATTGAAAGGAAAGATGGAAAGGAGAAAAAGAAAGAGTATGAGAGGAGACTTGAATAATTTCTCAAGGAAATATGGACTGGTACCCAGGGAATATCTGTCCTTGCTGTGTATGAATTTGGGGTAGGGATTTCAGTGAGATTGGGACATAAACAAGGAGTTTCCTGGAGGAAAGATTTTATGTTTCGGGATTCTTATAGAAAGTTTTTATAAGGATAACAGTTCCCAGGACTGAAAACTGATGATGATGATGATGATGATGATGATGATGATGATGATGATGATGATGATGATGGGGGAGAGAGAGAGAGAGAGAGAGAGAGAGAGAGAGAGAGAGAGAGAGAGAGTTCATTGTTTCTTGTAGTAAACAGTTGTATAATTAGGGACCTAAAATAACAAATAGAAATAAAACCTCACAGATTTTGAGCTGGAAAGGAACTTGGTGGTTAGAATTTAAGCTCCCTCATTTTACAAATGATAAAACTGAGACTCAGGGAACATTTCAAAGATTTTCAAGTGGCTCCCACTGAACACTTTGAGTTGCCAGAAATTTTACCTTCTTGATTTTTAATATCATATTTTGTGGATAACTTTTAAAAATACAACAATTTTCTCAATGTACCTCGTTTCCTTCCACCACTAAACCCTTTCTTATAGTCAAGGAAAACAGCTAACAAAAGTAAGGAGAAGAATAATATCCTTCAGCATATATTATATCAAGTGAAATGTATCATGTTTGATAACGTTAGCTGGGTCCAAAATTGGTGAAAGTAGCAATGAATTGGGGGGAGGGAGGATGGCAGGGTAAAGCAGGAACTAACCTGAAATCTCAATTTCACCTCTGAATAATTATAAATAACTCCTCAAAATGAATTCTGGAAGGCAGAATCAACAAAAGGATGGAGTAAAACAATTTTCCAGGCTAAGATATCTTAGAAGCTCTTTAGGGAAGGTCTATCTCACTAAGGTAAAAGAAGAATGCAGTTCAGTACAATTGGCATATAGGCAAGCCAGCAGCAGGATGTGTCCTAGCAATCCAAGAGCAAGGCCTCAAACCTAATCACAGGTCAGGCCCCACAGCCCCAGCACAGCAGGCCAGCTGCCAGGTTCAGAAACCCCAGAGCAGAAAGTCAGCCAAGAGTTCCCACAACCCCAGTACAGAAGGCAAGTGGCAAGGTCCTGCTGTCCTGGTGTAAGAGGCTTGGGACAATGTCCCCTACACCCAAGAGGCAGAGTTCAATCTTAAAAGTCACAAAATAAGCTGTGAAATGAGCAACAAACTCCAAAAAACCTGACCATATATTGGGGTGAAGAAAATATACTATTATCACCACAATTATTCAATATTGTATTAGAAATTCCAGCAATAGCACTTAGAGAAGAAAAAATAAATTGAAGGAATTAGAAGAGGCAATGGGATACAAAACTCACTCTTTGAAAATCATATAATGGTATACTTAAAGTAACCTAGAGAATTAACTAAAAAAAAAAAACTTCTTGAAATAATTAGCATCTTAAACGAAGTTACAGGATAGAAAATAAACCCACACAAATAATCCAAATTTCAGCATAAAGAGATAGAAATAAATTCCATTTAAAACAACTGTAGACAATTTAAAATACTTGGGAGTCTACCTGCCAAGAAAAAAAAAACAACAAAAAAAAACCCCAAGAATTATATGAACACAATTACAAAACACTTTTCACCTAAATAGAGTCATATCTAAACAATTGGAAAAATATAAATTGTTCATGGGCTTTTTTACTATACCATTCTTCCTCCTCCTTCTCCTCCAACTTTCTCTCTCTCTCTCTCTCTCTCTCTCTCTCTCTCTCTCTCTCTCTCTCATTAATTTATATTTTAAATTTATTTTTCTTCTTTCATCCATGATCTCATTGAGGAAAAGAAATTCTCTGTAAAACTACAGAAAAAGATGCAAAGCAATTTCTCTTATATCAAGAAAGGAGAAAGAAAAGAAAGGAAAGAGGGAAAGTAGGAGGGAAGAAATGATGGAAGGAAAGAAGGAAGGAAGAAAGGAAGGAAGAAAGGAAGGAAGGAAGGAAGGAAGGAAGGAAGGAAGGAAGGAAGGAAGGAAGGAAAGAAGGAATATGTCTCTTTCTGCAACATGAGCTCATCACCTGTCTGTCTAAAGGTGGCTACCACACTTTGTCAAGAGTCTTCTAGAATCACAGATGGTCATTTATAGATTAGAGTTCTTTCAGTCTTCATAGCTGTATGTTTTTCGGCATTGTTGTTATTATATAAATTGTCCTGTTTCTGCTCATTCATTGTTCATAAATATTTTCAAGGCTTTTTCTCCCCCTTTCTCCACTTCTATGTCTCTTCCAGACCCTGTCTCTCTCTTTCTGTTTGTTTCCCTCTGTTTTTGCCTCTCTCTATTTCTTCCTGCCTCTCTGTGTTTCTAGAATTCTCTATCTTTTTTTTCCTGCATCTTTATCTTTCTTTTTACCCCTCTCTGTTTCTCTGTACATGTCTCTTTTATTTATCTGTCTTTCCTATACAAGTCACACCTTCATCTCAATTAATTTAATAGAGTAGGTCAAAAACTGTGTCACTCAAGGAGATCCATTTGTTCTTTCAGATCATTTAAAATGCCCTTGAGAACACTACTTCTGTAATGCAGTTGATGACTAAGACCACTGCTAGAAGTCGTGGGTAAACTTGACCACAGCACCTCCATTTAAACTGTCTTTATGATTGATACTGATCATGATAACCATTTGGCCTTATGGCAACTCCTATGAATTGCGATTGTGGAGAATGGTGAAATGAATAGATCACTTAGGCTTTGCTCCATTAATTGTGCATGTATAGAAACTGAGTAGAGTGGAAAGCAATGACTGGTTTACACCTTGTTTAATTAAATGACAACAACCGAGTTCCAATTGACCCGCACAAACTGAAAGAGAAAACCACAAGACCATTAAACCTTAGAATGATAAATAGAACCCTTGTCATTGCAGGGAGAAACCAAGTAACTGAAAAAACCAAAGTAGGGAGAACACTTAAGTACACATAGACATAGTTTTAAATATTTGCAGAGGGTTCCCAAATTTTAAGGAAAAAAAAACTAATCATTAAAAAAAAAAAGGAACAGTGTTCTATTGCCAATAAAATGCAGCTATATTGCTCAGTAGTCATACCTAGTTCGATTTTTAATTCATAGATATAAAAATGAAACTTGGATTTAAGGGGCCTAGGAACTTCAAAATTATCAAAAAAAAATCACATAAAACAAAAGAAGTTTCCATTATATTCTTCTTTATGCTTGTGGGGGAGTGTACTGTGATGATTAATTTTCTTTTTTTTCTTTTTTTTAGAATTCTTTTTTTTATTTAAACAAATGCTTTATTAACTTTACATCATTCATTTCCGCCAGATTTTGAGTTACAAAATTTTTCCCCGTTTTTCCCCTACCCACCCTCCCAGAATAGCAGGCCCACAAGATATTGCTTCCTCCATCCTGGTCTCTACCATATCTTCTCCCTTACCCCCTTTGACTTTTCCATTAGAGCAAGGTGAATTTCTATGCCCCAATGCCTGTACATCTTATCCCCCAATTACATGCAAAAGAGTATTAATAATAGTATTTATATATATTTGAAACATTTAATTTTAAGACCTCGAATTTCAGATCCTTTCCCTTCCTCCCTTGTCACCCATTCCCTCTGGGAAGATAAGTAATTCAGTATGTGTTGTACATGTATAGCCATGCAAAATATTACCATAGTAGATATATTGTACAAGGCTGCTTATAGTTCCCTCCCACCCATCTCACCCCCAACCTGGTCCATTCCCTACTTGATCCTGTCCCTCTTCTATAGTGGGTACTTCCAACCTCCCCTCCCCTCAAGAATGCCCTCCCATCCATCATCCCTCCTCTCATCCCCCTACCCCCTATTCTGCTGCAGGTTGAGATATCTCATTTAGTATGTATGTCATTCTCTCCCTGAACCAAATTCAATGAGAATGTGGTTTTGCCTTTTTACCTTCCTATTCATCCTCTCCTCTACAGCCACTTCCCCTTGCTCCTTCTACATGACATAATTTACCCCACCCTGTCTCTCCCCATCTCCTCTTGCCACTTTCCTCTCTCACCTCATAATTTCACGCCTTGAGTATCCTCCCTTCCCAACAAGTTCAGCCTATGCCCTCTATCCATGTATAATTGTAAACATGTATACACACATTCACATATGTATTCATGTGACCATATACCCTTCTTTGGTTATTTTCATACTGAGAAAAGTTTCATCAGTCACAGTTATTGCTTTTCCATGTAGGAATGTAAATAGGTTAACTTTGATAAGTTCCTTTTGATTTCTTTTCCCTGATTACCTTCTCAGGCATCTCTTACTTCTTGAGTCTGGATGTCAAATTTTCTATTCAACTCTGGTTTTTTCCTCAAGAATGCTTGAAAGTCCTCTATTCCACTGAATGACCATATTTTCCCCTGAAACAAAATACTCAGTTTTGCTGGGTAGGTGACCCTTGGGCTCATTCCCAGTTCTTTTGCCCTCTGGAATATCATATTCCATGCCCTTCGATCCCTCAGTGTAGAAGCTGCCAGGTCCTGGGCTATTCTGATTGTGTTTCCACAATATTGAAATTGTTTCTTCCTGGCTGCTTGTAGTATTTTCTCCTTGATCTGGGGATTCTGGAACCTGGCTATAATATTCCTGGGAGTTTTCTTTTTGGGATCTTTTTCAGGAGGTGATCTGTGGATTCTTTCAACCTCTATTTTGCCCTCTGGATCTAAAACATCAGGGCAGTTTTCCTTGAGAATTTCTTGAAGGGTGATTTCTAGGTTCTTTCCTTGATCATGGCTTTCAGGTAGTCCAATAATTTTTAAATTGTCTCTCCTGGATCTATTCTCCAGGTCAGTGGTTTTTCCCATGAGATATTTCACATTGCCTTCTAATCTTTCATTTGTTTGGATCTGCTTAACAGCATCTTGATTTCTCATAAAGTCATTAGCTTCCATTTGCTCCAGTCTAACTCTGAAGGAATGAATCTCCTCAGTGAACTTTTGAGATTCTTTTTCCATCTGGCAAATTCGACTTTTTAAGGCATTCTTCTCCTCATTGCCCTTTTGGGCCTCCTTTGCCATTTGAGTTAGTCTATTTTTTAAGGTGTTGTTTTCCTCAGTCAGGCTGTTGACCCTCATTTCATACTTTTTCTGCATCCTTCTCATTTCTCTTTCTAATTTTTCCTCCACTTCTCTTATTTGATTTTTAAAGTCCTTCTTAAGGTCCTCTATGGCCTGCAACCCACTCATGTTTTCCCCTGGGGCTTTTGGAGCAGGACTTCTGACCTCACAGTCCTTTTCCTGCTCTATGCCCCCAAAATAGGAGTCTAGGGTTGCATTTTTCTGTTTCCTTTGCCTTGGCATGTTGCCACTTAATTGCTTGACTTTTGGGCTTGTTGCCACACTATGGCTTTAAGGCCAGCTAGAGGAATTTTCGTCCCGAATGTGTGGGGGGCAACTTCCGTTTCTGGCAAGCTGTAAACCCACCCACAACTTCCACCCTAGATCACAATCCAGATCCAGGGAGGTTAAAGCAAGAGCGATTACCCCCCAAGACTGATCGCTGGGTCTCCCCACGATTTGTAGGCTGGGAGCCGGAAATGCCTCTGAAAACTACAAAATGGCGTGTCTCCTCAGCGGCTTCTAGACCCCAGGGGAGGGAGCTGACGCATTCCCCAAATACAGGTCCCAAAGTCCATAGGACACTAACCTCTTACTTTGTCCTAGGCATGTCTATGTTGATAATTCTGGAGTTGCCACAGCTCCTGGTGTTCTGGGGTTCCTCCAGCTGGCTGCTGGCCCTGCCGCCCTGGGGCTAAAACCTCGCCACACGCGGACCTGGGCTCGGCTCGACTCGGCTCCTGCGCTCTGCGCTCTGCGCGCTGCCAGCTTCCAGACCGCTGCACTGGTCCTTCCTGCAGGGCTGCTGGGCTGTCCTCAGCGGGAGGTTAGCTTCTCTGCGTTGTTTCGTGGGTGCTGGGGCTCCAGAAATTGTTCAGAGTCCTTTTTTACATAGTTTGGGGGGAATCTGGGGGCAGAGAGGCTTGGACGAGCTGTTTCTACTCCGCCATCTTGGCTCCGCCCCCCCGAGTTAGTCTATTTTTAAGGTGTTGTTTTCCTCAGTCTGGCTGTTGACTCTCATTTCATACTTTTCCTGCATCCTTCTCATTTCTCTTCCCAATTTTTCCTCCACTTCTCTTATCTGCTTCTTAAGGTCCTCTATGGCCTATAACCTGCTCATATTTTCCTTTGGGGCTTTTGGAGCATGATTTCTGACCTCACAGTCCTCTGACTGTTCCATGCTTCGATCCTCTTTGCCCCCAAAATAGGAGTCTAATGTTTCATTTTTCTGTTTATTTTGTTTCCTTTGCCTTGGCATGTTGCCACTTAATTACATGACTTTTGGGCTTGTTGCCACAGTAGAACTCTGCCACCAGACAGGGGAGCTTCGTCCTGAACATGTGGGGGGACAACATCCATTTCTGGCAAGCTGGAAACCCGCCCCAAGACCTCCCCCCTAGACCACAATCCATATCCAAGTAGGTTAAAGCAAAAGCGATTACCCCCAAGACTGATCGCTGGATCTCCCTACAGTTCGCAGGCCAGGAGCTGGAGCTGCCACTGAAAACTGCAAAATGGCGTGTCTCCTCAGTGGCTTCTAGCCCCCAGGGGAGGAAGCCGACGCTGGTCCCAAAGTCCATAGGGCACTAACCTCTCACTTTGTCCTAGGCATGTCTGTGTTGACCATTCTGGAATCGCCACAGCTGCTGGTGTTCTGGGGTCCCTCCAGCTGGCTGCTGGCCCCCCCGCCCTGGGGCTAAAACCGAGGCTCAGGCGGACTTTGGCTCGGCTCTCTGTTTGCTGCCAGCTGCGCTGTCAGCTCCCAGAGTGCTGCACTGGCCCTTCCTGCAGGGCTGCTGGGCTGTCCTCAGTGGGAGGTTAGCTTCTCTATGTCATTCTGTGGGTGCTGGGGCTCCAGAAGTTGTTCAGAGTCCCCTTTTACATAGTTTGGAGGTAATCTGGGGGGAGAGAGCGTTGGACGTGCTGTTTCTACTCCACCATCTTGGCTCCCGATGATTAATTTTCAATGATGATTTTCCAATTATAAATCTTTTCAGGCAAAGAAACATTTTAATAAGTGTCATTTAAAATGGTTTTTTAAAGTTTGCAAACACTTTTATCTTTTGTGCCTCCCAAAGATTTGCTAATAAAGGTGCTATAGGAAGTATCCCATTTTACAGATAAGGAAACAGGGCATCAAAGAAGTAGGTTGCCTAGAATCATATAAGTGTTTAGAGTCAAAGGTGAAATTTGAACACAATTCTCCTGAAGGGGTTCATTAACATTCCTTTCTAACACTTAAAGCATACTTCCCTGACAAAATTAGCACATGTATTAATAAGGATTAGCTCTATCCTTTGCCCCAGTGAAGAGAGAAAGTACAATTTAAAGAGGAATATTGATATACGAACATTTTATTTCCTCAAATTCACCATCTGTGGATTGTCTATCAAAATACTTCCAGGAGGAAGTGAGTAGAGATGCGTGTAGAGTACTTACCATTAAGAAGTGGAAAGGTAGGGGCGGCTAGGTGGCACAGTGAGTAAGAGCGCCGGCCTCGGAGTTGGGATGACCCGAGATCAGATCTGGCCTCAGAAAATGAGCACCCACACATAAATAATGACTAGCCATGTAACCTTGAGCAAGTTACTTAACCCCAATTGCTTTAAAAAAAAAAAAGAAGTGGAAAGGTAGAAGAAAATTTATCTTTAATCAAATTCTGTCCCATACACAGCCCCACCCTTCAATTTGTAGCACTTTCCTTCATTTATTCATTCATTCAAACTCATTCATTCATTCTTTAGGTGATGTAATATTGACAGTTGCATACAAAGCAACATTTAACAATGTCAAGACTACCATGAAAAGCAGTATGACAGTATATAGAAAGACTTTGAGTATGAGGGAAAAAAATATGTGGATTATTCATTGAACTTCACCCATGTTTGGCCTCATACTCTGTTTCAGACTGACATATTTCCATCTTACTCTCATTTGAGGAACTCATTCTCAGACTAAAGTCATCTCTAAATTGAATCCTGTTTCCTTCCACAAGTTAAACACATTGGCCCTTTCTTCTCCTCTTAAATTTTTATAGGATAGTAAGGTATAAAGTGAGAGAGATCCACCCTTCTAAGTTGTTTCAATTCGTTTATTTTTTGGCTATCTTTGGAACAATTTTGATTGCATGTTGACCTTGAAAAACATAAGAAATATAGCCATGTATCATGCCTATGATAGGGGAGAGGATACATGAATGAGGAGATAGTGATTAAATTTTGACAGACATATATGATTAAACATGAGTGAGACTTTGGTAAGTTGAGTGACATTCTATGAAAATAGTGATGGTCAAAGATTTAAATCAGCAGAGTCCAAGGTTGGGGAAAAGAGCAAGGATCATTAAGAGACTGATTATAGAACCTTAGGCTCATTTTAAATTACTGAATAGATATGGTCATGGAAATACCTAATTCAAGTTACCTAAGAGATGATGATTCCCCATTCTTTATTCGCCAATTCACACGTTCTTATTTTTTTGTTGTTGTTTTAAATTGGGGAACAATACTAAATGAAATCTTTTTTTTGCAAAATATACAGAAATCTTCGAAAATAATTTCTTCTCTGATTATCCTGAACTTCTCTTATTATTTTCTTCTTATGCTAGGAACTTTTAGAATTTTCTATATGTATTTTTATCTACCAGTTCCTCAAAGAAATCCTGGTTGTATGACTGGAAGTCATGAGTTAACATAATATAATGAGGGATCCTGGTAATTTGTAAATCATAATTTCGTTGTAATAACTGTTCTCAGAAAATATTTTTGATAATCTTTCCTGTAATAAAAATAAGTTGTGGATTCAAAATAGTCTGTTCAGGGGCAGCTAGGTGGCCCACTGAGTAAGAGCACCGGCCTCGGAGTTGGGATGACCCGGGGTCAAAACCGGCCTCAGAAAATGAACACCCACACATAAATAATGACTAGCCGTGTAACCTTGAGCAAGTTACTTAACCCCAATTGCTTTAAAAAAATAGTCTGTTCAATAAATTTTATTCTTTTCCTCCTTTTTTGGAACAAAGGTATATGGGTAATGAAAATATGGAACATTGTTACTGAGAACTGTTTGTCTGATTTGATAATTGGTTGTTTGTAATAACGCTTGTTGAACTGGAATGAATATGCATTTAGTAATACAGGATGTTTTCCATCAACTATGTGTGATTAATCAAGAATTCATTTCAATTAAATTAACTGATATTCAATTTAATTCAACCCAAGAAATATGTATTAGATACATACTGCATGTCAGGCCCAGGTAAGAAGAAAAAAGCCAAAATCAAAACTGCCATCTAATATTTTATTGGAATTTGGGTGATTACATTTAGTTGCTAACGAGACTTTCATTTTGGTTGTCTTTTAGCATCATGGTAAGAAAAGAAAGGTGGGAACATGTTTAATTTTTGCATATCAGGACCTATAATTTCATTATAATAATGAGCTCCCCTGGTAGAAAATTCCTTTTACCAATTAAAATCAGCAAAAGGTCTACAACTTATATTCTTAGAGAATTACCTGCCTCCCTAGAAAAGCAAAGGACCCATCCACGACTAGATAACCAGTATTTATGGGAAATGAGACTTGAACTCAGATTTTCTTAATCCTCAGGCCAAATCATTCTCCCCTATAGAATACTGTGTCACAAGTCAAAACTTATCATCCCCATTTTATTTATTAGGAAACTGAGGTACAATTAAGTTAATATCAAAGATAATATATTTAATAACAATATATTCTCCTTGTAAGGCAGCAGGATATAAAGGAGAGAGAACTAACCTTGAATACTTGGATTCAAGTCTTGCCCCGAATATATACTGGTTGGAGTGATCATATATGTATTAACTTCTTATTGTCCCTTGCGTAATGACCCTAGTCTCCCACCCTGTTAAATGAAGAGGACCCAGTGGAAACACAAGCCTATTAATCCTCTTGCCAGTTACAGATCAGTAGTAATGAATAAAGGACAGCATTGGCCAAGTGTTCAATTATCAGCCAACTCCCCAAAGTCTTCTCTCCTTTCACTAACATGAATTGGCATGATCCAGGATCCCCAAACCCTCCCCTCAGTACTTGATCTGTTTGATCCATATTTAAACCCTACAGAAAACCTACCAGACTATTTATTTGAAGGAAGGTCCCCATTTTCTGGGGCATCTAATTGGTACAGTAGAAAGATTTCTGGGCATGCAGTCAAGAGGACTTCTTTTCCTGAATTCAAATTTGACCTCAGAAACTTAGTAGCTATGTGACCATAGGCAAGTTACTTAACCCTGTTCACCTCAGTTTCCTCATGTTTAAAATGAGCTGGTGAAGAAAATGACAATACCCTTCAGTATCTTTGCCAAAAACACACAAAAACCAACAAAAACAAAAACAACAAAAGGGCTCACAATGGACTAGACATGACTAAAATGACTGAACAACAACAACAATTCTATGCTCTCCAGGTCCTAGCAAGGATTTTTATTTCACCCAGGGCTCTGTTTGACCACCCTGTATCCATTCATCCTCCATGATTACCCCTTTATTTTGTGAGCACATCCCCTTAATAAAGTTGACTTTCTCTATTTTCTTGTTATGTGTTCCAGGTTTCCTTTTATCAGACTTTGGTATTCCAAGCCTTCCTAAATTTGCTTAAAACAAATGTAAAATCTTGAAGTTATAAATATATTGCTTAATTGCACTAGTGGAAAGCGATCACACCAGTAATTTTCTACAGCAATGAAATAACAAGTTCAAAACTAACATACTTTACTTATATTCATATTTAGTACTTAAAGAATTATGATATTTTAAAGAACAAAATTGGTGACTTTTTGTAACAAAACAAGTAAAATCTTAAATATATTTTGATAAGTTGATTCCTTTAATTTTCCTCATCCAGCACAGTCCATATCCACTATGTGTCATGCACTGTGCCTGGTGCCATGGATCCAAAAGACCAAAAATGAACACCCTCTGCTTTCAAAGATTATACAGTCTTTCTGGGAAGAAAGTGGGGAATAGTATCATGAGGACAGATTTACATACAAATGTATGTAAATAAGTAGAAGTCGATTTGGGAGAGGTGAATGTGGAACTAACAAATGAAGGGGCTAAATTAGGCCTTATATAGGGGTTGTCACGTTATCTGAACCTTGAAGGAAACTAAGGATTCCATCAAGGGGAGGTGAATAGAGAGTATATTTCTGGTCCTGTGTAAAGCTGAAATAATGTGTTCAGGGAATAGCAAATATGCCTACTTAACTGGAATATAAGAGTACTCCAAGGAGGATAATGGGCAACATATTGGGGAAAAAAGGCAGAAGGCATATTCTGAAGGATATTAAGGGCCAAAGAAAGTTTATATTTTATCCTGCAGAGAGTTAGGAGCTGCTGAGGTTAACGAATACACTTTGGTCTTTTATAATCATAGTCCATAAGGTCCATCGTGGCTTGATTCAATTAATGTTCTAATCACAGTAGTAACATCGTAGAGGAGCCAATTTCCTCTGAAAGAAGTACAATTACCTGGTGAGTTAGTCAAGTAGAAACATAATGATTCAGCAAAGTATAAAGGCTTGAATAATTCACCATCAGTGCAAAATCCCTTCAAACTATTTCCTTTTAATATAACCCCTGAGAAATTCACCAAAAAACTATTGACATTGTCTCAAAACCACACAATATTATATCTTTAGAATTGGAAAGGACATAAAAATCCATCTATTTCAATCCCTTCGTTTTATAGATGAATAAACAGACTCAGAGAGAAGTCACTTCCTAAGGTCATTCAGGTGTTGAATGTTAGAGCAAGTATTTTCTCCAGTGTCTTATGTTACCAAATCTTGCAATCATTCCACTGAAATATGATGTGTCTTTGCCCATGTATGCATATATGTATGTGTCAATACACATGGACACATATGTTTATAATGCATGGTTGAATGTGCATATATATGTGCATTGTGCACATATACGTATCATGTATTTGTATACATGTGCATGTATGCAGCTATATCTTTTTACATTTATATCTATCTAGAATTCTACTGATTTTATTTTTTCTATGCTTTACTGTTACTACTTTGACTATAATATTAATAGATGTAAATAATTGTATAGACAGATACACACATGCATGTTCACATATATAGAAAGACTCAAATGCACATCTATCATTGTATCCAATTCCTGATACCTTGTATTATGCTTTGTATATGCTTAATAAACTGTGTTCACATGACCTGAAGAGTATAAAATTCTTTCTCTCACAAATGTGGCAGAAAGAAACATAATTTAAGAGAATCACAGAATTATGATTTCTTAGAGGGACTATTAATGTCTATCTGCTCCAGCCTATGCATGAAAAACACACTCAGTATTTGGAAATTTAAACTTTTTTGATATCTCCACTTTAGGGTAACCTAGAGCCTGCCAAAAGAGCTCATTCCTCTTTGAACAACTCTGTGTTCCAAACATGTTCCTTAAATACAACACAAATTTATGTCTTTCAACTTCCACACATTACTTTCCTCTTTATTTTTAGTCCTTGGCCAGTGATAATGCATCAAATATATTTCCAAAATGGCAATTGTGTGTGTATTTGTATACCTACATGTATGTATGTGTGTATGTGTGTATGTATGTATGTATGTATGTATGTATGTATAGACATATATGTATTGGGAAGAGAGAGAAAAGAGAGTTGAAGAAAAGGGGGGGAAGAGAGAAGAGAAGGAAAGGGAGGGAGAAGGGAGGGAATGAAAGAAGAAGGGAGGGGAGGGAAGGGAAGGGAAGGGAAGGGAGAGAGAGAGAGAGAAAGAGAGAGAGAGAGAGAGAGAGAGAGAGAGAGAGAGAGAGAGAGAGAGAAAGAAAGAGAGAGAGAGAGAGGGAGAGAGAGAGGGAGAGAAAATCACATACTCCCACTCCAATCTTCTTACTTCCAGAAAGAAAATAATTTTCAGACAATTTTCCTTTTGAATGTGTTCTTGATCCTTCATTACATGGTACCCTGAAGCTGGACCTTCTCCAGTTTATATGTGGACTTCTGTAAATATATTGTCACCACAATATCATCTTGATATTTTCAATACACTGTGATGGCAATAAGCAATGTGAAATTTTAATAAAGAACTAATGGAAATCCTAATTCAAAAGAGAAGTAAATAGTACTATTGAAAAGGAAGAATTTACCTACAGAGAGTTGGTTTTATATGATTTTTTTATTTAATTTTTGAAGGTCATGTCAATTACCACATTCATTTTTCTTGTTTTTAATTTATCTAAATTTTTTTCTGAGTTCATAGATCACTACTGAATTTGTCTTCTAAGTTATAAATACATGATTAGACCAAACTATTTTAAATCTGTTACAATTACAGGGAATCTGGTCCTCTTCTACAAAACAAGTTTAAGTGAGAAACAAGGCCGTGGAATTTCATAAAGTTTGACAAGTAAGATTCAATGAAAAATATGTATCCTTTGCTTCTTCCCTTCATAAGGAAGATTTTTTTTTACTTTCTGCTCTTCAGCTGCTTAGAAGTATTATTCTTGATGCCAGAAACCCCCTGGCAACAAAGAGTCTGCTGGCTTTCTAGTGGAAAAGACCTTTAGGCTGTACCTTTATTCATTTAAACCTATTGCATAATAATTAGCTCCAGAAGATTCTCTCCTGGCCATTTTTTTGGACACAAGGAAAAAGAATGACTTTAATTTCTACCAAGCAGAAGACTTAAAACTTTTATACTTAAATCAGAATTAGTCAGCATAAGGCAGTTCCAAACATCAAAACAACAATCAAAATCATCACTTAAATGATACACAATAAAAGCAATTAGATTTCATTTAACCCTTATGTTGAACATCTATTATTGTCTAATCTTATGAAATACCAAGCAGTATATGAAAGAACAGAATAATATCTGCCACTAAATTTCTTACAATCTAAAATGTCTCTTTTAGCATTTCAAGATTATAAGTACAAGCCTCAGATTGTACAACTGTTATCTCTTTTTTTTAGAATTTTAAATTTTTTTCTCTTTATTAATTCGTTTGTTTACATTTAGTTTACAAGATTCAGTTCCACAATTCCTTGAGTTTCAAATTTTCTCTCCTGCCTTCTCCTCCCAAGGTGGCACGTCATCATGTATAGGATCTGCAAATACTTTCACATTAGACATTAGTCAGGTTGTAAAGAAGGATTGTAACCAATGGGATGAACAATGGGAAAGAGGAAACAAAACCAAACAAGAAAAAGAAAGAGAGCAGGTAGTTTGCTTCAATCTGCATTCAAATTCTGTTCTTTCTGGTTCTTTCTCTGAATGTGGACATCTCTTTCAGTCATGAGTCTTTTGGAGTTGTCATATAACCCTGTAAGGCTGAGAAGAGTCCAGTCTATCAAAGTTGGTTGTCACACATATGTTGTGTCTGTAATTCTGTACAAATTGCTCCTGGTTCTGTTATTCTCACTCAGCATCAGTAAATATAAGCCTCTCCAGGAATATATGAAATCCATCTGCTCCTCATTTCTTATAGCACAATAGTATTCTATTACATTCACATACCACAACTTGTTTAGCCATTCCCCAGTTGATGAGCATCCCCTTAATTTCCAATTCTTTGCCACCACAAAAAAAACTGTTATAAATATTTTTGAACATATGGGTCTTCCCACACTTCTATGATCTTTTTGGGATACAACTCTAGAAGTGTTATTAAGGGACAAAGGGTATGAAATTATTTATAGCCCATTGGGCATACCTCCAGATTGCTGTCCAGAATGCTTGAATCAGTTCGCAACTCTACCACCAATGCATTAGTGTTTCAATTTGTCCACATCCTCTCCAGAATTTGTCATTTTCCTGTTTTGTCATCTTAGCCAATCTGACTGGTGAGATGTGGTACCTCAGAGTTGTTTTGATTTGTATTTCTATAATCAATAGTGATTTAGAGGATTTTTACATATGCTTATAGATAACTTTAATATCTTCCTCTGAAAATTCCCTGTTCATATCCTTTGATCATTTTTCAATTGGGAAATGACTTGCACTCTTATAGATTTGACTCAATTTTCTATATGTTAGAAATGAGGCCTTTATCAGAGACATTTGTTGTAAAAGTCCTTATCCAATTTTCCACTACCCTCTTAATCTTGGTTACATTGGCTTTGTTTGTACAGAAGCTTTTAAATTTAATGTAATCAAGATTATCCATTTTGCATTTTATAATGCTCTCTAACTCTTGTTTGGTCATAAAGTCTTCCCTTTTCCACAAATCTCACAGGTAAACTATTCCTTGCTTTCCCAGATTGCTTACAGTATCAGCCTTTATACCTAGAATGTATACCCATTTACACTTGATTTTGGTATATGATGTTAGATAATGGTATATGCCTAGTTTCTGCCATACTATATTCCAGTTTTCCCAGCAGCTTTTTTCAAATAATGAGTTCTTATCCCCAAAACTGGGGAATTGGGTTTATCAAATGGTAGATTACTATAGTCATTAACAGCTGAGTCTAATGTACCCAATCTATTCCATTGATCCACTACTCTATTCATCAGCCAGTACCAAATAATTTTGATGACTGTTGCTTTATAATACACATTAAAATTGGTATGCCTAGGCCACCTTCCCCAGTATTCCTTTTCATTAATTCTCTTGATATTCTGGAACTTTTGTTTTTACAAAATGAATTTTGTTACTATTTTTTTCTAATTCTATAAAGTAATTTTTTGGCAGATTAACTGATATGCCATTAAATATGTAAATGAATTTAGGAAAAAAATTGTCATTTATAATTGACATTTATATAAATTGTCATTAGCTTGACCCAGCCATGGGTAACTGATGTTTTTCCAGTTAGTTAGAACTGAATTTATTTGTGTGAAAATTGTTTTGTAGTTGTGTTCATATAAGTCCTGGGTTTGTTTTGGCATATAGATTCCCAAATATTTTAAAATGTCTACAGTAACTTTAAATGGGATTTCTCTTTCTATTTCTTATTGTTGGATTTTGTTAGAAATATATAGGAATGCTAAGGATTTATATCGGTTTATTTTATATCATGAAACTTGGCCACATTTATTGTCTCAAGTAGTTTTTTACTTTATTCTCTAAGTATATCATCATATCAACTACTAAGAGTTTTAGCTTAATTTCTTCTTTGCCTAATTTGATTATTTCAATTTCTTTTTCTTCTCTAATTGCTATTGCTAACATTTCTAGTACCAGATTGAATAAGAGGGGTGATAGTGGACATCCTTTGTTTCACTCCTGATCTTATTGGAAATGCTTCTGGTTTATCCCCATTGCATATAATACTTGCTGATATAATACTTGCTGATGGCTTTAACTAGATGCTACCTATTATTTTAAGGAAAGCTCTATTTATTCCTATACATTCTAGTGTTTTTGACTGGAAGTTATATTTTGCGCAAAGCTTTTTCTGCACCTATTGAGATAATCATATGATTTCTGCTACTTTTATTGCTGATATGATCAATATACTGACGTTTTTTCTAATATTAAACCATCTTTGAATTCCTGGAATAAATCCTACCTAATCAAAGTGTATTATTCCTGTGATAAACTGCTGTAGTCTTTTTGATAATATTTTATTTAAATTTTTTGCTTCTATATTCATGAGGGAAATTGGTCTATAATTTTCTTTCCACATTTTGTCTCTTTCTGATTTACATATCAGTACCATATTTGTTTCCTAAAAATAATTTGGTAGGACTCCTTCTTCACCAACTTTCCCAAACAGTTTGAGAGCATTGGAATTGTGTTCTTTAAAAGTTTGATAGAATTTGCTAGTAAACCCATCTGGCCCTTGAGATTTTTTCTGAGGGAGTTCACTGATGGCTTGTTTGATTTGTTTTTCTGAGATGGAGTTAAGTAATTTACTTCCTTTTCAGTTAATCTGGACAACTTATATTTTTGTATATATATGAATCCATTTCACTAAGATTGGCAAATGTATATGCATACAATTGGTCAAAATAATTCCTAATTGTTGTTTTAATTTCCTCTTCACTGGAGGCAGATTCACCCTTTTCATTTTTGATACTCATAATTTGGTTTTCTTCTTTCTTTCTTTTTTTATCATGTAGGCTAAAGGTCTGTCAATTTTATTGATTTTTTTTCATAAAACCAGCTCTTTGTTTTATTTATTAATTCAATAGTTTTCTTAATTTCAATTTTATTAATCTCCCATTTGGTTTTCATTATTTCTAATTTAGGATTTAATTGGTGATTTTCATTTTGTTCTTTTTCTAGCTTTTTCAACTACATGACCAATTCATCAACCTCCATTTTCTCTAATTTATTCATGTATGCATTCAGGGATATAAAATTTCCCCTAAGAACTGCCTTTGCTGTATCTCACAAGTTTAGGTATGTTGTCTCATTATTGTCACTCTCTTGAATGAAGTTAATGATTGTTTCTCTGATTTCTTGTTTGCCTACTCATTCTTTAGGACTAAATTATTTAGTTTCTAATTAGTTTAAGTTCTTTAATTTCCAATTAGTTTTTAGTTTATTTTTTCCATGCCCTTTTATTGCATATGATTTTTATTGCATCACGATCTGAGAATGATGCATTTAATATTTCTGAATTTCTGCACTGAATTATAAGGTTTTATGCCCTAGTTCATTGTTAATTTTTGTGTATGTGCCATGTTCCACTGAGGAGAAGGTATATTCCTTTTTATCCCCATTCAATTTTCTCCACAAATCTCTCATGTCTAGCCTGTCTGAAATTTGATTTGCCTCCTTAACTTCTTTCTTGTTTATTTTGAGGTAAGATTTATCAAGTTCAGAGAGGGGAAGATTGAGATCTCCCACTAGTACAGTTTTGCTATACATTTCTTCCTCTAATTCCCTTGATTTCTCCTCTAGGAATTTGGATGCTATACCTCTTGGTGCATATATGTTAAGTAATGATATTGCTTCATTCTCGATGGTTCCTTTTAGCAGGATATAATTTCCTTCCTTATCTCTTTTAATTAGATCTATTTTTCTTTTTGTTTACCTGAAATAAGGATTGCTACCCCTTACTCCCCCCCTTTTTTTTTTACTTTAGCTGAAGCATAATATATTCTGCTCCAGCCTTTTACATTTACCCTGTGCATATCCCCTTGTTTCAAATGTGTTTCTTGTAGACAGCATATTTTAGGATTGTTATTTTTAATCAATCCTACTATCCACCTCTCTTTTATGGGAGAGTTCATAGCATTCACATTCACAGTTATGATTACTGTCTATGTCTTTCCTTATATCCTGTTCCCTCCCCTATTTATGTTTTTATTTCTTCCTTCTCCCTTCCCCTACTTAAGCTTTTTACTTTTGACCACAGCCTCCCTCAGCATTCCCTCCCTGTGCCCTCCTTTAACTACCCTTTCCCCTTACTATTTCACTCCCTTCTAAACACCCCCCTTTTTACTCCGCTTACCCCTTCTATTGCATATAGGGCACAATGGATTTGTATAATTAATGGAGCATGTTATTCCCTCCTTGAACCCAAACTAATGAGAGTCAATTTCATACAATGCTCCTCCCCTCCCCCCTTTCCCTCTATTATAATTCATTTTTGTGTCTTTTCATGATAGACTCCTAAACATAAATGATTATGTTGATCACTCTTTGGACCAGATCCAATGAGAATAAAGTTCATATGATGTTCATCTCCCTCCCTCCTTCCCCTCTATATAATATGCTTTTAAGCCTCTTTGTGTCACATAGTTTACCTTTTTCTACCTCATCCTTTCCTTTTCTCCCATTACAATCCCTTTGTGCCCCTTAATAAGGTTTTTATCGTCAGATTACTTCATTTATACTCACTCCCTCTATCTATTCTTTTTAAATGGCATGATATTTATATAAATTTCAACACTGACTGGTATCTGCTTCTCAAATAGGGTTGTAAACAGTTTGCTGTTATTGAATCTCAAGGTATCTGTGTGTGTGTGTGTGTGTGTGTGTGAGAGAGAGAGAGAGAGAGAGAGAGAGAGAGAGAGAGAGAGAGAGTGTGTATGTGTTTCCCTTTTTTTACCTTTTAATGTCTTTTTTGAGTCTTGTATTGGAGATTGAATTTTCCATTGAGCTCTGACTTTTTCATCAGAAGTCCCTTATTTCATTAAATGGCCATCTCCTTGCCTGAAAAACTATGCTCAGTTTTGCATTTTGTTTATTCTTGGATGCAGTCCTAGTTCTTTTATCTTATGAAATATCAAATTCCAATCCGTCTGATCTTTGAACATAGAAGCTGCTAGATCCTGTGTAATCCTGACTCTAGTTCCACAATATTTGAATTGTTTATTTTTGGATGCTTTCAGTATTTTATCCTTGTCCTTGTAATTCTGGAATTTGGCTACTATATTTATTGGAGTTTTCAATTTGGTATCTCTTTCAGGAGGAGTCCAGGGAATTCTTTCAATAACATTTTTACCCTCTAATTCTAGGACCTCAGGACAGTTTTCTTTGACAATCTCTTGGAGGATGTCGTGCAGGCTGCTTTTTTTTTTTATCAAAGCTTTCTAGTAGACAAATAATTCTAAGGTTATCTCTCCTCGATCTGTTCTCCAGTTCAGTTGTTTTTCCAGTGAGACATTTTACACTTTCTTCTAATTTTTCAATCTTTATGTTTTGTTTGACTGACTCTTGATGCATTATAGAGTCCTTAGCTTCAATTTGTATGATTCTAATTTTAGGTGAATTATTTTCCTTGGTTAGTTTTTGAAGCTCCTTTTCCATATGTTCAGTTTTCATTTTTAGAGAGGAATTTTATACAGTTAGATTTTGAACCTCCCATCCCAGCTCATCAATTTTACTTTTAAAGGATTTGTTTTCTTTGATGAGATTTTTTTCCAATTTGGTCAATGTGGATTTAAATTTATCTTCTACCTCTCTGATTTGGCTTTTGACATCTTTCTTGAGCTTCTCTAAGAATGCTTTTAGGGCTTGAGACCAGTTCATATTTCCTTCTGTGGTCTCAGGTGTGAGTATAGAGTCCACGTTTTCCTCTGAATTTCGCTGTTCTTGCTCACTATAATAGGACCATATCATTCTTTTTTTTTTTAAAGCAATTGGGGTTAAGTAACTTGCTCAAGGTTACACAGCTAGTCATTATTTATGTGTGGGTGCTCATTTTCTGAGGCCGGATCTGATCTCGGGTCATCCCAACTCCGAGGCCTGCACTCTTACTCACTGCGCCACCTAGCCGCCCCTTTAGGGCAATTGGGGTTAAGTAACTTGCCCAAAGTTACATGGCTAGGTTTTTGTTTGTGTGGATTAAGTGTCGGAGTCTGGCTCCGAACTCAGGTCCTTCTGACTCCAGGGCTGGCGCTCTATTCACTGCGCCACCTAGCCACCCCCATATCATTCTTAATTTGACAGATTCCCTCTTGCTCATTTTGATTGCATATGTCCTGAATTTTTAGAGTGGATATCTCCTTCTGGGGTACAGATGTACCACACTCAGACTGGGAGGTAGGGTTTGGTTGTTAACTTTGTGTGCTGTAGACTCTGGGTGTCGAGCCTGAATTCAAGGCAAGGACTCTCAGTGTTTCCCCTGAGTTACCCTGAGGCTCACAGAGTAACCTGTTGGGTAGGGGTGGTCTGGCTACTTAAGGTTTCCACCTCTGTGGCCCTGGGCTACATCTCAAGCAGGCTCAGCAACTGCTGGCAGGCAGTGCTGGTGTCTGCAGATTCCCCTGGTGGTGATAAGGCACACCTCATCTCATGTTGTTAGTGCTTGCTGGCTCAACACCCCCTGGGCTTTGAGAGCTCCTTCTAGTCAGCTGAGGTGGGGCTTTTTGGGACACCTCCCTCCCTTCACTTCAGACTCCATACTATTTCAGTTATACCCTTCCTCAATGACTCCCAAGCTTGAGGCTCTTTCCACTATTTCAGGATTCTACTCTGGGTGGAACATTTATTTCTTGGTTTTCTGGGTCAGGGAGGGGGAATCAGAGTAGCTAGTCCCTGTGTTTTCTCTTACCCAGCTTCCATGGATCCTCTGTCCTGGAGTGAGATGGCTGTGAATTGCCCTTGGGGTGGGTGAGGCTGCTGTCTGTGGCTGCTTCTCACTCCACTGTAGTTTGCTCTCTGGTCTGTGCTGGTGCAACCCTCACATGCTCCAAGTCCTAGGCTGGGAATCTTCCATGCTCCATCTCTCAATGGATTCTCTCACTCTAAAACCCTTCAGATTCACTTTTTAAAGTTTAGTGATGGAATTCATGGAGGAGCTTAGAAAAGTTCCTGCTGCCATTTCGCCATCTTGGCCCCAAACTACTGTATAGTTTTAATCTCCAGTTTACTATTTTATAGAAGCTCTGCAGAGTGGGTCTGAGTTAATATCAACACATCTCCCATAAAGGATTAATCCAATCCAACCAATGCCTTTCTAGGCCTTCTGGCACATAGTCTAATGCCTTTGGTTGTTTGGTTGATTAATTGATTGATTCAGTAGAGATGTCTTGGGCTTGTTAATTAATAAACTTTAGTAGAGGTATGGCTACTCAACTCACCCCTCCCCTTTCACTTCGATAATCTAATAAATCAACAAACTTTTATTAAAACCCTAAGAAATAGGATGATATATCATATTGGTACATATAGGTGAAAGACAAATCCATACAAGTATGAAAAATTATTGATGTTGTGAGAGACACAGCTGTACTACATTACATTCATTGCTCAAATGGCTAGTCTCTAATACATGAATATTCAATTAATCAGCAAGAAAGTAGTAAACACCTATTATTTGGTGGACCGTGAGAAAAACATACAGTGAAGAAAACAATCTACACTCTCAAGTACCTTAAATGATCAATCTGTGATTTCTTTGGTATTTTTTTTCTTCCAATGATAAAGATTACAGGTGATGCATATCAGCCTAGCTTGTGTGAATTTAGCACAAATCTTCTCATAAATTTGTCAGAGAACATGTAGACAACATGATAATACTATGCATTTTTGCGTGATTATGTTAGTTTATGCATATAATTTTCCTCGAAATATTACTACCTAGATATCAACGGGGGCTAAAATAATCCTCTCTTTCACTATGTTACTAGATCATTTTTTTCCCTAAGGGTGCATGTTTTTTATAACAACTAATATACATACATAGATATATGAATGGTTTAAAAATCCAATGAACTCCAGACAGATATATATGAAAGATTTATATTTAAAGAGTTATGTCTCCAGAGACATCTTAGAAAAACCTTCCCTCCAACACCAATTTTTTAAAGTGTTTAAGGAAATGTTGTCACCAATATTTCAAGAGGAGGTTTACAGACACTTTCTGATTCAAATTGCAAGAGAAATGTTACTGTGTGAATGGCCTTTGTGTGGCATTTCAGGACTTCAGCATCTAATCCCACCTACAACTCAGAGACATGAAAATGAAGTGACAAAGTATTTTATGTAATTCTCTGAAACCAGATGGCAGATTCCCTTTTCACTCTCTCCCTGAAAAGTAAATTCTTAACTCTGAGAATTAAAATGAATGAATTGAGGAAAAAATGTGATGGACCTTGTTCTAAACAGTAGTATTTGAAAGTAATATGACAATGGAGAGGTTGATGGGATTCAATTTAACACACATTATTCATGTACCTAGAATAGATTATATGTTTAGCTATCTTATTCAAGTGTAATGCATGTAAAAAATAAGGAAATGGACTCCTCATAAATGTTCTCGGCACTGTAGTCATCATGTAGCAAAGGGAATTTTGGGCTTTGTGTTAGAAGATAATCATTGTTTCTGCCATAATTAGCTAGGTGACCCCATGCAAAGCTTCCTGTGCTCCAGTTTCTTCTTCTGTAAAAGGGTAATGATAATAGCAATATTACGTCAATTCTGGTGTAAAATAAAGGTTAATGATCTGGCCTTAAAGCTAGGAAACCTAGGCTCAAGTCCACCTCTGACATATACTGGCTGTGTGACTTTTGGCAAGTTCTTAAATCTCTCAGTGCTTTAGACAAATCTCTAAGACACTAAGTTGTAGAGAAAGTACTGACCTTTACTAGAAGAAGGTTTCTCAATTGGGATTTTCCAGAGTCAATCAAGTTACAGCTCTAATCCAAGTCATATAATTTTGCATTGTTGACAAGATCCAAATCCACATGCAATGTGTTCCATAAAGCATGGAGTTCAATAGAAGATACGTAAATAGATGACAGTTAGCTAGCTAGCTAGGAAGAAAGAAAGAAAGAAAGAGAGAGAGAAAGAAAGAAAGAAACAGAGAGAAAGAAAGAAAGAAAGAAGAAAGAAAGAAAGAAAGAAAGAAAGAAAGAAAGAAAGAAAGAAAGAAAGAAAGAAAGAAAGAAAGATAGGATATTTATTACACATTTACTTTGGTTCAGACACTGCTCTAAAGTCTGGGAATACAAATATAAACAAAAAGAAAGACAATTTCTATCTTCCTGGAGTTTACATTTGATGGGTAAAAAGTAATACATCAAAGGGTACAGAAATGCAGTAAAAGGGGAGGAAAGTGAAGATTTGCTACCAGTGGAGCTGGGAGAGAAAAATGAATGGTTTTGTATGACTCATTTGGACACTTCCATAAAGAAATTCATTAACTGGAGAAGGGACATTTGATGGTTAAGGAATCTACTAGGGAGAGAATACTACTGGGCTTAGTGAAGAGTTATGTGTTAACATAGAAACAGATTGAAGAAGAAAGCATGGGGCTTGGGGACTTTCTCAAATAGAAATTTCAAAGAGGAATTGTCCAATTATAGGAGGAGAAGGGACAGGTTCAGAGGCATTTTCCAAGGCAAAGATGCTATTGTAGTATGGGTAGAACAACAAAAAAAGAACATACAGAAGTTGATACCTGAGTTTTAATTTGAATGACGTTGATATTTTGGAAGACAGAGTGAGGAAGGGGTCAAGGGCAACTAGGTGGCACAGTAGATAAATCACCATGCCTTGAGTCAGGAAGACACATATTTCTGAGTACAAATTCAGCCTCAGACATTTGCTAACTCTGTGATCCTGTACATGTCACTTAAACCTGTTTGCCTCACCTTTCCAGTCTCTAAAATGAGCTGGAGTAGGAAATGGCAAACCACTCCAGTATCTTTCCCAAGAAAACCCCAAATGGGATCACAAAGAGTTGGACATGACTGAAAAAACTGCATAACAATACTGAGGAAAGAGTTTTCTAGTTTTTTTTTCTAGTTTTCTATCCCTAGCATAGAACTAGAAATATTGTATTATCATGAAGAAGTGTATGATAAAGATTTGGGGTAAAGGTATATATCAACAACAAAGATACAGATCAAGGCTGAACTGCTACCCATGATGCTGACTAGATAAGACTAAGTGGTCAGATTTAGTGGATGACAGGATGGGGTCAAGGGTAAACAAGCTGTCTCATGACATAAATATTACTGCTGGAACATTAAAGCAGTTAGCTCTACCTACCCCAGCCATAGAACAGTAAGATACTGTCTGTTAGAATGAGGTAGATTTGTTCCCCTTCCTTTTCCCTTCTTCACAATTAATCTAAGACATTTAGGATGATCTTAAAGCTTTGCCTTCAACCTAATAGAGAATTCTGGATAATGGCTCATTGCAATGTTCATCTCTCCAAGGAAGATGACTCTTCAGTAACTAGTGCTTCAGACTTTCATCTTGTGGTTTATGAGTTTTGTGTTCCTTGGTCTTGGAAAGGGCCAGCAGTTACTGAATATAGATAAGTATTTCTTATCTACTCTATGCCCTAGAGAACTGTGCTTTCTCACTGGTTTATTGATCTGTATTTGAGGTTGTTGATGAGAAAGCATCAAAGTTGGTTTGAGGTTAGGTAAATTACAAAGAGTTTGGAAGCTTAGATCAAAAGTTGGCTCACAATAATATTAGGATTACTTCTGAGGTATCATATTTAAAGCTATAATACAGAAAGAGGCTTTTGGGTTAGGAGTTTGATACTAATCATTGCATGTCACACTACCAAATCAATAAAATATTATAGGGAGCAATTGTGTTTTAAAACAAAAAAGATATGTTTCAATAGAAAGAACAAATAATTTTGATATCAGAGGAATTAGGTTCAATTTTTTTTTCTATCATATCCTACCATTGTGATTTTAGAAATGTCAAACACTGTGGGCCTCAGTTCTCTTGTCTGTAAAGTTAAATGTTTGGAACAGGTGGTCTCCAATTATGACCCAATGACTATCTTCTCTAAATTATAACTTTACCTCACAATTTAAGCACAAAAAAGCAAACATCTAAAGCAGTACAAAGGGAGGATAGATTCTGTAATATTTTTGGTCCACACTCAAGGTCACTGAGAGTTGTAGATTCTTAGGAAGGAGCCAAAAATATACAGACAAGCCAGGCTTTTAAATATCATTAAAGATTTATAAGTTATTAGCCAAAATCTATGACAGCCGTGTCTGTACTAAGCAATGTTGCATCAGAGATGCTATGTGGAAACAACCTATAAATTTTTATCGATTGATTTTTTTTGACTGAGAAATATTTAGGAAACTGATGGTGAAAATTATAACTGGATTGAAATGATTATTTTAATTTCATTTCTCATTTGGTGAAATTATACACCCCCAAAATAATCTTCACATTATATAATCAGTTTTCATCCAGTCTTTGCTTGAAGACCTCCAGGAAGTCAGAAACCATTCATTTACCTGTTAGCCAATTCAATTTTTGTGTAGTTCTAACCAGTAGAAAATTATTTGCTTCTTCAACCTCAATTTACATTTTTGCAATTTCTGATCTTTGCTCCAGTAGATTTTGAAATTAATATTTCTTAATTAAACAAATGCTTTATTAACTTCTGGTTTACATCATTCATTTCCACCAGATTATGAGTTACATTTTTCCCCCATTTTTTCCCTACCCACCACCCCAGAATGGCAGTCCCACTAGATATCCCCTCATCCAATCTGCTCTCTCCCATATCTTCTCCCATACCCCCTTCGACTTTGCCATTAGGGCAAGGTGAATCTCTGAGCTCCACTGCCTGGACATCTTATGAAACATTTAATTTTAAAATTTCGATTTTCAGATCCATTCCCTTTCTCCCTTGTCACCCACTCCCTCTGAGAAGATAAGCAATTCAGTATGTGTTGTACATGTATATCTATGCAAAACATTACCATAGTAGATGTATTGAAAAAGACTGCTTATATTTCCCTCCCATCTGTCTCACCTCCCACCTGGTCCATTCCCTACTTTGATCTTGTCCCTCTTTGATAGTGGATACTTCTAACCTCCCCTCTCCCCAGAATGCCCCCCCCTCCATCATCCCCCCTCTCATCCCCCTTTCCCCTACTCAGGAGAGTTAGGGTAAGATATTCCATTTAGTATGTATGTGTTTCTCTCCTTGAGCCAACTTCAATGAGAATATGCTTTTGCCTTTTTGCCTTCCTGTTCTTACCCTCCCCTGCAACTACTTCCCCTTGCCTCTTCTACATGAGACAGTTTGCCCTACCCTGTCTCTCTCCATCTCCTCTTGCCACTTTCCTCTCTCACCTCTTGACTTCACCCCTTAAGAATCATCCCTTCCTTGGGGTGGCTAGATGGCGCAGGGAGCAGGGAGCCAGCCCTGGAGCCAGAAGGACCCAAGCTTGGATCCGGCCCCAGACACCCAACACACAAACAAAAACCCAGCCACGTGAACCTGGGCAAGTCACCCAACCCCAATTGTCCTCCAAAAAAAAAAAAAATAATCATCCCTTCCCATCAAATTCAACCTGTGCCCTCTATCCATGTATACCTGTGAACATATGCCAAAATTAATATTTCTAATTCCCCATTAATACCCATTTTTTTCTGAATGAATAGAAGATTTTTCCTCATACCAAATAAGACTTTGAGTAGGGAGTTATTTTGACACCTGAATATTTTTTCTCTTTTTTCTTTTTTTTCTTTTTTTTTAATTAATTTATTAGTTTAGTTTCAGTTAACAAGATTCAATTCCATAGTTCCTTGATTTTTCAAATTTCCTTTACTTCCCTCCCCCCTCCCCACACAACAGCATATAGTCCAGTATATGATCTGCAAATACATTCATATTAGACATTATTCCAATTACAAAGGCTTATTGTACTAGGTGGGATGAAAGATGGTAAGGAAGAAATAAAACCAAACAATGAAAAGAACAAGATCATTTAGTTTGCTTCCATCAGGATTCAGGTTCAGTTCTTTCTAGTTATATCTCTGGATGGGGCATTTCTCACTTTCTTGAGTCTTTCAGGATTAACTTATATCACTGCATTGCTGAAAAGAGTCCAGTCTGTCATAGTTGGTCATCACAGATATGGTATGTTTGTGATTGTATACAGATTTCTTCTGATTCTACTCTTCTCGCTCAGCATCAGTTTGTATAAGTCTCTCCAGGTAATTATGAAATCCGTCACCTCTTCATTTCTTATAGCACAATAATATTCCATTACATTCATATACCACAACTTGTTTAGCCATTCCCCAATTGGTGGGCACCCCTTCAATTTCCAATTCTTTGCAACCACAAAAAGGGCTGCTAAAAATATTTTTGTACCTATGGGTCTTCCTCTCACTTCTACGATCTCTTTGGGATATAACCCTAGAAGTGGTATGGCTGGGTCAAAGGGTATGAAATTATTTATAATCCTTTGGGCATAATTCCAGATTGCTCTCCAGAATGGTTGGATAAGTTCACAACTCCACCAGCAATGCATTAGTATTCCAATTTGCCCACATCCTCTCCAGCATTTGTCATTTTCTTGTTTTGTCATCTTAGCCAATCTGACTGGAGAGATGTGGTATCTCAGAGTTGCTTTGATTTGCATTTCTCTAATCAATAGTGATTTAGAGCATTTCTTCATATGCTTATAGATATCTTTAATTTCTTTCTCTGAAAATTTCCTGTTCATATCCTTTGACCACTTATCAATTGGGGAATGACTTGTATTCGTATAGATTTGGCTCAATTCTCTATAAATTTTAGAGATGAGTCCTTTATCAGAGACACAAGTTGTAAAAATTCTTTCCCAATTTCCCACCTCCCTCTTGATCTTGGTTACACTGGCTTTGTTTGTGCAGAAGCTTTTCAATTTAATGTAATCAAAATTATCCATTTTGCATTTTATAATGCTCTCTAATTCTTGTTTGGTCCTAAAGTCTTCTCCTCTCCACAGATCTGTCAGGTAAACTATTCCTTGCTTTCCCAAATTGCTTACAGTATCATCCTTTACACCTAGATCATGCACCCATTTGGACTTGATTTTGGTATGTGGTGTTAGATAATGATCTATGCCCAGTTTCTGCCATACTGTATTCCAGTTTTCCCAGCAGTTTTTGTCAAATAGTGCATTCTTATCCCAAAAACTGGGGTCTTTGGGCTTATCGAACAATAGATTTCTATATTCATTAGCTGCTGGGTCTCCTGCACCTAATCTATTCCATTGATCCACTACTCTACACCTCTGCCAGTACCAAGCAGTTTTGATGACTGCTGCTGTATAATACAGATTAAGATCTGGCATAGCTAGTCCACCTTCCCTAGGATTTCTTTTCATTAATTCCCTTGATATTCTAGACCGTTTGTTTTTCCAAATAAATTTTCTTATTATTTTGTCTAACTCTACAAAGTAGTTTTTTGGTAAATTGATTGGTATGGCACTAAATATATAGTTTAGTTTGGGTAAAATTGTCATTTTTATTATATTAGCTCAACCCAGCCATGAGCAATTGATATTTTTCCAACTATTTAGATCTGATTTTATTTGTGTGAGAAGTATTTTGTAGTTGTGATCATATAGATTCTGGGTTTGTTTTGGCAAGTAGATTCCCAAATATTTTATAATGTCTACAGTGACTTTAAATGGGATTTCTCTTTCTAACTCTTGCTGTTGAGTTTTATTAGAGATGTACAGGAATGCTGAGGATTTGTGTGGGTTTATTTCATATCCTGCAACTTTGCCAAATTTATTTATTGTCTCAAGTAGTTTTTTACTTGATTCTCTAGGATTCTCTAAGTATATCATCATATCATCTGCAAAGAGTGACAGCTTGGTCACTTCTTTGCCTAATTTGATTCATTTGATTTCTTTTTCTTCTCTAATTGCTACTGCTAACATTTCTAGTACCAGATTGAATAAGAGGGGTGATAGTGGACACCCTTGTTTCACTCCTGATCTTATTGGAAAGGCTTCTAGTTTATCCCCATTGCATATAATACTTGCTGATGGTTTCAAATAGATGCTAGCAACTATTTTAAGGAAGGCTCCATATATTCCTATACTTTCTAGTGTTTTTAATAGGAATGGATGTTGTACTTTGTCAAAAGCCTTTTCTGCATCTATTGTGATGATCATGTGGTTTCTGCTAGTTTTATTGTTGATATGCTCAATTATACTGATGGTTTTCCTAATATTAAACCATCCTTGCATTCCTGGAATGAATCCTACCTAATCAGAGTGTATTATTTTTGTGATAAGTTGTTGGAGTCTTTTGGCTAATATTTTATTTAGAATTTTTGCGTCTAAATTCATGAGGGAAATTGGTCTATAATTTTCTTTCTCTGTCTTATCTCTTCCTGATTTAGGAATCAGTACCATATTTGTGTCATAGAAAGAATTTGGTAGGACTCCTTCACTAATTTTCCCAAATAGTTTGTAGAGTATTGGAATCAATTATTCTTTAAATGTTTGATAGAATTCACTAGTAAACCCATCTAGCCCTGGAGATTTTTTCCTAGGGAGTTCATTGATGGCTTGTTTGATTTCTTTTTCTGAGATGGGATCATTTAGGTAATTCACTTCCTCTTCAGTTAATCTGGGCAATTTGTGATTTTGTAAATATTCATCCATTTCACTAAGATTGTCATATTTATGTGCATACAATTCCTCATTATTTTTTTGATTTCCTCTTCATTAGAGGAAGAGTCACCCTTTTTATTTTTGATACTCATAATTTGGTTTTCTTCTTTCTTTTTTTTTATCATATTGACTAAGGGTCTATCAATTTTGTTGATTTTTTCATAAAACCAGCTCTTAGTTTTATTTATTAATTCAATAGTTTTCTTAATTTCAATTTTATTAATCTCTCCCTTGGTTTTCAATATTTCTAATTTAATACTAAATTGGGGATTTTCAATTTGTTCTTTTTCTAGCTTTTGCAATTGCGTGTCCAATTCATTGACCTCCCTTTTCTCTAATTTAGTCATGTACGCACTCAGGGATATAAAACTTCCCCTGAGAACTGCCTTTAGTGCATCCCACAAATTTTGGTATGTTGTCTCATTATTATCATTCTCTTGAATGAAATTATTGATTGTTTCTATAATTTCTTGTTTGACCCACCAATTTTTTAGGATTAAATTGTTTAATTTCCAATTAGTTTTTAGTCTATCTTTCCATGGCCTTTTATTGCATATAATTTTTATTGCATCATGATCTGAGAATGATGCGCTTAATATATCTGCCTTTCTGCACTGGATTGTGAGGTTTTTATGCCCTAGTACATGGTCTATTTTTGAGTATGTACCATGTACTGCTGAGAAGAAAGTAAATTCCTTTTTGTCCCCATTCAGTTTTCTCCAGAGATCCATCATATCTAGTCTCTCTAAGATTCTATTCACCTCCTTAACTTCTTTCTTGTTTATTTTGAGGTTAGATTTATCGAGTTCAGAGAGGGGAAGATTAAGGTCCCCCACTAGTATACTTTTGCTGTCTATTTCTTTCTCTAATTCCTTTAACTTCTCCTCTAGGAATTTAGATGCTATACCACTTGGTGCATATATATTAAGTAGTGATATTGCTTCATTCTCGATGGTGCCTTTTAGTAGGATATAGTTTCCTTTCCTTATCTCTTTTAATTAGATCTATTTTTGCTTTTGCTTTATCTGAGATAAGTATTGCTACCCCTGCTTTTTTTTTTACTTTAGCTGAGGCATAATAAATTTTACTCCAACCTTTTACCCTTATCCTGTGGGTATCCCTTTGTTTCAAATGTGTTTCTTGTAGGCAACATATTGTAGGATTATGGTTTTTAATCCATTCTGCTATCCACCTCTGTTTTATGGAAGAGTTCATCCCATTCACATTCACAGTAATAATGACTATCTGTCTCTTCCCCTCCATCCTATTCCCTCCCCTGTTTATGTTTTTGTTTCTTCCTTCTCCCTTCCCCTCCTTGGAGTTTTCCCTTTTGACCACCCCCTCCCTCAGTGTTCCCACCCAGTGATCCCTCTTCTTAACCTACCCTCTCCCCTTATTACTGTTTCCCTCCCTTCAAATACCCCCCTTTAGTCTCCTCTTTTTCACCCCCCCTTGCCCTTCTGCTTTTATAAGTTTTTATACTTATCAGAGTGAATTACTCCCCGTTTGATTCCAAACCAATGAGAGTAAATTTCAAACATTGCTCCTCTCCCTCCCTCCTTTTCCTCTATTTAATGAATTTATGTGTCTATTCACATTAAAATCTTAAACTTCACTGATATAAGTTGAGCCCTCTTTGAACCAGAACCAGTGAGAATAGTGTTTAAATGATGTTCCTCTCCCTCTTTCTTTCCCCTCTTCTATAGTGTGTTTTAATGTCCCTTCAGATGGCATATTTTACCTTTTCCTAGCTCATCCTTTCCTTTTTCCCATTACAGTACCTTTGATCCCCTTAATAGTTTTGTTTTGTTTTTTTTTTAGACATCAGGTTAGTGCATTCATACCCACACCCTCTATCTAAGTATAACCCTTTTGAAGGTCATGATAATCATAAAGATTTTGAATATTGACAGTTATCAGCTCCACATATAGGGATGTGAACATTTTGCTCTTGTTGCATCCCAAGTAATGAGTGTGTGTTTGTGGGTGTGGGTGTGGGTGTGTGAGCTTGTGCATGTGTGAGTCTGTTTCTCTTGTTTACCTTTTTATGTCTTTCTTGAGTCTTGTAATTGGAGATCAAATTTTCCATTGAGCTCTGGCTTTTTCATCAGGAACATCTGGAAGTCCCTTATTTCATTAAACGACCATCTGCTTGCCTGGAAGATTATGCTCAGTTTTGCCGGGTAGTTAATCCTTGGTTGTAGTCCTAGCTCTCTTGCCCTACGAAATATCAAATTCCAGTCCCTCCGCTCTTTTAATGTAGAAGCTGCTAGGTCCTGTGTGATCCTAACTGTAGTTCCTTGATATTTGAATTGTTTCTTTTTAGCTGCTTGTAGAATTTTTTCTTTAATCTTGTAGTTCTGGAATTTGGCTACTATATTTCTTGGAGTTTTCAGTTTGGGATCTCTCTCAGGAGGAGTCCGGTGAATTCTGTCAATAGCTATTTTATCTTCTGATTCCAGGACCTCAGGACAGTTTTCTTTGACAATCTCTTGGAGGATGTTGTCTAGGCTGCTTTTTTCATCATGGCTTTCTGGTAGACCAATAATTCTTAGGTTGTCTCTCCTGGATCTGTTCTCTAGGTCAGTTATTTTTCCAGTGAGATATTTTACATTTTCTTGCAATTTTTCGATCGTCTTGTTTTGTTTTATTGACTCTTGCTGCATCATAGAGTTCTGAGCTTCAATTTGATTGTTTCTAATTTTTATCGAATTACGGTCTTCAGTTATTTTTTGAAGTTCCTTTTTTAGGGAGGTATTTTCTCCAATTACTTCACTGAGACATTTTTCCAGGTTGGTCACTGCCTCCCTGATTTGGTCTTTAAAATTTTTCTTAAGCTCCTCCAGGAAAGCTATTTGGGCTTGAGACCAGATCATGTTTCCTTCTGTGGTCTCAGGTGTGGGTAGAGAGTCTATATTGTCCTGTGTATTTTGTTGTTCTTGCCCTGCATAGTATGCTCTAATAGACTTTTTTGCCTTCCCCTTCTCCTTCTCAGCTTCTTTTTTTTTTCCCATTGTGACTTCCTGTTTCTTAGTTTCTCAGGCTATGAGTTTAGGGCCTGATCCTTGACTTTGAATACCTCTGGGTGGCTAGTTTATGGCTAAGTCAGGAAAGTCAATGAGGGATGTAGATGGGTAGGTGTGGGTGCTTCTGACCACTTCAGATTTCTGCCTCTGTACCCCTGGGCTATAAGTAGGCTTTTGTTGGTGAGGTGAGGTGGGGCTTGTTGGGACCCCACCCTCTCTTCTCTTCAGACTCCTGGCTGTCTCAGTTACACCCCTTCTTGGAGACTCTCAAGCCTGGGGCTGTTTCCATTAACTTGGGATTTCAATCTGGGTGGGAGACTTATCTTTGGGTTTTCTGCTTCACGAAGGAGGGATGGGAGGATTGGAGCAGCTAGAATTTACTTTGCCATTTCAGCCCCTGTATTATACAGGCAGGCAGTTTCTAAACTTCCAGGCTGGGGGCCGAATGCAGCCAGAGAAGCCGCTCTTTCCACTGAGGGCCCAACTCTCCTACCTGGCTCCAATGATCCTACCCGTCTGAGAGATGACTGTGATTCGTCCTCGGTAAGTCTGCAGGCTGGGGCTTTTGCTCTCTCTGGTGTAGTCTGCTTGTCTGCTCTTAGGTCTGGGCTGTGCAGACCCCATGCACTCCCAGTCCGGACACACTGGGCAACCTCCTGGGCTGGACTCTGCCACACTCTGTCTTCCAGTGGGCTCTGTCACTCCGGATTCTTGAATATTTTTTTTTAATGCTGCATGATACTAAGTTCATACATGATATCAATTATATACAGAAAAAAAGTGGACAGAGCCATTGTTATGGTAAATATGGCCCCAGATAGGTTGGATCTTTCTATCAATAGAGACTAGAATAATGGAGGGTCCATTGAGCACCACTGAAAATATACATTGCAGGGATTTTTGGCCAGCAAGGGGACTTTCAGTCATATTGTGTTTTTTTTTTAAGTGATTATCTTCAACATTCTCAAATTATTATTTGAATGGTCATCTGTGTGAATATGGAAGATCATCACTTACCACTCTAATCTTATTTCTTTTGTTTCCTTCTCAAATTGTGGACTCTCCCCTCCAAAAAAATACTATTACATGTTCCTATAAATTGTTTCCTGTATATTTTCTCTATAAAACTTTATGGAATCCTCAGGGGATAGATACAAATAGTTATATCTACCCACTTTCAATCAAGGACCTTCAATTTTTTAAAATATTTTTCAGGTCCAGTCATAAGAAAATATTTTCTTGTGACAGAAGGATCAAAAAATGTGATTTATAGAAAAGCACTTCTTTCTGAAGAAATATATCCTTATTGTCAATATTGACTTCTTCCTACTCTATGTATTCTCTATGCCCTGAAGTTTTTGTGTGAATGTAGATATTCATTCCTAAAACTTTGGGATGCCTCCCCTAAATGACATTTTTGGGCCTTTCAGAATTGATCTTTGTACTTTCTCTTATTCTAATAATCAATATAATATTCTGCAAATTACTTTTAAATGTACTTTCTTTTTGCTTTGTTATTATGAAGTTGACACAACCAGCAAACATGGAAATTTCAATGAAACAAAAGTACTTTTTAAAACCAATCTATGCATATGAGAATCTTTACCTAGTCCAAAAGATAACAAAAATTCAACCTTCAGGATCTGAGACAAAAAGTAACTTTAAAATTGAATTCTCTGGGGAATGATTAAATAAGTTTGTGATATATAATCATAATGTAATATTATTAAGCAATAAGCAATGATGAAAGGTCTACCTTCAGAAAAACTACAACAGAAGGCAAACAATAGACTAGGATGACAAATGAACTGATGCAAAGTGAAGTGAGCATAACAACTAGATAATTGTACACAGTAATAAAACGATGCTAACAATGCTCAGTTATTAAACATTTAGCTATTCTGATCAATGAAATGAGCCAAGATAATTCCAAGAGATTCATAATTAAAAAATGCTAGCTACCTTGAGGGAGAGAACTGATAAATTCAATGCAGAATGAAGCACATCCCCCTCCCCCAATTTTATGTTTCTTGCTATGGTGGACGGCATGATGATTAATATGGAAATATGTTTTGCATGACTTATTTGTATAAAGGGTATCAAATTGCTTGAATTCTTAATGGATGGAGGAAAAGCTAGAGGAATGGAGAGAATTTAAAATTCAAAATATATTAAAATAGAGTAAAATTGAGCATCTCTAGTTAATCTATAATTTCCCAGGTAAACTGAGAGCATATTGGAAATTTTTAGACCTGTACTCCATAAGATGTTCAATTAACTTCTCTAAACAATAAAAAAAAAATCTTCTAAAAGTTCAGTATTGGTGAAGATATATATTCACTACAAGTACTTAATTGGATAATGTACCATCCGAGCATCAGATTCTGGGCTGTTAAAGATAAAATTGTATGCATTAATTGATACTGATTTTAATATTTGAGGTACCTTCCAATTAACTACACTTTTTAAAATCGTATGTTTTCATTTATAATTAAAATATAAATATCAGCTATTTCCTTCACTTAGTCTACTTATCGGACACTGGACAAGAAATACAGTTAGAATTCTAACAGGTGTTTATAGATGTTGTGAACTCTCCATGATTCCTATAACTCTTCCCTATGTTTCTGTGACTTTGCCATGATTTTGTCTATGAAGAAATTTTCTGAGGTTTCCTAGGACTAAATACTACTTAAAATTAGTACTTTTGTTTATGGTTTGCTCTGGTCAGTTTTTTTTTAAACTAAGTAATTAGCCTAGTGATCATAAACTAGTCTTCAAAAGTCAGATATCTTTCTGTTTTGTTTGAATAGACTTGGTTTGATTTAGTTGAGACTAGAGAAAAATATCTCATGGATAGTTGGAAGAAAAAAAAAAGAAACCATATAAACAAACACAAAACTGGGCAAGAATAACATCTACATCTCTGGGAATGATCAGCTAGCAATTTCTTGAAGACCTTTAGCGATGAGTTACCTTCTGAAGTACTAACCACTATTTTAGGGAGTGCTATGTCATACATGCTGGCTTCTTTTCTAGATATACTCCTGACTCTAGCCTTTTCCACTTCCAAGACATCAGTTTTCTCACCACAGAGATATCTTCTCCTCCTGCAGACCTCTCTTCTTCTTTGTGAATTCCTAGCTAGAACTACAATTACAGGAAGCATTCAAGTCACCTGTGTTCATTCTTCTCTGAAATCCACTCCTCATTTTTCATATTGTTAAATCTTTCCCTTCATAGGTAAAATTCCCCATTTCCCAACTCTCTTTTATTTGTTGTTTTTCCCTCATTAGCTTGTATGCTCCCCAAGGGTTTTGTTGTTGTTTAGTTGTTTCAATCATGTCAAACTCTTTGTGACCCACTTGGGTTTTCTTGGCAAAGATATTTGGAGCAGTTTGATATTTTATTTCTCATCTTATTTTACAAATGAGGAAACTGATTCAAGTGGGGTTAAGTGACTTGCTTAGGGTCACACAATTAATAACTGTCTAAGGCTATATTTGAATTCAGGTCTTCCTGACTCCAAACCCATCAGTATATCCACTGTGCTACCTAGCTATCTCCTTCCTCAAAGGTAGGGTTTGCCTTTTCTTAAATTATATTTATATTTCCAGTGCTTAATAGAGTATTTACCATACAGTAAGTGTGCTATCTATCTATCTATCTATCTATCTATCTATCTATCTATCTATACTAAAGCACCTTTCAAAGCTCTCTTTGTTAGAAAGGGATATCAAAGCTAAATTTGTTTCTTCTTCAAATTCTTAGTTCTATCATTGATCTTAGTTCTATAACAAATAGGAGCAATATAATCCCATTTCCACTATGATATTCATTCAAATAATTGGGGGAATATATTATGTCCTAAAATCTTATTTTCTTAATGATAATCACCTTTGATTCCTTTAAGTACTTAGATGAGTTCTTTCATGGATTAAGGGATATTACCATATATTATCTAATCTAACCCTTACATTTAAAAAAAGGAGGGAACATTTTTAAGGGGAAACAGGTACTCAAAGAATTAAATAAAGCCTTCCAGTCACCAAAACTTTTCTCTACAAGACTGTCATGGTCAAGAAATTCTCAAGGAAAATTGCCCTGATGTTTTAGACCCAGAGGGCAAAATAGAGGTTGAAAGAATCCACCAATCACCTACTGAAAAAGATCCCAAAAAGAAAACTCCCAGGAATATTATAGCCAGGTTCCAGAATTCCCAGATCAAGGAGAAAATACTACAAGCATCCAGGAAGAAACAATTTCAATATTGTGGAAACACAATCAGAATAGCCCAGGACCTGGCAGCTTCTACACCGAGGGATTGAAGGGCATGGAATATGATATTCCAGAGGGCAAAAGAACTGGGAATGAACCCAAGGGTCACCTACCCAGCAAAACTGAATATTTTGTTTCAGGGGAAAATATGGTCATTCAGTGGAATAGAGGACTTTCAAGCATTCTTGAGGAAAAAAACAGAGTTGAATAGAAAATTTGACATCCAGACACAAGAAGAAAGAGATGCCTGAGAAGGTAATCAGGGAAAAGAAATCAAAAGGAACTTATCAAAGTTGAACTATTTACATTCCTATATGGAAAAACAATAACTGTGACTGATGAAATCTTTCTCAGTATGAAAATAATGGAAGAAGGGTGTATGGTCATATGAATACATATGTGAATGTGTGTATATATGTTTACAGTTATACATGGATAGAGGGCATAGGTTGAATTTGTTGGGAAGAGAGGATACTTAAGGGATGAAATTATGAGGTGAGAGAGGAAAGTGGCAAGAGGAGATGGGGAGAAACAGGGTAGGGTAAACTATCTCATGTAGAAGAAGCAAGGGGAAGTGGTTGCAAGGGAGGGGAATAATAGGAAGGCAAAAAAGGCAAAACCACATTCTCATTGAATTTGGTTCAGGGAGAGAATGACATACATACTAAATGGGATATCTCAACCTGCAGCAGAATAGGGGGAAGGGGGATGAGAGGAGGGATGATGGATGGGAGGGCATCCTTGGGGGGAGGGGAGGTTGGAAGTACCCACTATAGAAGAGGGACAGGATCATGTAGGGAATGGACCAGGTGGGGGGTGGGATGAGTGGGAGGGAATTATAAGCAGCCTTGTACAATATATCTACTATGATAATGTTTTGCATAGCTAGACATATACAACATATACTGAATTACTTATCTCCCAAGAGGGAATGGGTGACAAGGGAGGAAGGAAATGGATCTGAAATTCGAGGTCTTAAGATTAAATGTTTCAAATATATATATAAATACTATTATTAATACTCTTTTGCTTGTAATTGGGAGATAAGATGTGCAGGCATTGGGACACAAAGATTCACCTTGCTCTAATGGAAAAGTCGAAGGGGGTAGGAGAGAAGATATGGGAGAGAGCAGATTGGAGGAAGCGATATCTTGTGGGACTGCTATTCTGGGAGGGCAGGTAGGAGAAAAACAGTGGGGGGGAATGATTGTAACTCAAAATCTGGCGGAAATGAATGTTGTAAAACAGAAGTTAATAAAGCATTTGTTTAAAAAAAGACAAACTCGAAGACTGTCATGATAGCTCAGTCTCAGGATTATGAGATCTAAATCAGGAGTCAATCATTCAAAAAAGAAAATATCACTTCTGTTTTCCAACGCCTTTAATTTATAGATGTGGAAAAATAATCAGATAGCTGGCTCAATTTTCCAAAGATCAAGCAGTTAATGTGACAGGTCTGGGGTTCAAATCCACACAAACTCAAGTGCTCTTTGCTTTTTACAGGCTATCTTCCCCACCAATGGAAAGTCATTGAGTTCTTAGGGCTGGAAATTCTCAAGAAAATAAACTTTAGGCAAAAGTCTAATGGAAGGGCGTATCACAGCTAGGTGGTTCAGTAAATAGAGCACCAGCCCTGGAGTTAGGAGGACCTGAGTACAAATCTGACCTCAAACAACAGTTACTAACTGTGTAAGCCTGGCCAAGTCACAACCCCAATTGCTGCACACACACCCCAAATGGAGGCAGCTAAATGGCACTGTGGATAGAACACTATCCCTGGATTCAGGAGAATCTGAGTTCACATCCTTTGTCAGATACTAACTCTTGTGACTCCTGGGCAAGTCACTTAATGCCAATTGTGAAGGGATGGGGGGAGAAGTCAAATGAACTTGGAATTCATAGCACATTAAACTAGTTTCATGAATTTAACATATTTTGGAACTACTTTATCAGAATACATTTTAATAACAGTAGGTTGTTGAGAGGGTAATAGTGTTACTATGTCCATTACATAAATAGTCTTCAAGTCACTTCCAAATGTATTATCACAATGGACCAATATGATAGAAAAAAAGATACTGGATTTGGAAACAGAGGACCTGATATCCCATCATGGGTTTATAGATTTAGAATTGTAAAGGACCTCAAACAAAGGAACTTCAACCTGTGCAGGCAAAATAACTTACTCCAATTCACACAGCTATTAAATGTGTACATTAAGATTCAAACCCAATTTTTCTGAATTCCAGTCTAGCCCCCTATAAGTTATGCTATTAAGCCTTTCAATCCCAGCTGTGCTGTTTTATTTATTTTTTTTTTATTTTGTTCAAGGAAGAGTCAAAGTCAGAAAGTCAATCAGAATGTATTAATCATTTACTATTTCCCAGGTACTGTACTAAGAGGTGATGATACAGAGAAAAGCATAAGATAGTTCCATCCTCAAAAAGCTCACAGTCTACTGGGGGAAAAAATAAATAGAGAGAACCTGAAAAGGCTGGGGGAGGGAATAGCCTGGAACAAGGGCATAATGAAGTTGTGCATCCAGGTGGGAAATGGTCTGAAAAAGTATGAGTTCCTGAGTTGATTTCATCTTGTAGGATAATGAGTCTCTGGGAATCATGAGGTCCAGGAGAGTAGCCTGGTCCTTATTAGTCATTTATACCTTCTGACAACAGGTCTCTCATCTATAAAATGAAGGAGTGGGTTTAAGCAATTGCTAATGTTCTTTCCAACTCAAAATCCTATAACACAATTATGATTTCCTAATCTTTTGATACACAGAATACTTCTCAACACCAAAGTGAGGGGGGGGGGGATGAACTGCATATCTTAATAAAGATGTCTCAATGCTCTTATCATTAGAGAGTTTTTAAAAATACAATCCAAATATTAAAGAAATTTCTTATTCTCTTCTAATAGAATTGAGGGAAAAATTATACTAGAAATTTGAGGTGTCATGACAAATTGTCTTTAAGCATAAGGGTTTCTTAAGGCAAATATTCTTCCAAAAGAAAAAATAAACTTTGAAGTAGACTACTATGCAAACAGTATGTAAAATTACACTTTGGTAAATGTAATGTAAAAATAAAAATGAATACAAATTAACTCTTTTCAAAAATTTTCTAAATCTTGAGTTCTGAATAGAAGCAAACACACAAATGAAATATATTTTCACTCAGATCTAAGATATTAAATACATTTGATCCACTTGTCTTTAGTTTGACAAGATTGTTGTTACAATTGGAGAAAATGAAGCTTAGAAATATCTTCCCTGAGTTCAAATTTGTCCTTAGAAACTTACCAGCTATATGACTCTGGACTAGTCACTTGACTTTGCTTGCCTCAGTTTCCTCATCTCTAAAAGGAGCTAGTGAAGGAAATGGTAAATCAATCCAGTACCTTTGAAAAGAAAACCCTAAATAGGTTCATAAAGACTAGGTCATAACTGAAAGATGAATGAATAAAAAAGATCAAGGAGTTAATTTTAAGTTATTTGCTTCATTCTATTATGAACCCATGATAGTTTGCCAGATTCACATTCCAAACCACGTAGGCACTCTATAATAGACTTCATTTTAAAATTTTTTATAGCTCATCTACATCTTTTCCCAATACACAATGAATAAAGTTGCAAATTAATGGTTTTAAGAGAACCTCTGAAAATGATACTCTTTTTTTTTTTGAGTGACACAAAGCTAAACTAAATGAGAAGGGGAAAGGGCTAGTTCTGAGGTTCTAATTCAGGAATGTATTTCTTAAGCTCCATGGAATTGAGAAGTCAACTCTTGTAATGGAATGTAGTGTCAGACTGGAAATTGGAAACTTTTCTCTTTTGAATCTTGTCTCTTAATGGCCTTGGAAAGGCAGTCTTGACTAATTTGCATGCATAAGATGATCTACTCATCCAAATTTAGCCTGCCTGTATTCATAATAGTATATTTTTAACATAGGGAATTTTTTGCATCAGTCATATTTATTTATCCTTATCACTCTATGATCTCACAGGGCAAAGGTCAATATGTTCCTTTTTCAAGAACCTAGGAAGGCCCTTTGAATACTTAGAAGCATTGAATGATGCAAAGGAGTATTTTCAGTAGGTCATTTTAAAGTGACTTATATATATATATATATATATATATATATATATATATACATATATATATATATAATATTTTTAAATTAGTACATTTTTTGAGCTTTTACCTGCATAATGAAAGCAGTTGTACCAAGGAAACAGTAAGACAGGGCTGTCCTATGGAAAACAAAATTCATTAGTCAAACGACCTTGATTCAACTCTTAGATGCTTACTCTCTATTTCATCTTGAACAAATACTTCTATCAAAAGACATGTGGCTCATCTTGAAGATAAGAAGTTTGAGATAGATAAATGATCTTTCCAGATATAGATAGATAGATACACGTGTACATACATACACACACATACACACATGTATACATTTTAATATATACATATGTGTATGTATATGTGTAGATAGATAGATAGATAGATATCAGTCTGTGCTCAGAGTTCATCAGTTCTCTCTCTGAAGATGAATAGCATTTATTTGTCATGAATTTTCTGGAATTGTCATGGATCACTGAATTGAACAAGTAGTCAAATCTTTAAAAGTTGATTATTGTTACTGAATTGCTGTTATTGTGCACCATATTTTTTCTGGTTCTATGCACTTCACTTTGCATCAGTTCAGAGAAATCTTCCCGGGTTTTTCCTGAAACAATCCCTTTCATCATTTATATAAGAAAATATTATTCTATCACAAACATATACCACAATTTGTTCATTTAAATACAGTTATTTGCAAAATATAAATTTTGGTCTATAGCTTGGTTTATATTTGAAAAATATAAATTTTCCAAACTAATAAAACCTCAGATAGCAATCTTAAAAACCTGATTTCGAAAAAAAAATATGAACTAAAAAAAACTTTTAAAATAAAACATAAGAAATTCATATGCACAAATTTAGACAATAATTCTATGAAACCTTTAATATTAATAGCATATTAAATATCTCAAAAATTGAGAAACAAATCACTACACCAAAGTCCTTTTATGAGAAAATTAAACTCCTTATTTATAAATACATAAGTAAGGGGGAAATCAAAGATAAGAGAAAAAGAGAGAGAGACAGACAGACAGACAGAGACAGAGACAGAGACAGAGATTAATAAATATTGTTAATCTTGGCAAAAAAAAAAAAAAACAACCTACAGCAATTTATCCCTCCCTGCCTTAGATTTAGACAGGGGATGATGGAAAAATTAGTCATTAGAAAAAAGATTTACTCAAATGCTGTTTTCACAATTTTAAGTCACATAATTATATCAATAGATTATGGACAAAAATATTTAGGCAATATTTTATGAAACTATGTTAAAATGCTATTTAAAAATAAAAGTAAAGGACTATTTGTAATATGTTAAAATTTGTCCTAAAAGCAAAACCTAGCATTATATGCAATGATAAAACAGTAGAAGCTTTTCACATATATAGAGAAATGAAACAAGGATAACCCTCTTAGCAATTATTTGACATTGTTCTACAATTTTCCTAAGTGAATAAAAGAAAGAAATTGGATGCATCACGAGAAACAATCAGGAGAAAACATGCCTGTTTTCTTATGTAATAGTTTGCATTCAAAGTCTTAGTGAATCAACAGAAGCTAATTGAGATTATCAATAAATAGCTTTAGTAAAGCAGCAAAATGACAAGAGCAACAAAGCAAATAAACCCAAACCTTCATATAAATCAGCAGAATATTTATTCGCTAATTAAAGAACCAGAAAGGAACATTAGGAGTGGACATTCCATTCAAAATTAGAGCAATGTTTTAAAAATCTAAGAATCCATATATCAAGGCACTATCAGTAATTCCATATAGATACATAAGTAGATAGATAGATAGATAGATAGATATAGACATAGATTTTACATATATATATATATATACATACATACATACAGGCATAGATATAAATATAGATACAGAAAGAATTGAAATATATTTCTTAGAGAGATAAACTGGTTTAATAGCAGAGGGGATCTCTAATGTTTCTTGCTGGGACATGCAAGCATGACAAGAATCTCAATATTATTAAAAATCATTTATATATTGTTTGCTCTAACAAGTATAATATCAAGAGGATATTTTTGACATTGTCTCTAACTTTCCTTTGCATCTTTGGCAATTGGCTGGTTATTCAGCAAAATCTCACTGTAATTTTGGTTTTGACTTCTCTTATTATAAGTAGTTTGACACTTTCTTTCCTGTGGTTGTCAATAGTGCTAATTCTTCTTTTGAAAATATTATTCATTGGATCACAGCTTTGGTCTCAAGCATTTCTATTTGTCTCTTTCATAGAATTAAGTATCAGAACTATTTAATACAGATACTTCCCTGCCATGGGAGATGGGGGGGAGCATGATTCCCCTATTGTTCTTCTTGCTTTATTTTCTTGACAGTGGAGATGAACCACTGAATGGAATATTTCTTTGTAATGTTGGATGTTGTCAATGTTTTTATAAAATGTGCTGAACCTCAACACAGATACACATGTATTTCTTATAATGGCCTTCCTTTTATTTTTTCTATATATATTTCTTTATTTTAAAAATGCTTTATTAACTTCTGGTTTACATCATTTATTTCCACCAGATTTTGAGTTACAATTTTCCCCATTTTTTTTAAACAAATGCTTTATTAACTTCTGGTTTACATCATACATTTCCACCAGATTTTGAGTTACATTTTTTCCCCCATTTTTCCCCTACCCACCATCCCAGAATAGCAGTCCCACAAGATATTGCTTCCTCCAATCTGCTCTCTCCCATATCTTCTCCCATACCCCCATTCGACTTTTCCATAAGAGCAAGGTGAATCTCTGTGCCCCAATGCATGAACATCTTATCTCCCAATTATATGCAAAAGAGTATTAATAATAGTATATATATATTTGAAACATTTAATTTTAAGACTTCGAATTTCAGACCCATTCCCTTCCTCCCTTGTCACACATTCCCTCTGGGAAGATAAGTAATTCAGTATATGTTGTACATGTATAGCTATGCAAAACATTACCATAGTAGATATATTGTAAAAGTCTGCTTATAATTCCCTCCCACCCATCCCACCCCCCACCAGGTCCATTCCCTACTTTGATAGTGGGTATTTCCAAACTCCCCTCCCCCCAGAATGCCCTCCCCTCTATGATCCCCCCTCTCCACCCCCTTCACCCTACTCTGCTGCAGGGTGAGATATCCCATTTAGTATTTAGGTCATTCTCTCCCTGAGCCAAATTCAATGAGAATATAGTTTTGCCTTTTTGCCTTCCTGTTCTTCCCCTCCCCTGCAACTACTTCGTCTTGCCTCTTCTACATGAGATGGTTTACCCTACCCTGTCTCTCCCCATCTCCTCTTGCCACTTTCCTCTCTCACCTCTTAACTTCACCCCTTAAGTATCATCCCTTCCCACCAAATTCAACCTGTGCCCTCTATCCATGTATACCTGTAAACATATACACACATTCACATATGTATTCATATGCCCATATACCCTTCTTCAATTATTTTCATAATGACGAAGGTTTCATCAGTCACAGTTATTGTTTTTCCATGTAGGAATGTAAATAGTTCAACTTTGATAAGTTCCTTTTGATTCCTTTTCCCTGATAACCTTCTCAAGCATCTCTTGCTTCTTGTATCTGAATGTCAAATTTTCTATTCAAATCTGGTTTTTTTCCTCAAGAATGCTTGAAAGTCCTCTATTCCGTTGTATGACCATATTTTCCCCTGAAACAAAATACTCAGTTCTGGTGGGTAGGTGACCCTTGGCTTCAGTCCCAGCACTTTTGCCCTCTGGAATATCATATTCCATGCCCTTTGATCCCTCAGTGTAGAAGCTGCCAGGTCCTGTGCTATTCTGATTGTGTTTCTACAGTATTGAAATTGTTTATTCCTGGCTGCTTGGAGTATTTTCTCCTTGATCTGGGAATTCTGGAACCTGGCCATAATATTCCTAGGAGTTTTCTTTTTGGGATCTTTTTCAGGAGGTGATTGGTGGATTCTTTCAACCTCTATTTTGCCCTCTGGGTCTAAAATATCGGGGAAATTTTCCTTGAGAATTTCTTTAAGGATGATTTCTAGGTTCTTTCTTTGATCATGGCTTTCAGGTAATCCAATAATTTTTAATTATCTCTCCTGGATCTATTTTCCAGGGCAGTGGTTTTTTCCATGAGATATTTCACATTGCCTTCTATTCTTTCATTTGTTTGGATCTGTTTAACAGCATCTTGATTTCTCATAAAGTCACTAGCTTCCATTTGCTTCAGTCTAATTCTGAAGGAATTAATCTCCTCAGTGAGCTTTTGAGATTCTTTTTCCATCTGGTAAATTCGGCTTTTTAAGGCATTCTTCTCTTCATTGCCTTTCTGAGCCTCTTTTGCCGTTTGAGTTACTCTGTTTTTTAAGGTGTTATTTTCCTCAGTCAGGCTGTTGACTCTCATTTAATACTTTTCTTACATCTTCCTCGTTTCTCTTCCCAATTTTTCCCCCACTTTTCTTATCTGCTTATTAAGGTACTCTGTGGCCTGTAGCCAGCTTGTATTTTCATTTGGGGCTTTTGCTGCAGGAGTTCTGACCTCACTGTCCTCCTCCTGTTCCATGCTTTGATCCTCTTTTCCCCCAAAATAGGAGTCTAATGTTTCATTTTTCTATTCATTTTTTTTTCCTTTGCCTAGGCATGTTGCTACTTAATTACTTGATTTTTGGGCTCATTGCCACAGTAGGACTCTGCCACCAGACAGGAGAGCTTGTGTCCTGAACATTGGGGTCTTCACAACTTCCGGAGGTTGGGTGGCCTCTGTAAGGCCTCAACCCACTCTGGCAAGTTGGATACCCACCCCAGACCTCCCCTCCCCCTCCCCACACCACAATTCAGATCCAAGCAGGTTAAAGCAAGAGAGATTAACCCCCAGACTGATTGCTGGATCTCCCTATAGTTCACTGACCAGGAGCTGGAGCTGATGCTGAAAAATGGCCTCTGTGCTGTGTTTCCTCAGCTGCTTTTCACCCCAGGGGAGAAAGCTGACGAATTCCCCAAATACTAGTCGGAAAGTCCATAAGGAATTAACCTCTCACTTTGTCCTAGGCATATCTGTGCTGATAATTCTGTAATTGCCCAGCCGCTCATGTTCTGGGGCCCCTCCAGCCTGCTGCTGGCCAGGTCGCCCTGGGGCTAAAACCACAGCTCATGTGGGCTTGGGCTTGGCTCCCAGAGCTTTGTGCTGCACTGTTCTGGCTGCTCCCTGCAGGGCTGCAGGGCTGTCCTCAGAGGGAGGTTAGCTTCTCGGTGTCATTCTGTGAGTACTGGGGCTCCAGAAGTTGTTCAGAGTCCACCTTTTGTGTGGGGCAGAGCACCTTGGAAGTGCTGTTTCTACTCCTCCATCTTGGCTCCACCAAGGGCCCTCCTGTTAAGAGTTATGAAGGGAAGAATATACTTCAAAATGTATGTGATGCTATTTTATATTTACAGATGTAGGCAGAGGGTCTAAATCATGAGTCTAAGAGTAAACAAAATGCTTTCCCAAGTAATGATGACAAAATGAATAAACAGAAACACAACAAATAAAAATATGTTTCACTGTAATATAAGAGTAGGGAAAGGAATACAATCCAAATCAAATCCTGGTCCTTTAAGGCTTATGTAATGTCACTAATCAGATTGATAAAATTTGAGAGCAAATATCTAGTTCTCCAGTTACTTCTTGATATCTTACATCAAATCATACTCTTTATAGGAGGAAAAATTTATTTTAAAAATAAGATAAATTGGTTTCTAAGTTAAGTGATAAATAACAGAAGACAAATTATATTTGTTGGGACTTTTACTTGAAAACTTTGAAGTAAGAGGGCACATTTATCCATTATTTCCTAGAGATCTCCAGATAAGGTTTTTATAAAAAAAAGTGATAGTATAATTTCCAAGTACATCTTTCATGATTTAATACAATTCCCAATATTTACAGCTTAGAGTCCTGATTCAATTAAATATATAAAATATCCAGGTATAATACTAACTTGAAATGGTTTGCTATAGTATATTTCTCATAAAAAAGAAGAAACCTTTTAATCTGATTCATGAGAAGTTAACACTAAGAAGATATATATTTAAGATTTAGACACAGAGAAGTGACATATGAAACCATGGGAATGAATTAGATGGTTAAGAGAGAGAATACAAAGAAAATAGGTCTTTCAGGGAATGCCCAGATTAAAAAAAAGTTGTAAATAGGATGAGACAGAAGAAATGGAGAAGTAGGAAGGGATGCAATAGAGGGATAAGGAAACCAAAAAGAGGGTGATATCTTTATAGCCAAGGGAGGAACAAGGGTCCAGTATGAAGGTGGGATAATTTTATTTTTTTGCTTTTTGGAGGGCAATTGGGGTTAAGTGACTTGCCCAAGGTCACATGGCTAGTTTTTATTTTTTGTGTTAAGTGTCTGAGGCCAGATCTGAACCCAGATCCTCCTGACTCTGGGGCTAGTGCTCTATTCATTGTGCCATCTAGCTTCCCTGGGATTAATTATTTTTAAAAATCAATAAGATTCAAGAGTATGAGGACCTAGTTTCATTGAAAATTCAGCATAACAAAACAAGTCAGAGAGGAAGTCCCTACAACTTGGGTATCCAGGTATTCCATTCTCTTTTAGCTCTGAGCCTCCATCCCTGAGACCATTCTTTGCTTCAGGTAAATAATATCACCAAATCCTGCAGACCCTGATGCACACACACACACACACACACACACACACACAACCCTGTTGGTTTTTCATGTGGCTATCTGTATCCATCCATCTAGTGTCCTGGCCTTTCATCAGGCATCACTATCCTGGTGGCCACTGCTTCCACTTCTTTTAATTGGAGGAACCTAGAATGTGGCCTCTTTTATCTTTCCAATAAGGACCTTGGGTACTCTTATTTCATATTACTAATTCACTCAAGAGCAGGAAAAAAATAAATATAAAATAAAGACATTCTCTGCTCCCAGGCACTTTTTCCAGGTGAAAGTTGTGACATGCAACAAGGATTTTCCCATGAGGTCACTTTCTATTGAGTCCTTGGTATACAGGGCAGCTAGGTTATGAAGTAGAGTGCTGGGCCTCTAGTTAGAAAGACTAATCTTCCTGAGTCCAAATATGGCCTAGGACACTTACTAGCTGAGTGAACCCTAACAATTCACTTAATCCTATTTGCTCAGTTTCCTTATGTAAAATGACCTATAAAATGTAAATGAAAAAGGAGCTGGAGAAGGAAATGGCAAACTACTCTTACATCTTAGCCAAGAAAACACTACAAATAGTTAGAACAAAAACAACTCAACAAAAACAGACTTTGGAATGTCCCTTGCCTCCTACCTGGATAATTTATCTCTCACTCTTCCAATCTTCTCTAGTGACATGGCCATTGTTGTGGAGGGTGAAAAACATTCCTTCTATATATCTATTTTGTGAATAGAGAAAAGGAAGAGGAAATAGAGGGTGAAGACTGTAATAAGTTTAGATTAGATCACTAAAATGAAAGGACATTGTCTTGATTGATGTTAGTCATCTCAATGATGAAGAAGGTACTTTTAATTATCGTTGCAATGCATGATCAGGAGTGGAATTAGAACTGTTGGAGAATGGAGAAAAGAAAAGTATTGAAACAGATGCTGGAGCAAAGGGATAATGTGAAATCATCAATTTAGTGTTAGAAAGTAACATTGAGGACATTATGTTCAACCTCCTTCATCTTCCAATAATGAAGGCACAAAAGACATGAATTTTGAATTATCAGATCAATAAAAAATGGCCCAGTCAGGATTTGAATTCAGTCCCACTGACTCCAAATCCAAGATTTTTTTCCACAAATAACAGTGCAGTCTGGGTAGAGTAGAAATAGTGCCAAGCAATAGTGATGACCAAACTGAATTTACATAAAATAAATTTGTACTACAAAATACCAGCATGACTTTAGCAATTTTTCAAATACTGCCTCTTCTGCATTCAGGAGCCCTGAATCAAGGGTGAAAAAATCACATAGTAAAAGTGACCAAGGAGTGAGTATTTGTAGGATGAAAATGGAATGTGAAAATGGTAAAAATGAATTTAGGACAGTAGTGAATCAAATATTTTTGTGACTGAACATAGAGTCAGTTATATGTGGAAGATAGAATAAGGATGATGAGAATGGGGAATAAGTGTGACAGGTCACTGAAATGATGGAGGGTAGATTTAGTGTTAGAGAGAGAGATAGATGCATAGAAGATTGTGGTCAGAGAGTGAAATTGCAAAGTCCTTCTCAAAGTACTATGGTTTGGCTTGAAACATTACCCTTCCTGTAACAGAATGCAATGGTTTATACAATGTGGTTTAATGAAACCATTCCTCATATTGATGTGGTCACTTAATTAAATCAGTGTCAAGAAAAGCTGTGGAAACTGATCACTCTTTCATAAAGCTTACTTTCCATCATATAAACATGATCTTGGATTATGATGCTACCAGAGCAGGATGATTGGGCTTTTGCCTCAGAATGTTAGACTTAATAGATACTGACACGGGGCGGCTAGGTGGCACAGTGAGTAGAGCGTCGGCCCTGGAGTCAGAAGGACCTGAGTTCGGATCCGACGTCAGACACTTAACGCACACCCAAACAAAAAACTAGCCGTGTAACCTTGGGCAAGTTACTTAACCCTAACTGCCCTCCAAAAATAAAAAAAAAAATTTAAAAAATTAAATATTAGATACTGACAGCACTTGCAGATTTTCATGGATAAATGGTCAAACTACCCTTAGGTTTCATTGAAAAATAGATTAACTTCCTGCTTAAGGAAGATCATTTCAAATATACTCTATAAGCTGACAAAATGTTTTCAATCATCTTATGCCTTTTCTTGAGACAGAATTAAAATTTTACTAAAAATTAGGTAGTTTTTAATATATTACCATTGGTATTTTATTATATATATATGCTTTATATTTACAATTTATCCTCTCCTATCCTAACCTTTAATTCACATTAAATCCCCCATTTTACAAAGAAAAAATGATTATGCAGGGAGGATTAAGCATTTGTTAAGTGTTTCCTATGTTCCAGACACTTCACAAATGTGATCTCATTTGTTCTTCACAGCCCTTTGAGGTAGGTACTCTTATGCACCCCATTTTGTCATTTTCTAGAGGGAAGCAATATGCCACAATCACACAGCTAATAGGTTTGGAGGTCATATTTGTACTAGGACCTTCCTGGTACCCTATTCAATTCTCTATGCACTGTGCCACCTAGTTTCCTCTTAAGCAAACCAGATATTGAATTGTGTGAAGAAGTATAACACACAATGTTTTTTAGAAAGGTAAAATCTATTGGACATGAGTTCTGGAGTGCCATCCACTTCTAAATCTACAGTCTATGTATTATTCTTTCCATTTTCTAGATGATAAAACAGTGATTAAAATTTAAGTGATGTACCCATTATTTCTTTTCTAGCAAATATGTGAGGGATTTGAACATGTCTCTTCACTTGAAATCAATCCTTAATGCTAATAACAGAAATAAATGTGGACAAGAGAAAATGTGTTAGGAAAACAGATTTGACCCATATTAGTAATGCCTATTGGTTCATGTTAGTGGATGTTCATGTAATTTGCTAAATTTTATCTGATTGTTCCTCCCCAAGAACAGGGTCTGTGAGTTGTTGGTGATAATAGAGGTTAACTATGTCTGACCTCTTGTTTCTGAGACATAATTTTCCATTTCAAAATGACTTCCTTTGAGGCTTCCATTTGAAGTAACTTTATTACAGATCCAGTATTTTTCTGCCTGGAGAATCCTCACTGTGACATATCACATTGTTGATCCTACAGGATTTTGTCTGAGAAATAACAGTTTTTAATAAGGAGTCAGACACTGTTAAAAATCTCTCCGTGTTGCAATCCTGCTTGAGGCTTGTAGAATGCATATAATTATGCTAATGGGACTAGCCAGTGCCTATTGCTGAGAAAATGCATCAGAGACACCTCAAGCCTGAATAATTTGACCTCCCCAGACTAAAAAAAGAAGGTGCCTCTCATATTTCCCAAAGTCATTAGCAAGGTTGGCAAATCTTGAAGATTTGATTTAAACCAGATGATACAATACCTTCCAGTCTAATAAATCTTCATATATTTTTTAACAGAATGAAACAGAGGATACAAAAGCTCAGTGTCTTTTCTGAGATGAGGAGCATATGGTACTGGCTTGGAAAGAATCTCTAGTGAGTTCAAATGGCAATAAACAGTGTAGGTTATTACTGTCTATGGAGAATGTGGAGGGTGTGTGTGTGTGTGTGTGTGTGTGTGTGTGTGTGTGTGTGTGTGTTCGCGTGTTCTCTCTTGTTTTAGGTTAAATAGATAGTAAGGAAGACCTGGTATCTATAAACTTTTTTATTAATTTTCTGTTTACATAGATATTTCTTTTTAGTGGTATGGAGAGGACACAGAAATGGGATTTTATCTATTTAGGGAATTTACGGTGTGAATTGTCCCTCTTCTGAAGTCAATTTCCTCCTTGTATATTAATGAGATTCATAGAGCCTTGTCTGGGGCACCAGTGGCTGTGATTTGTCAAGACATAGAAGTCATACATGTCAGATTGTTCAAAACAAAACAAAACAAAACAACACTAACTTGAGTCAGTCTGGTTAGAATTTAATTTAAATTCAAAATGTTCAAATTGTCTATAAGGCACAATCGCTAAGGATATTCTGAAAAAATAAAGTGAAAGCAAATAATTTAGACATAGAAGTGCCCATAGATATAATTTATACCAGTACTCCAGTAGTCCCTAATGGAGTTAACAAACTCTTGAACGGGATCAATAATTTTCAAAAGAGTATATATGAAGTTAGTGAAACTGCTGGGCCTGGAAATCCAGTCTTGTTGCATTACCATTTTTCTTTGAAAAGAGGTGTGAGGAATTGAAGGAAGATATGCCATTCATGATTTTAATTTATGAGTTCATTCAAAAGATTTATGCCTTACATTCTTAAATAATTCAGGGCCCATATAGAATTCTCTCTCTCTCTCTCTCTCTCTCTCTCTCTCTCTCTCTCTCTCTCTCTTTCTCTCTGTCTCTCTCTCTCATACACACACACACACACACACACACACACACACACACACACGTGCTAATTGAATTGAGAGAAGAAAAGGTTTAGTGGAACAATGAAGTTTGTTTATCATTGATAATCTGAGATTCAGAAATATAATTTCATAATAATCATTCCAGTTTCATTCAGCAAAGATATTTGAGAATGAATACTATGGACTTTCATGGAGAGTAATAACTAGTTTGGCAAATTTCATTATATGACTACAATCTATATAAAAATCAAATCAAATTTAAAGAATTTAAATAGTGGGGGCGGCTAGGTGGCGCAGTGAGTAACAGCGCCGGCCTTGGAGTTGGGATGACCCGAGATCAGATCCGGCCTCAGAAAATGAGCACCCACACATAAACAATGACTAGCCGTGTAACCTTGAGCAAGTTACTTAACCCCAATTGCTTAAAAAAAAAAAGAATTTAAATAGTGACTGTATGTGTTTGAAAAACAAAATGGGTATGATCTTATGTTTTTTATGATGATAGACAATTTAGATGGAAGAGTTTCTACAGATAATCATTAATATTATCACATTCTCCAAATATAGTGTTTGTTTTGAATCTAGGCCTAGAATTTCATCGTTGTAGAGAAATCTTAGTATGTAAACATGATAAACTGCAAGACTTGGGAAATTTGTTGATAACTCATTGCAAGACTAGGAAATTGCCTGGTACACCAAGTGGTATATTGACTTATCCAGAGATAAATAGTTAATATGGGTCAGAGGCAGGAATTGAACTCAGCTCTTCCTGATCTGAAGGGCAAGTCTGTTAATGAAACCATGTTTTCTCCATGTTAATGTTTTAATATAAATATTAAATGAGCCACCATTAGATTCCCCACACCTTTGTCTATTGATAAAGAAAGGGAAAATACACACAAACACACACACACACACACACACACACACACAAACACACACACCAGTTGTTTGGAAACAAAATAATTGGATACATATTTTATCCTAAAGTGTCCCACAGACTCTAACACAGTCTCCTTGGTGGAACTACTATATAATTTGAGTGGATTTGTTTCAATAAATTGTTTATCAATGTTCAATTGAGAAAGTGTTTACTGATTGACTTTCAATTGCTTAGGCCAGGAATAGTAGCTGATTTTTCAACCAAATTCCAAAGATTACATTTTACATAAAGAAAGCACAAAATTTCTCTATACTTTCCCACAAGGTACTACCTCCAAGGAAAATAATTTTATATTCTTTAGTGATAAGTTTCCTGGATTCTTATTTTTGATAGTTTATTCCTAGACCTAAAATTTCACTAATATAGAGAGCTTGCAGTAGAAAACTCCCTTTTACAAAGGAGATTTCCACCTGTACCAAAACAGATAATGGGGGTTTACCTAGGGAACTGAAGAGATATGTGACTTGCCCAGAGTCATAGAGCCAATATCAGCTAATGTAGGTACTTGAACCCAGTTTTTCCTCTGTCCCATACACAATGCTACTTTCTTGTTTTATTATATTAAGAATTGCCTTCTGACATTGTGTGGCAAATCTCTACAAATACCTGTAAAAATGACTAAATAAATCCTAGTGCATCAGAACCCCAAAATTTCTAGACCAATACAACCTGGAAGGTCAATAGGAAAAGTTTCTTGCACCAGTTTGAGAGAAGAGGGTAGTCCAATGTGGGCTGTGCAGCACAGATGGAACTGGAACAGGCCTCAAGGGACTGAATCACTGGGAGCTTTTGCAGTTTTCAGACTTCTCAACCCACAAATGCTGAAGAAAACTTAGGTCAATAGGAAAGATTGGTCAAACCTGGGTAAGAGAGGAGGAAGGTCTTGCCCCAGCCCCAGGGTAGTGGAGGTGATAGTAGTGGCTATTTCCAGAGCTCTCTACCCACAAATAGTAGGGGGATTGAGCAGCTGTAATTGTGGGATGGCAGCGATCTCTTTAATGGTGCTGAGTCATAATTCTCTTGCTTTGCCTGTGTTTGGATCTGAGTTTCAGTACTAGGTGATGGTCCTCAGGTGAGGAGAAGTCCTGGCATGGCAGAGCTTGTGGTGGCAGTAAAAAAAGGAAATCCTCCTCACAGTTGCAAGGCATAAAAGAGTTCTGGTCACTCACAGACCACATCACAGACAAGGGGATGAGAAAACATTGTCTCTTTGATCATACAACCTTGGAAGAACTGAAAATTTACAGGTTCTTAGAGTTATCTCTGAAAATAACTGTACAAAATCCCTGAAACTTGGGACAGCTTGTCTTCCACCCCAGAAGCAGAGTCCTAACCTAACAAAGAGATGTAAAAGTCAGGTAATTGGCTGGGAAAATACTGGGGAAAAAATCAAATTGTAGAATCTTATTTGGTGACAGGAAAATGAAAACATACAACCAGGAGAAGACAACAAAGTAAAAGCTCCTACATCCAGAGTCTCCAAGAAAAATGTGAATGGGTCACAGGTGGTAGAAGAGCACAAAAAAAGATTTTCAAAATCAAGGAAGAGAAGAAGAGGAAAAAAATGGGAAGAAAAATGAGAATTATGTGAGGAAATCATGAAAAAGTCAATAGCTTGCTAAAGGAGACCCAAACAATGCTGAAGAAAATAACACCCTAAAAACAGACTAACACAAATGTCAAAAGAGGTCCAAAAAGCCAAGGAGGAAAAGAATGACTTGAAAGACAGAATTGGCCATATGGAAAAGGAGATCCAAAAGCTCACTGAAGAAAATAATTCCTTCAAAATTAAAATGTATCAAATGGAAGCTAATGCCTTTATGAGAAATCAAGAAATTATTAAAAAAAGAAATATCTCATTGGACAAACCACTAACCTGGAAAATAGATCTATAGGAGAGATAATTTTAAAAAAATTATGAGACTACCTGAAAGCCATGAACAACAACAGCAACAACAAAAAAGCCTAGACATCATCTGTCAAGAAATTATCAAGGAAAACTCTCCTGATAATCCAGAACCAGAGGGTAAAATAGAAATGGATTATTTCCTGAAAGAGATCACAAAAGGAAATCTCCTAGGAATACTGTAGGCAAATCAGAAAATATCGCAAGTGGCCAGAAAGAAGCAATTCAAGTATTGTAGAAAAACAGTATGTATAACACAATATTTAGCAGTTGCTACATTAAGGGGTCAGAGGACTTGGAATATGATATTCTGTAAGTGAAATGATCTGGGATAAAACCAAGAATCACTTCCCCAGCAAAATTGAGTATAATCCTTCAGGGGAGTAAATGGACAGGCAACGAAATAGAGGATTTTCAAGCATTCTTGATGAAAAGAACAAAGTTGTATATAAAATTTGACTTTCAAATATGAGAAGCATGAAAAGTTAAACAGGAAAGAAAAATCATAAGGGACTTATTTAAGTTAAATTGTTTACATTCCTAAATGGAACAATGAGATATTTCTCAGTATTAGGGTAAGAGGAGGGAGAGTTTAATATGAAGGGATAATATCTAAAAACAAAATTAAGGGGTGAGAGATGAATGTACCAGGAGACAGAGAAAGGGAGGTTTAGAATGGGGTAAATTATCTCACATAAAAGAGGCAAGAAAAAGCTTTTTACATTGGAGAGGAAGAGAAGGGAGGTGAGATGGAATGAATGAACTTTACTCTCATCAGATTTGGTTTAAGGAGGGAATAACATACACGCTCAATTGGTTATGAAAATCTATCTTATCCTACAGGAAAGCAGGAAGTAAGGAAATAAGGGTTTGGGGGGGATGATAGAAGAGAGGGCCAATGGGAGAAGGTGATAATTAGAAGCAAACACTTTTTTGGAGGGACAAGGTCAAAGGAGAGAATAGAATAAATGGTGGGGTAGGATGGAGGGAAATATCTTTCACAACAGGACCCTTATGCAAGTGTTGTTCATGACTACACATGTATAACCTATATGGAATTGTTTGCCTTCTCAATGAGTGTGATTAGGGAGGGAGGAAGAGAGAATGTGGAATTCAACAATTTTTTTAAACATTAAACGTTACTATTTACATATAGCAGGGAAATAAGATTTACAGGCAATGGAATATAGAAGTCTACCTCATCCTACACGAAAATAGCAGGGAAGGGGATAAAAGAAGGTTGGGGTGGATAGAGAGGAGGACAGATTGGGGGAAAGGGTAATCAATTCATATTGGGTTGGGTGTAGGGGAGAGATGGGGAAAAAATTTGGGACTCAAAATCTTGTGGATGTGAATGTTGAAAATTAAAATTAAATTAATAGGAATAATAAAATTTAAAAGGGAAAGAAATGATGATCAGGATGGTCTCAGAAAAACCTGGAAAGATTTACATGGGCTGATGCAAAGTGAAATGTATTGTGTATAGAGTAACAGCAATATTGTAATATGATTAGCTATGAATGATTTGACTATTTTCAGCAATATAATGATTCAAGATAACTCCGAAGGACTTATGATGAAAAATTCTATCCATCCCCAGAGAAAGAATTGATGGTGTCTGAATACAGATTGAAGCATACTTTTTTTTTCTTTCTGCATTTTTTCTTGAATTTTCTTTTTTTTTGTCTATATTTTCTTTCACAAATTATTCTTATGGAAAAGTTTTGCATGACTACACATGTATTACCTATATCAACTCTCTTGCATTCTCCATGAAGCAGGGTGGGGAGGGAAGAAGGAAGAGAATTTGGAACTTAACATTTTAAAAATGAATGTTAAAATTTATTTTATGTGTAGTTTGGGAAAATAATATACTAAATATATTTTAATAATGAAAAAAAGAATTGTATTCTGATCTATGAATCATAGAAGCATAAAATGTTAATCTGGATTATAAAATTCAGAATTGTAAGGGAATTTACTGACTACCTAGTCAGATTCTCTGAAAAAAGAAATCCCCACGGTAAAATACCCAGCTTTCTAGACTATGCTTGAAACTCTGCAGGAAGGAGAACTCACCACCTATTGAGATAGTCCCTTCTACTTTGGGCAGTTTAAATCATTATTGAGTTTTTCCCAATGTCAAAACTAGATTTGCCTTTGCAACTTACCACATTGTTTTTGGTTCTGCCTTTGAGGTCAAATAGAATAAGTTACCTTTCTCTCCACAATATCACTTTAAAGACCTCATCATGCCCCCTCTTCTTTTTTCTTCACTCTTTTAACAAACAAGAATTCATTAAGTACCAGATATCATACTTAAGATGGGAGTCAACAAAAAGGCAAAAACTATCCCTGCCCTCTAGGAGATCACATTCTAATTAAAGAGATAGCATACAAAATGTAAAGAGTAAATGTGAGGTCATTTGAGAGGGAACAGTACAAGCATATGGAAGAACAAGGAAAGGAATGCCATGGAAAGTGCAATTTAAATTGAGTCTTGAAGGAAGTCCTGGAACCAAAGATGCAGAAGTGAGGAGGGAGAGCATTCTAGGTAAGGGGAATATTGAGTGCAAAGGCAAGAAAATAGAAGGTGAAATGTCACCTATTAAAAAAAAATAAGAAGCAAACATAGTTACATTGTAGGGCTTGCATAGGGGGTAAGGGACATGCAGACTTAAAAGGTAGGAAAGGGCTTGTTTATGAAAAGTTGTAAGCACCAGAGGAAAGCAGCCTGATCCTGGGGGTAATAAGAGACCACTCTTGTTTTTGTTTTGTTTGTTTTGTTTCTTTTCAGCACAGAGTTGATATGCTGTTCATCATATCATAGATATCAACATTCCCTTTGAGAAAAAGACATTGACATCCCTACCAGCCTTTTGTTTGTTATATCTATTCCAATTGTGATTGGTTTATTTACAGGTGCCCAGGTTATGGTTATCACTCATTTATGCATTTGGATAAGGTTCATCTATCTCAGTATAAAACTACAGAGATCCCTCACCCCATCTCCCCCCATATCAGTCTCTAACTTGTTCTATAGGATTTATTTACTGGATTGTTGGTTCATGGGCACCTTTATATCTCAACACCCAACAAATACTGGTACCTAAGGGCAGCAATGAAGTAGGATATTGCCCCTTTTATAGTTTTCTGCTGAATGAATATTTAATATGGTGATTTTTTTATGCTATTAACAAAATTATGCCTACATTAAAGAGAAGCATGATTTTGTTTCTCTTCCTGGATGACCAAAAGCAGAAGTAGAATAACAAATAAAAACTCTGTGATGAATAAGATATCATGATGGTAGAAATTTTTATGGAAAGACTTTAAAGGATAAAAAAATGAGAATGGTTCCTTATTTTTTAGGGAATGAGTGCCCACATTGAAGAAACCTTTTGGCCTATCATTATCTATAAAGGGACAATGGTCAAAAGGAGAGAAAGGAAAAAAAAATTTAAAAATTAAAAAAAAAAAGGAGAGTGGGCTCTGCAAAGAGAATACTCTTTCTGAATTTGAGCAAGGCTTCGGGTCTCTTAGAGCACTGTTTCTACATCTGTAACATTCAAGGGTGGGATAAATCTGATGTGGGCATGGTTTTCCCCAGCATAAATTAATCTAGGTAATATCAAGTCATTTGTTAACTAACTTTTTCAAATTTCTATTCTTCACTAACCTAGCATCTGTGTTGGTCTATGAACATTGGAACCTGTTCTATCATCTGGGAAAGGGATGTATGGAATAAATGGGAGGGAAAAACATATAGACAGACCTTACTGTTACTTGAAGAAGATGTTCCCTTTCATGATTGGATATTTTCTGATTATGTGCTGTATAGGTTAGAAAACTGGGCTTGGCATTAGGCCAGTTAATTTCTACCATAAAACAATTATTAGCTGTGTGAACCTGAAAAAGTCCCATTACCTTCCTCTATCTTAGTTTCCTGATTTTAAAGTAGGGACAACAATAACTTCTACCTCCTGGGGCTGTGAGGATTAAATGAGATAATATTCCTAAAATATTTAGCATAATACTTGACACACAATAGCAATTTAATAAATATATATATTTCTTTTTTTCTGGCTACTACTGTTCCTGGAATTATTTTCCTTCTTATCTCTCATCCTTTGTTTCCTTAAGTCTCAGTTAAAATTCTGCCTTTTCTATGAAATCGTTCCCTGTCATGCTTAATCTATGTGCCTTGCCTCTGAAATTATTTGGAATTTTCTCTTGTTTGTATGCTGTTGTTTGCATGTTTTCTGCTCCATTAAGCTGTGAATGTCTTGAGATAAGTAGCTGGTCTTTTTATTTATTTTAATATCATGAGTATTTATCACAGTTCCTCATAGATAGCAGGTGTTTATTAAATGCTTGTTGGTTTGATTTGACTTCTGGCAAGGAACACAAGGAAACTTGGAGATGAGCTGTATAGAATGGGTGGCAATATGTACTCATTGGGGGGCCACATCAAATAATTAATAGAACCCTTTTAATATAAAATTATATGATTAATATTATGACCTTGACTGGCTTGCATGAATACCATTTTTTTATTTTCCAATTTTTTTAATATTTACATTTATATTATATTTATTTTATATTTGAGATCCAAACTTTTCCTCAACCTCCCCAAGATTGTATACAATCTGATATAGACTATACTTGTATAGAAATATTTGGTATATTTCCATATTACTCATGCTGTGAAAGAAGAATCAGAAAAAAAAAAGTGGAAAAAAGACAAAAAAAGGAGAAAATAGCATGCTTTGATCTGCATTCTGGTTCTCTATTTTTTTCTGCTGGATGTGGATAGCGTTTTCTATCATGAGTCTTTTGGAACTGTCTTAGATCATCGTATTACTGAGAAGGGCTAAGTTTATCAAAGATGTTCATCACCCAATATTGCTGTTACTATCTACAGTGTTCTGGTTATGCTCACTTCCCAGTAATAACATTTTAAAAGGACTAAACAGCAATTGAATTGCTATTTTCAGGTAATGAGATAAGAGAGAAAATGGAAGGGACCTTCAACAAACCCTTAGATGTCTTTAGATCAAAAAATGGTACCACAGTAACTCAAATGATGACTTTTTGTTTGTTTTTTCTTTCTTTGATGATGGTTTTATTATTAAACATGATGTTCTTTCCCTCCTATTCCTTTCTGTCTTTTAATTTGTTTGGGAACTAAAAATAAATGGAAAATTTTATTATTTTTCCTTTCAATTAAAACAGTAAATTCAGAAATACAAAGGCAAAACTGACTTTCTGATGACTTCGAATTACTTCAGATAAGTTCAAAAGGTTATTTTAGATACCCAATGTAAACTTGAGTTGTTACAGTACCAATAAACCCTTCTCAGGCTGCTGAGTGCACTTAGATCTGGAAGGCAAAAGATCCGTAATTCTGACTACTTCCATTAGGAAATAAGTGCCAATGAATTACATAAAGTGGAAGATATCTAGGATAAATATCCTTAAAATGCTCTTCTGTGTTACATAATCAAGTCTTATTTTATTTCCAAGATTTTCTCCATATTAAAAAAGATAGGAATAAAATAAATTACCAGTGTTTCTATTTAGCAAATTATTATTTTTAAATGATTATGAGGATTGATGATGAAGAAGATAATGATGATAATGATGATGGTGATGATTATGACAAAGCAATATTAAATAATTCATAGAGTGCCAGTTTGAAATTGAGAAATACTTGGGTTCAAATTCTTCCTTTCCTCCTTAATAGCTTTGTGACCAAAGGCAAATCATTTCATCATTATCTGCCTTCTTAATTGAGGCAATAGAGATAATAACAAGTCCTTATCAAGAGAGAAAAGGAACATACTTCCTTATTCATGCAATTCATAACATAAAGTTACTACAGCCTTCCCATTTTGGCAATACATAAAATTTGAAAATTTGTTGCTTTATTAGAAAGGAAACAAGGTTTAATAACATCAAGGTTTATTTTCCTCCATTTGCTAGCTGTACTTTGTGAAATATCTTTAAAAATTCATAGGGAAATAAAAGGTGAAGTTATTTGATATTGTATTTATTTAGCAATTTGAAATAATATATTAAATATTAAGTAATGAGTTTATAGACACATAGGAGATTAATTTTGAAATTGCAAAATTCATCAGATATATGTATATATACACTCATTTGTGCATGTCTGTATATACATACATATGATATGTGCATATGTACACACACATTTTCCCCAGTCCCACTGCACACTATCTTATAAAAGTTGCACAAGTCACTTAGCTGTTCAGAGTTCAATTCCCTTACTTGTAAAAAAGGTAAATTAGATTAGCACAATTAAATGCTGTGATTCTATCATATGTTGTCTATGTTTGCATTTTCTTTAATTGGGGCCACCGATATGCATTTAATAAAAGGAAAATGTTAGCTATTGCCTTTTCTGATATATACATACACATTATACCAGTGTGTATATCCACAAATGCATATATGTAAGTATAGCCTTGTATATGTGTTTGTATGTGTGTGTATATATATATATAAACATACATATGTATAAGTATGTTTTTGCATTGTGTATATAGTTGTACTATGGAAAATTCGGTAAACACATTTTTTAAAGATAAGTATAAAAAGAGATGATTATAAATTTTTGCATATCAGATATTTCTGGGATCCACTTTTTAAATTAAAAAATGTATTTCTATTGGCTATAAAGTTTAACCATATTCATTAATAATGTTCATACATGTCAATATGTAGATGAGTTTATGCTATGTTAATTATATATTAACAATATAACAAAAATATAATGGTTACAGTTATGGCCAGTCAAGTGAAAACAAACTTAAGATGTAAACCATTATAGTGACTGAACTTATAAATATTCCATGTGATTGGTCAGAGTCATCTATTGTGACCATTAACCTCTCAATTATAAATTAGTTCCAGTTGAAAGCAGTCTGAAGATTAGATAGAAAATGCTAAATAATTAGAAATAAAACTTTAACAAATTCAGAAACATAAGGGCTGCCATGCTTAAACATGTATTGTCTACTCATCTGTCAAGCAAATGAATTTCACTTTTTTGTGAGGACTATATCTGGAATTATATCATATCTACCTACCTGCTATTGATGAATTTTTCCACATAATATATAATAACCACCTTGCACAATTTTATGGTTTTCGAGAATCTAATTAGAGATAAGAGAAGTTATTAACCATTCAATATGTAATTTTTGTTTCCTCATTAAAATCTCTTTTTTTCCTTTCCTTCAGATCATTGCTCAAATTCAATGTTGTTTGTAATATATTTAGAATACTGATTTACCTTGCTTTGTGCATTGGGAGAACAATTCAAATGTTTCTATAAAGTGAATTCATGTGTGTATACATATATACATACATTTATATGAATGTATTTATATGTGCATGTGTATATAGTTCCAAGGATTTTATAACTTTTGAGAAGTAATCATAAAATAATAATCTAGATGAATATCAGTATAAGAATGCAATGATTCTGCAAAAAATTTTTTGAGTCTTAACTCTGCTATATATATACTGCAAGAAACCTCCTGTTAGGTAGAGCCAATATGATAGAGTAGCAGGAAAAATATATATAGCACAGCTCCTCCAATACAAAGATCTAGAAAATACACCAGAAAAAGCTTGGATTGAAAAAACAAAATGAAAACAACAAAAATATATAACACAAAGTCATTTTTCCCCCAGCCCTGGTTGGCATTGTGAGACAGAGAGGTTTGAAGACACAAAGATAAGGTCTGCACAAGATAATACTTCACATAATATTCAAGGATCTAGAGACTAAATGGTAACAGAGTTTGTGTTCCAAGTCAAGAAGTCCTTGATGCATATAGGACATAATGAACCTGGTTACTTCAGGAAGAGTTTTGGACCCTACTTTATGTATTGAGCAAGGAATAAGTAGAAATGCAAACTTATGACTTGTGAATCCCACAGTGGGATGAACTAGCTGATGTAACAGGAAGGGGTGGGGCAGGAAGTAGCTAATACCATATATAAGGAGAGGCCCAGGCTAGAGAGGAAGGGACCTTGAGAACAGAACTTGTAGTGCCAGAACTTCCTCTGAGAGCAAGAGAGAACTTCTGCTGAGAATTTCTGAGAGCCAGTCCCTTGAATGAGGAGAGGATACTTGCTTGAGGGAATCTGTTTTGTTGTGAAGGCTTGGGAATGTGGGTGTTCACTGCATTAACTATGTGTACCAACTTTGTGGTTACTGTAATGACTTTGACTTTCTGGTTCTGGGACTCGGTTTTCTGGTATTTGAATAAATGCTTTGGTTCTGCCCTCCATGTGTAGAGCCTGTTACATTTTGTGATTCACAACTACACCAGCATATTCATAGCCATTGTGGGCATTGTAAGTATTGCATTGGTGTTACATTTAATGTAAAGCTGAGCACTAGCAGCTTTCCAGAGAACTGCTGCTGGAACAGATTTCAAGGTTCTGATTACACAGTATAGTGAAATCCCTATTTATTCAGTATCAAATTAAGGGAAACATTCCCAGAAATTAAAGTACAGCATTCAGAATGTTAGACATACTTAAGACAACTTATCACTAAAATGGCCACGTAGTTTTCACCAAATTGGTCACATAGTTTTAAGCAAAAGATAATATACATTTATTAATACAATCATTCTTTTTTTTTTCTTTTTGGAGGGCAATTGGGGTTAAGTAATTTGCCCAAGGTCGCACAGGTAGGTTTTTGTTTTTTTTTGTTTGTTTGTTTGTTTGTTTGTTTGTTTTGTGCATGTTAAGTGTCTGAGGCCAGAACTGAACTCAGGTCCTTCTGACTCCAGGGCTGGTGCTCTACTCACTGTGCCACCTAGCCACCCCCAATACAATCATTCTTAAGGAGGCAAGTCTCCTTAATTTACGCAAAGTACAGGGGTCAAAAAATCCCTACCACTAGGTCACATTGTCTTAATCTCTTCAATAAAAATGTCTTCTTTGTTCTTGAATGGAGATTCATTTTGAATCATCTTTAATTAGTAAGTCCTTAATGCAATCACCTAATTGTCAAGGTCAAAGTTCTCCACCCCTAGTAAATCATGATCTTCTCAGTTTGCATTAAAAACCCAAGGAGAGGTCTTTTCATCTTTACTGTTGGATAGCTATCCACTTCCATGGTTCCCCTTCCATGGCCCCAGCTCCTGCCAGCGCCTTGTTGTCCAGCTCCTGTTCCATACTGAAGCCCACAGTGCCTAGTCCACCTCAAATTATTCACAGTTTCTCTTCCTGGGAAGGCAAAGCTTAACAAAGCCACAATAACATTCATCCACATTGCTGGCATCCTCATCAATTCAACTTTCTGCCTGTGAAATCAGCATGGGTTCAGCAACAACGTCTGAGGAATCAGCACAAATTATTAGTATAGCCACGGGACCTCTGAAAATGTCAGCAAGACCATCCTCCAGGATTTCTGTAAACATACAATAACAAAATCCTCTTTCAGAGCTTCTGAACCAGCAGCAATTCCCAGGGCTTCTATAATAAAAGCAATGTCCTCTATCAGCAGATGAATGTGACAAAGTAACATCAAAACAGACAGACAAAATACCAACACCACAGTCATGCTTCTTCCCAGTTCTCCTCTCTTCTCATTTCTCAGAAGTTCTTAATTTGGTTCTCAGAAGAAGTTCTCAGTAGAAGTTCTGGCTCCACAAATTCTGTTCTCCATTCTGTTCTCAATTTGTAGCGGTTCTCAGAAGGTCTCAGGATCCCAGAAGTTCTCAGTTCTCTCTCTCTCTCTCTCTCTCTCTCTCTCTCTCTCTCTCTCTCTCTCTCTCTAGCTGCTTTGCCTCCATGATGCTCACTCCCAAAAGTTGTGGCTCTCTAGCTTGGGATTTCTTTATATAGGGTATTAGCTCCTCCCTGTCCTTCCCCTTCCTGTTAAGTCAGTAAATTCATCCCATTGTGGGATTCACAAGTTCTTGGTCTTAATACTTGACACAATCATGAACTTGGAACAAGGTGCTATGTATCTGTCTGATTACAAATACAAGGGGCAGGGAAGATCTTCAAATTCCCATTTCCATTACACACACACACACACACACACACACACACACACACACACACACATACACATACACACACACACACACACACACACACACACACACACACACACACACACATACTTAGTAAACTCCAGTGACTCTTTCTCTAGAATTTAACATAAAATTCTCTGTCTGGCTTTCAAAACCTTTCATATCCCAGCTCCATACCCACCTTCCCAGTCTTAAACTTTATCCTACATTCCTCCCTCTGGTCCCAGCAATCTTTCAGATCCTGTGGCACAGGTCTTCTTGCTATTATTTTTTCACAAAATACTTCATCTCCCAACTTCAATAAAGAATGTTGTTCCACTCCATGCATGAATCCAGTCTTCCCCATCTTCCTTCAACCCTAGTTAAAAGTCTACCTTCTCTAGGAAGTATTACCCAATCCCTCCTATTTCTAGTACTGTCCCTCTGTTCATTACTTTCCATTGCTATATATGTGTATATATATATATATGTATATGTATATATGTATGTATGTACATATATGTATATATACATGTGTGTATATGTATATATGTGTGTGAATATATACATGGAGAGAGGTGTGTGTGTGTGTGTGTGTGTGTGTGTGTGAGTGAAATCCTGTTTGTATATAGTAGATGACATGAGGCCTCCCCAAACTGATTGGGAGCCCCTTAAGGGCAAGTACTGTATTTTATCTTTCATATGTGTGTAGAATGGATTAAAGAAGGCAGTAGCTAGAGTCAGAATAACAAATTTAGAGGAACCAGTATAGGAGAAGGGTGATAAAGATATATTAGGATCCTAAGTACAAGTGAGTAAGGTAAGAATTAAATTCCGAAAAAGTTATATGCAGAAACGAGTCTGTGGAGGGTAATGCTAACAAGACTTGACTGGTTAAAGGATACATTTAAATAGGAAATCTATTGTTTTTCACAAGTTGACAACTGAGGCTTCCTCCCTCTCCCCCAAACTTTCTAGTACCACATTTCAGCTCGCTTATTTTCTTTTCTTATATTACATAAGAAATATCAACATCTAAGTAAATAATAATGAAATCCACAATATTTTAGTAAATTTGTTAAGCCAAAATGATGCTGTCTGCATGAAGAATTTCTCTCTATACAAGAAACTGAGGGAGTGATATATGAGATTTGAATCTGATGGGAAGATAACTTGATTAATGTTATATTAATATTATTAATTAAAGAACATTAATTCTAAATTCATAACATTTTAATAAATTTTATTATGGTTTAGCTATTTGGAATTCTTCATACATATAATTTGTCACCTATGGATGTGGTAAATTGTAAAATATATATTCTTACTTAGAAACTTATTGGTTTCATTTCTATTTTGGAAGATTAACCTATCAAGTAAATATTTAATAATCTGTCATTCATGGCTAAAGAGATTTCTTCATGGGCAGATGTGGTATAAATTGATATTTTTGTCTACTACATTTTGAGAATGCTAACAACATGAAGAAAGGCTCTGATGAACTATAGAGGGCTCAGCAGAGGGCAATTAGGATAATGAATGTCTGTGGATTCACTCCATATGATAATAAGTAGGAAGAAATAGTCAAATTTAGTTGGGGAAAGAAACAAATTCAGAGTAGATGATATATTTTTCTGCAAGTATTTGTTAGATAGATTAATTAGATTTGTTTGACCCCACAAGGAAGAAAGAGGAGTAAAAGGTGAGTGCTAGAATAGGCAAGTTTATCCTTAATATCAAGGGGGGAAAAGAAAGTTCCTAATTACAGCTATTCCAAAGTAGAATGAATCTCCTTGGTTAGTAATGAGCTTCCCTTCACTGGAAGTCTTTTAGAAGAGATTATTTAAATGGTTGTCTGGTAAATTATAGGAGTGATTGTTTTCCAGGTTGGTCTAGATAAGACCTATGGACCATTTGTGACCTGCCAAAGGATTTCAGGATGCCTTACAAAGATATAGTGTTGCCATTGTGCACTTTCCTATTTGTTAGGTGACCAACATCAACCAACCATCGTTAGTCTGTGTCTAGCCTAACCTATCTGCTGCCCAAAGAGAAGTAGTCTATTTTAATTTTGGTCCTGCCTACTGCCAAGTTGTGCAGGTCTGATCTAGAAGATCACTGAGATCTTTGTAGCTTGAGATTTTGTGAACATAAAGGTGCTAAAATTGGGTAGGAGATGTGAGACCTTTCATCTGTATAAAGTATTAGGACGCTATTGGACTACGATGATGGGATTAAGAGTGATGAGCTTTAGTTATGATGTTATATGACTTACTTAGGTTTCATATTAGTGTTACCACTTATCACAATTATACCATTAAAAGATTAGGGATAGGATCTTCTTTGAGAATCTTTATTCTATCACAGGTTATGGTTTAAAGAAGCATCACAGATTTTAATATTTGTTTTGTAACTGAGATTGACTATGAAGAACTTGAAGCCTTTTCCAATTCTTGTTTTCTCTGTACCTTTTATTCTGGATGATGTTAATTTTGGAGACAATCAATGGTTAATAGAACAGTTTGAGTTTTCATTGCAAATCAAAGACGGATTACAGTGAATTTCAATATCATCACCTTATAACTCTTTAGAATGAAGGAAATTATTTGCCTCTGATCTGCACATTTTCAGATGGAGAAATAGATTTTGTTTTGTTTTGTTTTAGAAAGGGAGCTTTGGGAAAAATTGTTTCTCAAGAGATTTTATAACATTCAGGAATTGACATAATAATCTTTTCTATGGATAGCTTTCTTTCTAATATTTACCTTGTGCTATCATTTTAAGTTAATTTTGTTTTGTAAGTTGTTTGTTTTGAACTAGAGTAATTATTTCATTCCCCTTGAAAACTGGAAAAAGTGTAAGGTATGTGAGAAATGAAGTATAGACATTTTCTTTCACTTAGGACTTGAAAGCCAAGAAGCCCACTTGTGTAGTCCATTCATTGGTGGGATGGGTGACAGCTTTTTTTTTTTCTAATAGAAACTTCTAAGACCTCTGCGGTTAGAGATGGCATTTAAGAGCTGACCCTTTGTAACAAGGATCGACTTTTCTTGAATTGAGGCATTAATAGTGAAATGAGTGTTGTTTTTTTAAATGATTGTCCCATATGGAATATCAAATCCATAACATTATTCATCTGAGGATTTAAATAAGAAATATAGCCTGAGATAATGACAAAGATAGTTGTTAATAAAAGAAATTCTATTACCTTCTGCTTACAGAACAATATAGAGGGAAAATATGTTCTTTGTCTCACTTGATTATAATAAGGAATATTAAAATATGAATGAATACGTGCTGATAACTCACAACTATATCACATTATGTTCTTGCTTATTAGAATTGTGTTAAGGTTCATACATTCTCATCTACCTAGTTCCAGGAATGATAGATTTCAGATAAGCAGACAACGATAAAAATCATGTCATCAGGCTGAACTTCAAGATGGAGTTCCAATGGGGTTGAAGACCTTTAATTCAAAACTCAATTGTCCCTTAAAAAGTTCAGTAGCACCCAAAATGAGCTTCAGAGAAAGCATAAAACATTGACTCTCTGTCTTTTTGGACTGAAGATGTAAGACTAAGTGCTTTCATCAATATGGGAAATTTCTAGAGAATAAACTACACTCACAATTACAGATTTTCTTATCATCATCATCATCATCATCACTAGCATTTATGTAGCACTGACTGTACCATACACTGTGCTAAGTACTTTATCTGCAGTTTTTAATCTTTGAATGTTGTCTCTGGCTCTCTGTATTTCTGTTACTTCATATACACAGGAAAGAGTAGGAGGGGAAAAGTAACAAACATTTATTAATCACCTTCTATGTTCCAAGCACTTTATGAAGGACTTTACAACTATTATGTCATTTGTTCATTGAAACACGTTGACTCATAGAGAACTGGTGTGTGTCAAATGCATGAAATAAACGCATATCTTACTGAATCCAAGTGAAGCCCTCTAGCTACTAAACAGTACTGCTTTGCCAAAATAAAACAGAAAATACTAGTAGTAAGAACAATTAGAAAAATATTTTATCATATTGTATTATATCACTCCTCAAATTTGTACCTTTTGAGTTATGTCTCCCCTATTCATTCATGATGTATAAAACTTTGGCGTTAGTTTTATCTCTTAGATCTCCTCTTCTCCCTTACAATCATAACTGTATATTTTTGATTCTATCTCTTTGATATCTCTTAGATTTGTTCTCGTTTTTCCATCCTCATTGCTGCCACTGTAGGAGTAGTCACAACATGCCTAGATTATTGAATTTGGGCCCACACAGGGTTTGTCACAACTATTGTCTCCCTTCTTCAGACCATTCTTCATTAAACTGGAAGCAATCTTCTATTTGGCTAGACCTGTCCATGTCGCTCCACTGCTCCAAATCTCTCTGTGCCTTTTTGATAGCAGCCAAGTTAAAATTAAATTCCTCTTTCTGGCACTGAAGGTCCCGCCCCCTTTGGCAGTACTTTACAATATCAGTCATTTTTTCATGCTACTTGCCTTCCTATAATCTAAACTCCATAAAATGAGGACTACTTTCATTGTGTGTACTTATTGAATGTTATTCTTCTTTTGATCTCATGACACCAATACCTTACCTTACTCCTAACTGGTACTTTGTACTGCAACTCTTCCTTTAAAGTTCATCTCAAATTACTCCAAGGAGCTCTCTGGATATCCACCCCCCACCCCCGACAGTGATGCTTTCCTCAATTCAGTTCTTTAATTATACCACTGTGATAATTTGCCATGTGTTACTTTTCACTAGTTAATTCTCTGTGTCATATCTATCTACTAACTCAAAATCTCTATTAAAGCTGAAATCATGTTGCATCTCAACTATCTTTTTAAATGTTCTACTCAGAGTAGGTGCTTTATAAGTATTTTATAAGTGAAATGGGAATTCACAAATTGAGGGGCTATTCCATACTGTTTGAAATAGACAGAACTTGTGAATCTATGGTCTTTTTCTTTTCTTTGAAACTAAATTCTGATTTTTTAGAAATTTAGCAAAAAAGAAAAATCAAACTCCCCTTATATAGTGCATATTCCCTTGCTCTTCTGTGTTTATAACTTATCATATTATTCCAATGTATATGCCCAAAATAGTGACATTTAAATGTTGCTATCTTTACAGTTTCCTTTACATTTTGGTAAAAAAAAAAAAAAAAAAAAACTTCAAATAAGTGAGGACAACATTCTTGCTAGTGGTTGCTATGTAACTTACAGTCATCTGAAAGAGTCATGGAGGAACTGATCTACAGAACTTGAAAGACACTATTCAAGAAATGAACCTAACCTTATCACTGAAAAATAAAAGAATAAAGCCTCCAGTCCCTGGGTGAATATGATTCTATTTTGCAATTTCTATTTTGTACCTTCCTCTCTTCAGAGGCAAGAGATCTGTGTGTCTTTGTAGCTCCTGGGAATGAGTTTTAACATTTTGAAAAAAGGCAAATTTGATACAAGAAAGATTAGCTCTTTGTACTTTATCTGATTATTGACATAGGTAAAATATGATGTTTAGAGTGGTATGTTTCTTCCCTTTCCTGGATGTGTTATTTTGTTGGCTTTTATATTCTTCTGATATTTTGAGAGAATACTCCATATCTGTTGGAAATATCACAAGCTGATGTTGAAAGAAAATGAGATATTTGTCAATGCTGCAAGAATCTTGAAAATGCAAGGACAAGAATTCAGAATGAGCCAATGGTGTATGTAAAACTTATACAAAATTATTACTTGTATTTTATTTCAGGCTTTTGATTCTGAACAATGGAAGGTTTGCAATAGAAGCATTTTTACTTCGAGCCAGTTACATGATTTTATGGGAATAACTGAATTTATGCCATGGAAATATCCTTGGGTGTATATTCAAAGCAAGCTTTGGAAAAATCTATTAGAACTTTGAAAATTCCCACAAGCCCTTAAAGTGCTATAGTCAACACTCTCTTCCTCCCCTCTAGGCTAAATACCTTGAAAAAGCCATGAATATTAGATGTTTTAAATTTCTTTCTTATTTGCTACTAAAGCTTCAAAAGTTAGCATTCTGTACTCAATATCCAGCTGAAACTGACCTCTCCAAAGTTATTGGTGATTGCTTACAGCCAAATGAAAAAACCTTTTGTCAATCCCTAAATTGCTTGATCTATTTGTATTCTTTGGTTCTGTTGAGCACAATTTCTTTCTAGAATCTCTTTTCTCCATAGGCTTCTGTGATTATACTCAATGATTTCTTCTCATACTGTGTGACCACTCCTGCTAAGTCTGCTTTCCTGGATCATAATAATCACCCAGGCTACTCTCAGTAACTATGAATATCTATGAAGTGTCTCTCTCGAGCCCTTTTTTTTCCTTTTTCCTCTATACAATCTGGCTTAGTGATCTCATCAGCTCCCCTGGATTTACTTAGCACCTCCATTCAGATTAAGGGATCAGCATATCCAAATCTAGACATTCTCCTGAATTCCACTGATGCAGAACCAATTTTTGGACAATATCAATTGCTAGGCTGATATTTTAAACTCAACCCATCCCAAAACACAATTTATCACTTTGAAATTACCTTTATTCTACAATAAAAATATATTGTATGCAGCATGTTAGTATCCATATAACCAAGCAGCACAGTGAATAGAATATTGGACCTAATGTCAGGGCAGCTCATATCTGCCCTCAGATACTGACTAGATGTATAGTCTTGGGCAAGTCACTTAATCTATGTTTGCCCCCATTTTCTTCATCTATAAATGTTGGCAGAATAGCTCCTACTCCAAGAGTTGTGTGAATAAAATTAATATTTGTTAAGTGCTCTGGAAACACCAAAGCACTATAAATAATCAGAGGTCAGTAATAATTTTATTATGATGTTATTGTTTTATGTTGTCTCCCTCACTTGAATGTAATCACCTGGAGGACATTGTTTAGTACAATGCCTAGAACAAGCACTTAATAAATACTTGTTGACTTACTAACTAACAATACCAAGTCTTCTCTGGTGATCTTAGGCACTGGAGATTGTCACCTTTTGCTGCATGTAATATATGTCCTTCTCTCCTTCCCATTCCTCTCTTAACTATTGCAGAAAGATTAATGATGCTTCAGTTCAACTATCTACTCTCCAGCTTTCTTCTAGACACTTTTACTTCAACAAAGACACTGACTCTTCATGGGTACATTCCGCCCTTTGCTTTCTCTTCTCCCCCTATCCCCAGATCTGGAAGCATGATCGAATCAGTGTGGCCATTCTTCCTAGCTAAGGTAGTTTATTTCTTTACCATTCAATCCACTCACCAAAAAGCCCTTCCTTGGTCATGATTACCCTATCAGTGACACCTTACTCAAGAGAAAAGACATTCTTTAATGTCAAAGACTGTCTGGTTTTTTTTGTATTTTATTCCCAATATTTATCACAATATTTTGGATATAATGAGTGATTAATATTTTTCTTCTTTTTATTCAAGTAAACACTCTGAAAATGAAATAACTGAAATCTTTGAAAGTGGGAGTTTTGGAGAGAATGGCTCTTTATTAGAAAGACTGATAGAACAAGGGACTTAAGAGGGTTAGGTAGTAGTTAACATGAGATTAGGGAGAGAAGTACAGGATGCACACTTACTAATAAATTCTTTGAGCACTATGAAAGAATATTTCTTTGGTCTCTGATTCTTGAGTCCTTGAAAAAACCAATGGTAAGAGGCAAAAAAAAAAAAAAAACCCTAATGATAATAATACTAAACTAGATGTCTGAGCATCTAAAATTACCAACAAAAGTTTTCCTTCTCTTTTGTCTAGAATTTTACAGAAAAACAAATAGTCCTTGGCTTCCCGCTTCCTTTAATGGGTTCAGGCTAATAATATATCAAATATAGGACAGACAAGTGGTATAATAGATATAGAACTCTGGGCCTGGTGTCAAGAAGATCTAAATTCAGATCTGTTCTCAGACACTCTAACTGTGTGACCCCAAGAAAGCAATTCATTCTCTGTCTCAATTTACTCAAAACTAGAATGGAAATAATAATAGCACCTATTTTGGAAGTTTTGTGAGGATCAGATGAAGTAATATTTATAAATACTAAGCCTTGCTCTTGTCATATGGTAAGCACTATATCAATGCTTACTCACTTCCCCTTTGCTTAAACAAACACATAATAGAAATTTTTAAAAAATGTCTTAAGGTTAGTTAAGATGTCTCCTCCTTTGTATGTGTCTGCACATTTCAGAGATTTCCCTAAGCTTTGGCCCTCTTTCCTCTCTCTGTTCACTAGATGGATAATCAATTCTCTCTTCACATGAATCCCACTTTCCAGGGACCTTTTTGTTCACCTTTACTTTTATAAAAGTATTCTGCTTGACCTCCAATGAACTCCTTCTGCCCCTCACCCCCCCCCCAATAATGGGAAATAAATTGTTTGCTACCATCAGTCTCCATTCCAAAATCTTCACACCCCTATTCCTGGTATAAGGAAAACGCAAAATCTGTTTGTTCCTTATTTTATAACTCTGACACCTAATGCTTGTTGGTTCCAGCTTGTTTTTGGTTGTGCTTCACTCCATTTGTTCTAGGAACTTCCCTGTTGCCCAGGAATTCCCCTGCTGTGTCATTAAAAATTCAGCTCAGAGTTTCTCTGTTTGACTAAGACTTCATGTCCTGACATAGGATCTCATCAACCTTTGACTATTGGACCCAGCCTCTGTCACATTTGGGTGATGCAAAATTTTCTTCTCTTTGGGAAAAATGTTTCAGAATCTCCTGGGGCCACATAGGAAATAGTCTTCTTTAAGGGCCACAGGGACACACACTCCCCCCTCCAGGGAATCTAAATTTGTTCATACCCAATTAGTATCACCATAGTTCTCTCTACTTGTTCTTTTTAGGGATATAGCACAATTATACCACCAGGTAATATAAACAATCAGTTATCTTTAATGTGGTGTCAGTGGGTCAATTGTTCCTACCAAATTAAAAAAGAAAACAACCTGAAAAAGAAGACAGATAACATGAGAATAAATCTCAAAATATTTCATCAGTGTCTAAGCTTATACTTCTAAAATATTGGGGGTGAAATTGAATCAATAATCCTCACACCATTTCTATACCTCGATAACTTCATCCATTGAGAATCAATAAGTGGGAATTTGGTGGGAAATTTCCTTAATTAGCAAGAATAAAATACTTGAAACTATCTTGTAGAATGAAATAGTGCATTGGATAATGTATTGGAATTGGTTGTAATTTTATTTTGGGTTTCATCAACCTTTCCCCTTGAACTTGAGAAGATTTAGACATAGTAGAGCCTAGTGATTGTTTACATTGGGAGCTGAAGACAAACTAGATACACTATGGAAAAGCAACTGGAGAAAGCTACAGAGGCATCAACGTTTGAGTCAAGCAATAGACTACAGATTCCTCTAGAGAAATTCAGGAAGACTACACAAAAGGATAAAAGAGTATCCATCTAATGAGATGCTGCAATTTATATCTTTACAAGCTTCAGTCAATTTTCATTTTGATTTTACATATAATAATAGGGTAGTATATCCCAGACCCTTTTTTTGAGGTTAGGAGGATAACATTGCTGTGTTTAGGTCTTTGCCATAACTTCTTAATATGTATCATTTTTTGAAAGCTGATTGACTCATGTTGTTAACTGATATTGTGGAAACTAAAAAATGGCCAACTGTTTTGGGCAGGATGTAACAGGATGTAACCTATGAACAATAGTATTAGAAAAACCCCAACTCCTCAAATATACTCTACATTATGAATGAGAGTAGTAGCCACCTTATGAAAACACAGCCTACTAGTACTTGTAGCTTTGGGATAGCTAGATCCAAGCTTACACTACATGGAGAAACATCATACATATAAATCAAAGGTTCCAGCTTTTTACCACCTCCACTTTGTGAAGGAGTTAACCATTACCAAACTTTGAAGGAGAGGTTGATACTCTCCATGTCTACAAATTTCAAAACTATAAAATATGTTTCATTCTTTGTCCTTTAGGAGACCTAACAATATCTTATTTGTCTTCTCGTCTCTTGCAGCACTTAGTAAAGTGCCTTGACAAATATGAGAAAGTAGAACAGATCAATAACATACACACCACTTATACAAAACCTGCATTTGCTTATATGTGAATTTAAAAGAGAGAAAAATAGTAAGACAAGGAAAAAATAAAGGAAGGAAATAAAAGAGGGAGGGAGGGAAATGGAAGGAGATCAAAGTCTGTAGTAAGAGAAGGAATTATACATCTTCTTAATATCCCATTTGTTAAAAATAATGTAATAATTACAGCAATGAAATGTCTTCAAGGAATCATGCTTAATAAGTGTTTGCTTAATAGAACTGAATTGACTCTACTCTATATTAGAAAAAATCAATCTATGCTTATTTAGCCCATCTTTTTTTTTCATTTTCCTTTTCTTCTATTCCCTTACCTGAGGTCACTCCAAATGATTCATTTTTTCTCATTACATATTTTCAGAGAGCTTCTATCACTCCTTTTTTCTTGACGACAGAGATGATTAATGCTATTCTTCCCATTCTGAGTTACTATTAATAAGACAACATGGCATCATAACGTGACTTTCTGTAAGAACACATGTATATGACTTAGATCCAGCATTTACCAAATGTGTGACAAACTCTCTGGCACTCAGTGTCTCTATCTATGATAAGGAGACAGCAATACTTAAGTTACTTAACTCCCAGGGTTGTTAAAAAATCAAATAAAATAACATATAGGAATTACCTTAATTTAAGATCCCATGTTATTCTTTCATATTATAAAAACAACTAACAAAAGTGGACATCAAAAAAGTAGAAATCACATCATATTATTAAATATTTCACTAATAATGAAAATATTGGCATAACAGTATCAATGAAATAATCAAATCAACATTTATTTAGTTCCTCTTGGTCTAGATTATAGTATTTTAAAAAGACAAAATGAAAACCTTCCACACCTTCAGAGACCTTATGTTCTATTAGGAAAAACAAGCTTTATATATTAAAATATGTGTAAAATAAATTTCAAACAAATTCATAAAGAGAAGAAAATTAAAAGGGGGACCTACTGAGGGTCAGGGTGCATAGATGAACATGCTATATAAAGCTGTTTTATTTTTGTTTTGTTTTTTTTACACCCCCCCCCCAGCAGAAAGGTTTACAGACTTTGTTTTGGGAGAAGACATCAGAGAAATGAGAGGAAAAAATACTTTCTTCTTGGCACTCAAGGGTCACAAGAGGTAGACAGGACTTTCTTTACCCTCATGCTTACATCCTAACCCTGGGGTGTATACAGTGAGAACTTTAAGAAAAATTCATGTCTATATGCTTTTTGTAAAGTCAACTATCTAGCAGCAGTTGCTCTACTAGGTAGACTACAGCTTTCCTATCCAAGGAGAAAGTCCTTGTATGATATGACTCTGCAGAAAGATCTTAAACAGGACACGAAGAAAGCTATTTTCTCCCAAAGTGCACAATGGACATCTTACTCAGTACAAAGAAGAAAATTGTGCTAATAATTCAAAAAAGAATGACAGGGACCTCCATGCACTCATTTTTGTAAGTATACTCTAGATGACCACATTTTTAAAGAGATATAATCTCTTTTATTTGCCAGATCACAGACAATTCACTTAAACTTTTTTCATAAAATGTTTATCATTTTATACCATTTTATCACAAAAATGAGTTCAGTGCACTGCAATGGATTGGAGTGACTGGCTTTGCCATTTTTTAGTCTTGCAGAAAATGAAATAAGTGATTTTTTCAAAGACTAGTCTTTTCTAAATGCTTATCATTTCCCATAGGGATGTTAAATCTCCAAATATAGGGTTCCTTTCACTGAATGAAGTTATAGTATCTATTATTCAATTTTATAACCCCTTATATCCAACCAAATATGTTTGTAGGATTGCATCAAGTTAACTTATGAATGAATGTGGTTGCTTTCAAAATACTGCAAAGTGCAGCATTTCATTTGATGTATTTAAGTATAGGACTCAATTTCCCAGTACTAAAAATATCCCCCCACATTTATTGAATGATGACTATGTATATAGAAGTGATTATGGGGGGTGGAGCCAAGATGGTGGCGTAGAAGCAGGAAAACTCCATATCCCCACTCCATAATCACCTCAAATACCTATAAAAATGACTCTAAACAAACTTTAGGTCTACAGAACCCACAAAGTGAGAGAGAAACAAACCTCCAGCTGAAGATAGCCTGGCAGATATACAGGAAGGGTCCATCACATAGTGCTGGGAAAAGAACCCAGCCCCACATGAGTCAGTAATTTTAGCCTCAGGGCAGACACGAATTTTGTAAGGACTTTGGGAGAGTGAATCAACAGCAGCTATGGCAATTTCCAGAATTATCAACCCATAAATGCCAAAGACAAAGTGAGAGATTAGTGTGGACTTTCTAGGAACAGGGGGTCCAGGAATGTGGTCCAGCCTCTGCCACCAGAGGGATAAGTGGCTGAGGAGCAGCTACCACCTCTTTGTGTGGCTGCTTCAGAGTTCCTGGCCTTAAGATTTTAAGACCAAGCAACCAATCTGAGGGGTAATATCTCTTGATTTAACCTGCATGGATCTGGATTGCTGTTTAGGGTGGAGGTCCTGGGGTGCATGACCAGTGTACTAGAGCAAGCAGAAACTTCCAAGATGGCAGCCAACTAATATCTTCAGCAGCTGTAAAACCCCCAGGAAATTGGGACAAAGCTATCCTCTCTGAAAGCAGAGTTCTACTGTGGCAAAGAGCTCAAAAGTTAAATAATTCCATGGCAAAATGAGCAAGCAAAGGAAGCAAAGCAAGTACAGCAATTCGACTTTGGATTCCTTTTTGGGGGGACAAAAAGGATTGAAGCATGGAACAGGAGGAAGACAACGAAGTCGGAACTCCTGTACCAACAGCTTCCAAAAAAATATGGATTGGTTACAGGCCATAGAGGAGCTTAAGAAGGATTTTGAAAACCAAATAAGAAAAGTGGAGGAAAAATTGGGGAGAGAAATGAGAATGAGGCAAGAAAATAATGAAAAGAGAGACAACAAACTGACTGAAGAAAATAACACCTTAAAGAAATAGACTAACTCAAATGGAAAAAGAGGTTCAAAAAGCCAATGAGGAGAAGAATGCCTTAAAAAGCCAAATTTGCCAGATGGAAAAAGAATCTCAAAAGTTCATTGAAGAGAATAATTCCTTCAGAATTAGATTGGAGCAAATGGAAGCTAGTGAATTTATGAGGAATCAAGTTAATATTAAACAGATCCAAACAGATTAAAAAAAATAAAAGACATTGTGAAATATCTCATTGGAAAAACCACTAACCTAGAAAATAGAACCAAGAGAGATAATTTAAAAATTATTTTACTAACTGAAAGCCATGATCAAAAAACAAAAAGAATCTAGAAATTATCCTTCAAAAAATTCTCAAGGAAAATTGCCCTGATGTTTTAGAATCAGGGGGCAAAATAGAGGATGAAAGAATCCATCCATCACCTCCTGAAAAAGATCCCAAAAAGCAACCTCCTCAGAATGTTATAGCCAGCTTCCAGAGTTCCCAGATCAAGGAGAAAATATTTCAAGCAGCCAGGAAGAAACGATTTGAATATTGTGGAAACACAATCAGAATAACACAGGATTCTGGCAGCTTCTACACTGAGGAATCAAAGGGTTTGGAATAAGATATTCTGGAGGTCAAAGGAGCAGGGATTGAAAGCAAGAATCACTTACCCAGCAAAACTGAGTATCATGTCTCAGGGGAAAATATGGTCACTCAATGAAATAGAGGACTTTCAAGCATCCTTGATGAAAATCTCAGAGTGGAATAGAAAATTTGACATTAAGATACAAGAAGCAATAGAAGCATGAGAAGGTAAATAGGGAAAAGAAATCATAAGTAACTTATCAAAGTTGAACTATTTACATTCCTACATGGAAAAACAATATTTGTAACTTACGGAATTTTTCTCAATATGAGAATAGTTGAAGGGAATATATATGTATGTATGTATGTATGTATATACATATATGTACATACATACATACATATATACACATATCTATATAGGAGGGTATATAGGCATAGGAATACATATGTGAGTGTGTGTATATATGTGTGCAGGTATACATAGACAAAGGGCATAAGATCAATTGAATAGGAAGGGATGATACTTAAAAGGTTAAATTAAGAGGTGAGAAAGGAATATAATGAGAGGAGATGGGGAAAGATAGAATGGTGTAAATTCTCATATAAAAGAGGCGAGGGAAAACTGTTACAATGGAGTGGAAGAACAGGAGGACAAAAGGAAATGGGTCAATCTTACTCTCATTGAATTTGGCTTAGGGAGGGAATGACATGCACACTTAATAGTGTATCTCACCCTACAGAAGAGTAGGAGGGAAGGGGATGAGAGGGTGAATGAAGGAAGGGAGGACAGGTTGGGGGTAAGGAAGTTGGAAGCATACACTTTTGAAAAGGGACAAGTTCAACATAGATAATAGAACAAGTGGGGGGGTCAGTATAGGATGGAGGGAAATATAGTCAATCTTTCACAATATATTCACTATGAAAATGTTTTGCTTCGGTACACATGTACAACCTATATTAAATTCCTTAACTTCCCAGTAAGGGTAGGAGATAAGGGAGGAAGGGAAAGAATCTGGAATTCAAAGTTTTAAAATCAAACGTTTAAAAATATTATTATTATTAGTTTATCTGCAATGGGAAATAAGATATAGAGGCATTGGTGTATGGATCCATCTTGCCCTACTGGAAAGTCAGAGAGGGAATGGGGGAATATAGGAGATAGCAGATTGGGAGAGGGGGTTTCCAGTGGGATCACTCTTTTGGAGTGGTGGGTAGGGGACATAGGGGGAGAAAATTTGTAACTCAAAATCTTGTGGAAATGAAAGGTATAAACTAAAAATAAACATACAATTTAATTTAAATATGTAATTATTTACATGTGTGTAGAATCATACATAGTGTATAGTATGTGTATAGAAGTGATTATATATGTGTGTATATGTGGATGTGTGGATGTATATGTGTGTATTTGTATAAATGTGTATGTGTGTATACCCTCATGCATACACAATAAACATAGTCAACCAGGAGAACATTTTACACAATAACAATATTGCACAATGATTAATTGTGAATGACTCAGATATTCTCAACAATACAATAAACTAAGAGACTTCTAAAGACTCAATGAAAAGTGCTATCGAACTTTAGAGAAACAACCCTATGGAGTCTGAATGCAGATCAAAGCATCTTTTTTTTCTAATTTATTTCTCTTCTTTTTTTGAGGAGAGTCTGTGTTTTCTTTCACAACATCACTAATGTAGAAATATGTTTATCAGGACCACACATGTACAAAATACTAAATTGCCTTCTCAAGGAAGAGTGAGGAGAGATAGAAAGGGAGTGAGAGATTTTGTACATCAAAATTTCAAAAGGAAAAAGAATGTTAAAAATATTTTGAAATGTAATTTAAAAAACATAAAAGATAAAAAACAATTTTCTAAAAATTAAAATTATTAAAGTCTTTTGAGATTTTCATCCTCAAAATTAGTTCTGTGAAATATTATTTAAATAATTTTGAATAATGGAAGTATATAAAAAGATATTCTGGAAGCATTACTCAAAGAACTCTTCTCTTTAAGTCCACAGAGTCAATGGTCTTGAATGAGAACATTTTTTAAAATTTCCAATAAAGAAGTAAACTTAGAAATGTTTCATTTCCATGAAATTTATTTTTGGAGGAGACCCACAAATAATTTTAATGTTTCATGATTTTTCTTAGGTTAACCTAAAAATCCTTTGATGTCTGAACATGCTGCATGAGCACTGGGATTTAATGTTTTATATTATTCTTGAAACTTTCTATAATTTCTATAATAAACTTTCTATATAAAAGCTAACACCACTTAATATTCTGAAATTAGTAGATCTTTTCAATGCTTTAATCCTGAAAGTTTTTTTAATTTATTTGTTTATTTTTAGTTTACAAGATTCAATTCCATAGTTCCTTGAGTTTCAGATTTCCCTTTCCTCCCTCCCCCCACACCTCACGATGGCATATAGTCCAGTATAGGATCTGCAAATACTTTCACAATAGACATTAGTCAAGGTACAAAGGAGTATTGTACTAGATGGGAAGAAAAATGGTAAAGAAGAAATAAAACCAAATAATGAAAAGAAAAAGATCAATTATATTTCTTCCATCAAATCCTGAAAGTTTTTAAGCCAAATATTTTAATTTATTTTTTTATGGAGACTGGTCCTTTTTTATTATCCTTGTTAACATTGTAGATAATGTATAATGAGGTCATGTTTAACAAATGGCTGAAAAATCTAATGAGTTTTGAATAAATACCCACTAGAATTTTAATTGTGACTGATTTAACAATAATGTACAAAGACTATATTTTTACACTAGAGAGATTTAAAATTTTGAGTTTGATTTCCCACATGGATATTTCTATGTGGAAATATACAAGAGCTCTGAAAGAACATAAACATGGACACAAAAATGTGATGGCTATTCCATTCAAAATCCTAAATTATCATAAATGTCTTTCACTTTTGTTTCTAATGATTGATGGGACTTTTCTTCTTAAAATCAAAAGCCTAAATTAATTAAATCCAAGTTTTAATCTCAGTCTTTCATGTTTTACATGAGACATTTTTTCCCAAAATTATTGGAGAGAATGGAAATGGAAATCTGTGTGCTTGCATGAGGGGCAGAGTTGTTTTGAGATGGGGAGGGAAGTGATAATCTTTATTCCTACTTTGACTGAGACACATTTAGGTCCAGTCAGAAACAAATTTGAGAAAGAGAAAAGCAATCTTTCAGAATCAAACAGAAAGGAACCCAGCTTCTCAATATTAAATTGCAGCTTGTCTTCCAAGGGAATTAAGGAAATTTCCCTATGAGAGATAGGTCCTCTATCTCAGTTGAGTTGAGATCTCATCATCTCCCTAACTCAAAAGCTCATTCATCCTAAATGCTCATTTGCACCTTCTCCTAGATCTAAGTCATTTGACCTCATTGGTCAAATGATCTTATTTTTTCAAATGCTCATTTGCAAAATAAGGACTTGGTATTAGGTAACCTCTAAGGACACCCCCATCTCTAGATCTGTGAAGAGACAAATTCATTAAATAAATATCTGCTAAAATGTCTCAACGGGAATCTTATACATTCTCCTCTAAGGTGTGGTAGACCTGACTTCATTTCTATTAATTCAGTATCTCAATTCAATTCAATTTCATTGAACACACATTTATTAATAAAATCTTACTGACTGTTACTATGAGAGACTATAGAAAGCAAGTGAAATGATGCAGGTTCTGTCCTCAAGGAACATTCATTCTACATTTTTTTCTTAACAAGAAAGTACTATGTGTGCATATCTAAGCATTATGAAATGAAAGTTAAAATGCAGAGAAATAAAATGTATTTGTTATGGCCACTCAGCTAGAAATTATCGCAATTTGAGTTGAATTTGGTATTACTTTTACTAGAGCTAACAGTGTAACAATTGGGAAAAAGCATGGGAATGTACAAGATTTGGAATTGCAAGATTTGGTTTTAAATACCAATTCTATTACTTTCTTCCTATGTGTCCTCGGACAAGGCACTTGTTTCTGGTCACCTTAAGCATGAGTCTGCTTCAATCTCTAAATAGAAAATGCTATGAACCCATGCACACTACACTATGCTGTTTCCTATTACTTAAATAAATAACATCTTCATTTTATTCTTCAATTTAAGAGAGTTTTTTTTTTTTGGCTGTAACTTTTTCTACACTTAGATAAGAAAAAAATACACAAACACACACACAGTCACAAACACACACACACACACACACACACACACACACACACACATATATATGTAAAATTTACCAATTTACCTGTAAAGTTACTGATGGATTGGAAATATTTTTAACATAGTTCAAAAAGGGCCCCCTCTTATAAAGCAAGGCTTTTCTGTTTTGTTTTGTTTTTAATCTGAGTTTCATGAATGCCAATGAGTCTGCAGATATAATTCAGAAAATCCATTGACTTGAATAAGTTTTAAAAATGCACCTTTAACTTAAAATAATTTGTTTCCTTATAATGTCATGCATTTTATCTTAGGCATTTAGAAATTTCATTCTAAGAAGTATTCCATTTCCTGTACCAAAATGCAAAAGAATTCTGTTGTTCACATATGAATGCATATAAATACACACAATTACTCTCTCTCTCTCTCTCTCTCACACACACACACACACACACACACACACACACACACACACACACACCCACAAGCTTAAAAACGTCTGTTCTAAAGAAAAAATAAATTTTACTACTATAAGACAGAAAGAAAAACGGACTCTTCCTGAAGAGAGAATATGAACAGTTAAAAATTTGAAACATCTTAAAGTCTATAGAAATTAGACACAAGGGTAACATTTAGTCACCCTACCTATTAAAAATATGGGTAGTCCAAAGTGGAAACTGAGGAATGGGGGGCAGAGATAGCACTATAAGATAGCACAGATAAAAGAAACCTACAAATTATCACATACTGTATAAGCCTGGAACATATAATGCCCCTGCTCTACCCAAACCCACTAAATGGGAACATAGCAGAAAGCAGGAGTAAAGACAACCGAATCTCACCACCTGTTTACTGTGTATAGAACAGAAAATACCTTTTTATAAATCACTGAATAAAGGGATGACAATGGCATATGAATTATCTGTGAGCATGTTTGCATGCTTATGTATGAGTTTGACTTTAATGACTTTTTAAGCAGGACTCAGCAGTTCACTACAGAACAGATCTCAAGGGTGTAAGTCCCTTACAATCCCACTCAACATGGCAGAGCTTGAAGAAAAATGCATGGCTATTTCCCAAGTCCTCTGAACTATACTTTTGCTAACATAAGTCTGAGGCTTAAGGTACAGGGATCATGAACAATATTCACTTCCTCCCTTATACACTACAGCAATGTTGGAAGCCTCTATTTGGGGAGCATCCCACTCTAGCCAATTTACTCCAAAGCAGATCTTTAGATTCACCTGCTCTTCTCATGTCATCTGTAATGGAGCTGACTTAATGATGACAGTTCCAACCCCTGGATCAGAGGACTCTCTTACTCATCTGCCACTTAATGTGGGGCTGAGGTGGCACTGATGGGATCATTCCAAATTCAATATGACAACCATATTGACTGAAGATCTGGCATCCATCAATAAGCTTAAACAGCACTGAAGTTTTTGACAACTCAATTTTTGTGCACTTGATGCTTTATCATTAGTTTTCCTCCCTTACAATGTCGAAACTACTTATTTTCTTTAATTCACATCCTTATGTCTTCTTTTAACAGTGTGGGATATGGTACTAGCACGAGGTCAGGATCAGTAAAAGCCTTAAATTTTCTTCATTTTCAATATATAGGTAAGAAATGTTGCATTATCTGTGACATAATAGGTGCATGTGTCTGCATTTCATAATTTCTTAATATGATATATATTACTGAATTATTCACCATAAAGTGCTATACATAGTCAATTCAGTTCACTTACAATTTTAAGCATATACCAAGTTCAGAGTGCTGGCCTGGCTGCTGGAATGGATGAAAAGTCAGTTAAGTCACTATCCATTTCCTCAGTCCTTTTCCATATACTCTTGAAGATCTTTCAATTCAAATGGAGACAGATATAATTAAAAATGTGCTGAGTTAGAGAATCTCAGAAATATGGAGGTTAAAGTATCCCCAATGCCTTTTGGTCCAAGTATTCATAGATGAGTTCCTTTAGTAGCATTCTGCAAAAAAGGTCATCCAGTTTGTTCTTGAACAACTTGAATGAAGAATTACCCTTGACCATCCTAAACATCTCAGAAGTCCATAATCCTTTGGGAGGGCTTTAATTATCAGGATCATCCCCCCCATATTAAACTTAAATCTGCCTTTCTGCATCTTCAACCATTATTACCATTTTTTAATCTGGTTCCAAGCAAAACAACAAACAAATACATTTAAATGGCACATATACGTGTATACACACATACACGTGTTTGTATATATGTGTACATATACATGTGTAAGACTGTCAAATCCTGGAAAAGATCTGTTATTCATTCATAAGAGGCAGGATTTAGATAGTGGTAAAAAGACAGGACTAAGAAGGGGCAGAGCCATGATGGAGGAGTAGAAACAGGACGTCCAAGCCACTCTCCACCCAGATTACCTCCAAACTACATAAAAGGGGACTCTGAACAACTTCTGAGCCCCAGTACCCACAGAATGACACAGAGAAGCTAACCTCCCACTGAGGACAGCCCATCAGTCCTGCAGAAAGTACCAATGCAGCACCCTGGGAGCCGGCAGCGCAGCGTGCAGTGCGCAGGGAGCTGAGCACAGGCCCTTCTGAGTCGCAGTTTTAGCCCTAGGGCGGCCCAGCCAGCAGCCAGCTGGAGGGACCTAGAACACCAGCAGCTGTGACAATTTCCAGAATTATCAACATAGACATGCTTAGGACAAAGTGAGAGGTTAGTGCCCTGTGGACTTTGGGACCAGTATTTGGGGAATGTGTCGGCTTCCTCCCCTGTGGGATAGAAGCCACTGAGGAGACACACCATTTTGTAGTTTTCAGAGGCAGCTCCAGCTCCTGGCCTGCGAACTGTAGGGAGATCCAGCGATCAGTCTTGGGGGGTAATCGCTCTTGCCTTAATCTCCCTGGATCTGGATTTTGATCTGGGGTGGAGGTTGTGGGTGGGTTTCCAACTTGCCAGAAACAGAAGTTGGCCCCCCCACACATTCGGGACGAAAATTCCCCTATCTGGCACCAAAGACATAGGGTGGCAACAAGCCCAAAAGTCAAGTAATTAAGTGGCAACATGCCAAGGCAAAGGAAACAAATTAAACAGAAAAATGCAACCTTAGACTCCTACTTTGGGGGCAAAGAGGATAGAAGCATAGAACAGGAGGAGGGCTGTGAGGTCAGAAATCCTGCTCCAAAAGCCCCAAAGGAAAATATGAGTGGGTTACAGGCCATAGAGGACCTAGAGAAGGATTTTAAAAATCAAATAAGAGAAGTGGAGGAAAAATTGGGAAGAGAAATGAGAGGGATGCAGGAAAAGTATGAAATGAGGGTCAACAGACTGACTGAGGAAAATAACACCTTAAAAAATAGACTAACTCAAATGGCAAAGGAGGCCCAAAAGGGCAATGAATGTCTTAAAAAGCCAAATTTGCCAGATGGAAAAAGAATCTCAAAAGTTCACTGAGGAGATTCATTCCTTCAGAGTTAGACTGGAGCAAATGGAAGCTAATGACTTTATGAGAAATCAAGATGCTGTTAAGCAGATCCAAACAAATGAAAGAATAGAAGGCAATGCGAAATATACCATGGGAAAAACCACTGACCTGGAAAACAGATCCAGGAGAGACAATTTAAAAATCATTGGACTACCTGAAAGCCATGATCAAAGAAAGAACCTAGAAATCACCCTTCAAGAAATTCTCAAGGAAAATTGCCTTGATGTTTTAGATCCAGAGGGCAAAATAGAGGTTGAAAGAATCCACTGATCACCTCCTGAAAAAGATCCCAAAAAGAAAACTCCCAGGAATATTATAGCCAGGTTTCAGAATCCCCAGATCAAGGAGAAAATACTACAAGCAGACAGGAAGAAACCATTTCAATATTGTGGAAACACAATCAGAATAGCCCAGGACCTGGCAGCTTCTACACTGAGGGATCGAAGGGCATGGAATATGATATTCCAGAGGGCAAAAGAGCTGGAACTGAACCCACAGGTCACCTACCCAGCAAAATTGAGTATTTTGTTTCAGGGGAAAATATGGTCATTCAGTGGAATAGAGGACTTTCAAGCATTCTTGAGGAAAAAAACAGAGTTGAATAGAAAATCTGACATTCAGACCCAAGAAGCAAGAGATGCCTGAGAAGGTAATCAGGGAACAGAAATTAAAAAAAAACTTATCAAAGTTGAACTATTTACATTCCTATATGGAAAAACAATAACTGTGACTGATGAAATCTTTCTCAGTATGAAAATAATGGAAGAAGGGTGTATGGTCATATGAATACATATGTGAATGTGTGTATATATGTTTACAGTTATATATGGATAGAGGGCATAGGTTAAATTTGTTGGGAAGGGAGGATACTCAAGGGGTGAAATTATGAGGTGAGAGAGGAAAGTGGCAAGAGGAGATGGGGAGAGACAGGATAGGATAAATTATCTCATATAGAAGAATCAAGGGGAAGTGGCTTCAAGGGAGGGGAAGAATAGGAAGGCAAAAAGGCAAAACCACATTTTCATTGAATTTGGTTCAGGGAGAGAATGACATACATACTAAATGGGATATCTCAACCTGCAGCAGAATAGGGGGAAGGGGGATGAGAGGAGGGATGATGGATGGGAGGGCATTCTTGGGGGGAGGGGATGTTGGAAGTACCCACTATAGAAGAGGGACAGGATCAAGTAGGAAATGGACCAGGTGGGGGGTGGGATGAGTGGGAGGGAATTATAAGCAGCCTTGTACAATATATCTACAATGGTAATGTTTTGCATAGCTAGACATGTACAACATATACTGAATTACTTATCTTCCCAGAGGGAATGGGTGGCAAAGGAGGAAGGGAATGGATCTGAAATTCGAGGTCTTAACATTAAATGTTTCAAATATGTACAAATACTATTATTAATACTCTTTTGCTTGTAATTGGGAGATAAGATGTGCAGGCATTGGGGCACAGAGATTCACCTTCCTCTAATGGAAAAGTCAAAGGGTGTAAGGGAGAAGATATGGGAGAGAGCAGATTGGAGGAAGTGATATCTTGTGGGACTGCTATTCTGGGAGGGTGGGTAGGGGAAAAACAGGGAGGGGCAGAATAATTGTAACTAAAAAGCTAGCAGAAATGAATGATGTAAAACAGAAGTTAATAAAGTATTTGTTTAAAAAAAAAGATAGTACTAAGATTCAGGGGGAAATTTTTTAATCCAGTTTAAGATACTTTAAGTGGAAGGGAAGGGAATAACCATTTACATGGCACTTGCTTTGTGTCAGATGCTGTTCTAAGCACTTTTTTACAAATGTTGTCTCACTCAATCTTAAAAGATCTCATATAACCATAAAAGCTAGAAGCTGGCTAACCATTTGACATTTCTCAAGCTCAGTTTTCTCTCCTGTAATTTGGGCATATTAACATCTACCTCACAAATTTGTTCCGAGGATCAAATTCTATACTGTGTTTGAAACGCTTGACCAACGTCAAGTGTTATACCAGTTTAGTTATAGTGCATTTTTAAGGGAAGGTCCCATTGATTATCCCATCTCATTTAAAAGAACTTACCATTTTTAGGTAAAAAAAACAAAAAACCAACCACAACAAAATATTTTTTAATTAATTAGTCAGAACCAAGTGTCAACAGAGCCTGTAAAATTCTTTGTATGAATCAAAATCATTACATGAGAGAATTAATCATTGCTAAAGAACATTTATTTTTTAAAAGAGTAGATAGTACAAATAGAGATTCAGAGAGACGGGAAGACAAAAGGAAAGAGGCAGGGGGAGAAGGAATAGGACAACTCTGATCCAGAGAGAACAGAAAGCGAAGGGGCAACCAGTGAAAGGACAAAGAACAGGTCAAATTGAGTTGTGGTAGAGAAGGGTGCTACTTAGGAAAGACATCACTCTATAAGCATCTCTGAACAGAAGAAACCATTGGTATTCACTTGCTCAAAAAATAAGTGAAGTGTTTAGGGAAAAAAAAGATTTGCTTTTTCCCCAGGTTCCCTTCTCTGTGTTCACAGGTATTGTGATGATCTTCTGCTTTTTTTTTTTAATCTAAAAGTTTTTAGAAAGCTATTTTTTCCTCAACCACAAAGAAATTGAGAGTGAACTAGAGACAAATATAAATGAAAATAAGAGGAGTTATATTTCTGCCTAATTATTATGAATTTTTCTATCCAGTCTCAGAACAATTGGGATTATACTTGTAAAAGTGGGACCCCATTCATTATCTCAACCCACTTAAAAGTAATCATTTTACTTAAATCAAAACACTTCTTTATTTGAATCAATGCATCAGAATATGAATATGACCTGTACTCCTACTTGAATAAATCCGCATTCGATGTAGCGCACACTTGGTCTCACCTTAAAGAATTTTTAGAAAAAAAAAGTGTAATTTCAGAACCATGTAGATCTTCTGAGGTTCTGGAAGAAGGTATCTAAAATATCTATTAAGACTCTTTTGTATAAGGTTTTGTAATAACTGAGGGATACAAAGACAAAGAAAAAACGTGTCTTCTTCAAGAAACTGCCAATCTTTTAAAGGAAACATCACGCACATAAATCATAGAATGATAAGCCTATAGTTATCATGTATTTTTAGCTGGAGACAGACCTTAGAAGCACACTAGTCCCATCTCTTCATTTTACAATAAGACAAATTTCATTCTATAGAGGATAAATGACTTGACCAAGGTGAAAGAGCTAATAAGATTGAGGAAGGTTTGAAGCTTGGTCCTCTGATTCAAAATCAATTGTTCTTTCTAGTGAACCAAAATTCAATAAAATTATGTGAAAATCATATATAAAAACAATGCTTTGTGTGTTGAAATAAGTAACTCAGGAGAAACATCACAAAGTAGTTGGCATTTTGCCTTAGACTTGAAGGATACTAGGGATATTAAAGGTAATGAGAGATGAAGTTGAGCATTCCAGGACTTAAAAATCACAGAAGAACATGCAAGCATATCAAGTAGAGAGAACAGCTAGTGGCCCATTTGGCTAAAAGCAGAATGTGTGTGGGGAGCAGGGGAATGATAAAGTGAAATTGGAATAGCTCAGTTTTCTGGAGTCAGATACAAACAAGACTACAAGGGACTTCAGATAGCAAACAAAGGAATTTACTTCTTATTCTACAGATAGTAGGTAGCCATCGAATTTTCTTGGCCAGAAAGTGTCATGATTACATTTAGGCTTTAGAAATAAGAATTTATCAACTGTGTGAAGGCTCAATTGAGCAAAGGCTCAATTCATGAAGACTAAAAGAGTTTTACTCTAGTAGTTCTAATGATTTATGACCAAGTCCTAAACTAAGGGGAAAGCTAACTTATAAATACACACACAGTTTTTTGAGTGTGTGTGTGTGTGTGTCTGTGTGTGCATGTGTGTATTTATGTTTGAAGCCAGACTGACAGTTATATAGCAATGAGAAAATTTCATAGCATTTTTCTTGCAGATAGTCATATGAAAGACTTCTCAGGATGCATGTGTGTTTGGTTAAATTCCTTTTGATTATAATAAAATTGCCAAAACATTGGGTTGTGGTAACTAGAGTTCTGACTTCTTACTGTGAAAATTACATGTATATGAGTTCTTAAAAATGTCATAATCTAAATACAATAAGAAAAAAAAGTCATTTCTCATGTATTTTAATTAATCATCCAATTTTTACAAGCATGTCAAAATATACCTATGCTGGATTCATTTCTTCTTTGGCTGCTATTATGTTTACCTATAAATAATTTGAGATTAATTTACTTATTATATTTATACATTTAATGTGTTGGATATACTGAAGTAAAAATTAACTTAATATATGAATACATATACATATATATATGCGCTTTGATATTCTCTTCTCTATCTTCCCCCCACCTTCATCACCCTCCTCTCCTACCTCTCTCTCCATCTCTCTTAGTCATTACTCCTCTCTGACCACTATTCCCAGAACCACAATCACAGAACTAGAAGGACCTTAGCAGACATCTACTAAAATTGAAACTGAACAATAATTCCTTCATCAATATGCTTGACACCTTGACAAGTCATCATATCTCTACTTAAATATCTCCATTGAGATCTTATTCTGTCAGGTATTGAGAAATTTGATGGATTTTAAAGCCACTATTTTTTTTTCAATCAAAAGATTGTTCTCAATCTTATTTTCTTTGTTTAATTTTGTTTCTGTTTTTTCTTTCCCCATGGAAAATTTGTTTGCTATGATGAATCATCACCTGGCATACCAAATGTTATAGTTGGCACCAAGAAAAAGTCTACAGGCACTTGGGTCTTAAAATTCATTTCCTGACCCTTAAATTTCCATACTCTACTCCCTCTCCTTTTTCATTTCTTTTTTTTTAACCTTCACAGGAAGGTGCCCCAAGTGGATGGATGGGGTAGTAATGTGCACATCTAAGGAAAAAGCCTTTTTGACCATCCTCACACTAAGAAAGATAAGTCATGAAACTGCAGATGAGGCTAGAGACTGGAGATTGTGAAAATATAGAAGTCTCGCCACATGAGGAAAAGAGGGAAATACCTAGAAGAAAAAAAAAACAACAATAAATCAGGGAATATCTTTTAGGCATCTAATCTATGCCAGGCAATCAGGAAAAGAAAGCAAAAAATATAAAATAGCTTCTGCTATCAGAAAACTCAGTCTAATAGAAAGAAAGAATATGAAATGTACTATGTATAAAAAACATATATGCAGGATAGTTTCAGAAGAAATGCACAAAGATTAAGGAGGCCTGAGAAAGGCTTCATATAGAAGGTGGAATATTAGCTGATTTCTGAAGAAAAGCAGGCGGGCCAGAAGATACAGTTTCAAAGAAAAAAACATTCCAGCCACATGGGACAGCCAGTGAAAGTTTGTGGAGGTAAGAGATAGAATGCCTTTTTCAAGAAAGAGCAAGGAGGCCAGAATCATTCCAATTCAGGGTACATGGAGGGTGTAAAATTACTGGTAAGGTAGGAAGGAAAGATACAGTTTGGGAAGAGATGTGAAAGCAAACAAAGTATTTTATATTTGATTAGGGAAATTATAGGGAATGACTGGAGTTTATTGAATAGGGGGATGATATGTCTAGACCCACATTTTAAGATCAATTTGAAGGTTAAGTGGAGGATGAATTGGAATGGGTGGAAACCTGAGGCAGGGTTACCAATAAAATGACTACTCTAATAGTCCAAGTGAGAAGTAATGAGAGCCTACAGCAGGTATAATGCCAAGAAAAGGGAACTCCCAGGGTTCAGAATACCAGCATAGTAACTCTCCCTTGTATTCAGTGACAAATTAAGGCCAAACATTCACAGAACAGAGAAAATCAAAATACAGCATTCACCAAGTGTGATTCAATAATTTCTAAGTACTATTCTACCCCTGGGCAGTTACAGTCATCTAGTCAATCAAAAAGTCTCTCTTCTCAAATGGAGATTAAGATTATTTTCCAATCATAAACAAAGTATTTTCATTTGGTCAATAGCAGAGCACAAAAAGTCAAGTTTCCCACCCTTGGATTACAAATGAATTACAATTATCATCAGTGAATACCAAGCACCTTCTCAAAAGGGGCAGTGAAAATCACAAAGGCCATCTACCCCTGAACTACAGCAAGGTTAAGATATCATCACAGCATTCAATTCCCAAGGAGAGGTCTTTTCTTCATCCTGACCCAAGGCAAATTCTCAGAAATCTCTGTTCCTGGGGAGAAAAAGCTGAACAAAGCCATAGTATACATTGCCTGTGTCCTCATCAATTCACTCTGTGCCTGACGAACAGTCTCAGGAACCCTGAAAATATCAGCAAGACCCTCTTCCAGGATTTCTGTAAACATACAACAAAAAAATCCTTCTTCAGGGCTTCTGAACCAACATCAAGTTTCCAGGACTTCTGCAACAATGGCACTGGCCTTCACCAGCCAATGAATCTGGCAAAACAACTTCAAAGCAGACAGACAAAATACCAGCATCACAGCCAGGTCTCCTCAGTCCTTGGCAGCTCTGGGTGGCAGCTCTCAAAAGTCCTGGGCAGCTCCAACTGGCCCTCAATAATCTTCAACAATGCTGCTCCCAAAAGTTCTTCTGGCTCACTCTCTGCTTGGACCTTCTCTAAATCCACATCACCAGCGCCTCCCAGTTCTTTTCTCTCTTTTCAGGTTAACAAGTCCATCCCACATGGGATTCATAAGGTGTGGGTTTTAACACTCAACCCAAACACCAAGCCAATACAGGGGGACAGTTAAATTCCATTACTATTACAGCAGGGCACTGAGAGTGTCAGAAAAGAAAAGGAGATATTGATGAGATGCTCTGAAGGTAGAAATGAGAGGATGTGACCACTAATTGGATATATGGGTAAGAGACAATAAGAAGCTGAGGATAGCCTTTTAGGTTAAGAGCGAGTGTTACTGGGATAATGGTAATAAACTTGAGAATAATAGAAAAGTAAGCAAGAGGGAAAGGTATTGGGCAAAATATAATGAAGTCAGTTTTGACATGGAAAGTTTAAGATGCTTATAGGATATTGACCTCAAGCTTTTTTAATATGGTTGGAATTATGCTAGACTGAAGTTTGTGAGACTTACTAGGGCTGAATATATTGATCTAAGTTTTCTTAGCAATGAGATATTAATGAAAGGCATGGAATTGATGAAATCAACAAACAATGTAGGGAGAGAAAGAGAAGAGGACCTAGGACAGAGTCTTAGGAGACCCCCACCATTAGTGAACATGTGCATATAAATCCAACAAACAAGACAGAGAAGAAGCAGCAACATAGGTGGGAGGAGAACTGGGAGAGAGAACTATCATGAAAACCAATAGAGATCTTAGAGAGTATCAAGGAAGAGAGAGTGAATGACAGTGTCAAAGATTTCAGAGAGGTCAACAAGGATGAAGACTGAGGAAACCCCTTTAGATCTCACAATTAAGAGATCATTAATACATTTAAGGGACCAATCTCAATTGAAGGATGAATTTGGAAGCCAGACTACAGACTTAAAGAGGAAGTGGAGAGAAATATAATAGATAACCTTCTCTAGTAGTGTAGAGAGTATAGACTGTAATATATCCTCTAACCTTTATTCTCTCCTCCAAGAATGGATATTTTCTGCACATTGAGCTGCCTTTGACCTAAAATACATCCATGGGTCTATTGGGGTTAGAGCCAAGATGATGGCATAGAAGCAGGAAAACTTGGTGAGCTCCCCCGATAACCATCTAAAATACCTATAAAATATGACTCTAAACAAATTTTACAGCTACAGAAACCACAAAGTGACAGAAACAAATATTCCACTGAATGCAGCCCACAGGTGGACATTAAGGGTCCATTGCAGCATGCTGGGAGCCGAAGCCCAGCCCCAGGTGAACCCACAGTTTTAGCCCAAGGGCAGCCCAACCAGCAGCCTCTGGGGCTGACTTCAGGAGAATGGATCACCAGCAGCTGTGGCTGTTTCCAGAATTATCAACCAATAAATCCCAAAGACAAAGTGAGAGGTCACTGTGGAACTCTGTTGGAACCGGCAGGGGTGGGGGGCAGAGGAGAAGGTTTGGCTTCTACCCCCAGAGTGAAAAGCAACAGAGGTGTAGCAATCATGCAGCTACCTCCATGTGGCTACTTCAGAGCTCCCAGCCTGCAGAACAAAAGGGGAGGTCAAGAGACCATTCAGAGGGTAAGCACTCTTGCTTTAACCTGCCTGGATATGGATTGCAGTCTTGGGGGGTGGTCCTGAGTTATGTGACCAGTGAGCCAGAGTTTGTGATGGCTGTAGAGAAAGCCTCCTAATAGCCCTGGCAGCTTTGAAAACCCCAGCTATTTGGGACAAAGCCCTCCCCTCTGGAAGAAGAGTTCTACTATGGCAAAGAGGCCAAAAGTCAAGAAACTGAGTAGCAACATGAGCAAGCAAAGGAAGCAAAGCAAGCACAGCAATACAACTTCAGATTCCTTTTGGGGGGACAAAAAGGATCAAAACATAGAACAGGAGGAAGATAAAGGAAGTCAGAACTCCTGCACCAAAAGCTTCCAAGAAAAATATGAATTGGTTACAGGCCATGGAGGATCTCAGGAAGGATTTTGAAAATCAAGTAAGAGAAGTGGAGGAAAAATTGGGAAGAGAAATAACAGTGATGCAAGTATTAATGAAAAGACAGTCAACAACCTGACTGAAGAAAATAAAACCTTAAAAAACAGACTAACTCAAATGGCAAAAAAGGCTCAAAAAGCCAATGGGGAAAAGAATGCCTTAAAAAGCCAAATTTGCCAGGTGGCAAAAGAATCTCAAAAGGTCACTGAAGGGAATAATTCCTTCAGAATTAGGTTGGAGCAAATGGAAGCTAATGACTTCATGAGGAATCAAGAAACTATTAGACAGATCCAAACAAATAAAAAAATAGAAGGCAATGTGAAATATCTCATTGGAAAATTCACTGACCTAGAAAATAGATCCAGGAGAGATAATTTAAAAATTATTGAACTACATGAAAGCCATGATAAAAAAAAAAAGAACCTAGAAATATCCTTCAAGAAATTCTCAAGAAAAATTCCCCTTGATATCTTAGGACCAGAGGGCAAAAGAGGAATTGAAAGAATTCACCAATCACCTCTTTGAAAAGATCTCAAAAAGAAAACTCCTAGGAATATTATAGCCAGGTTCTGGAGCTCCCAGATCAAGGAGAAAATAGTATAAGCAGCCAAGATGAAACAATTCAGATATTGTGGAAACACAATCAGGACAACACAAGATCTAGCCGCTTCTACATTAAGGGATATAAGAGCTTGTAATATGATATTCCAGAAATCAAAGAGGCTAGAATTAAAACCAAGAATCACCTATCTAGTACAACTGAGTATAACGTTTCAGGGGAAAATATGGTCATTCAATGAAATAGAGGACTTTCAAGCATTCTTGATGAAAAAAACAGAGTTGAATAGAAAATTTGACATTCAAATACAAGAAGCAAGACAAGGATGAGAAGGTAAAGAGGGAAAAGAAATCATAAGGATCTTATCAAAGTTGAATGATTTACATTCCTACATGGAAAATGATAATTATAACTTATGAAACTTCTCTCCATATAAGAATAATTGAAGGGAATATGAATGTATACATACATAAGGGAATATGAATGTATACATACATATACATACATATGAATGTATACATATATGTCTGTATAGGAGGGTATTTGTGTATATGAATACATGTGTGAGTGTGTGTGTATATGTGTACAGGTATACATAGACAGAGGTCACAGGATCAATTGAATAGGAAGGGATGATATTTAAAAAAATAAAATTGAGAAGTGAGAAAAGAATATAATTAGAGGAGATGGGGAAAGACAGAATGGAGTAAATTATCTCATATAAAAGAGGCAAGGGAAATTGTTACAATGGAGGGGAAGAACATGAAAGCAATAGTGAATGGATCAACTTAACTCTCATTTAATTTGGCTTAGGGAGGGAATGACATACACACTAAATTGGGTATCTTGCCCTACAGGAGAGTAGGGGGGAAGGGGATGAGAAGGGGGATGATGGAGTGGAGGGCAGGTTGGGGGCAGAGGGTAGATTGAAGCACACACTTTTGAAAAGGTACAGGGTCAAAGTAGAGAATAGAACAATTGGGAAGTGGGATAGGATGGAGGGAAATACAGTCAGTCTTTCCCAATATATCCATTATGTAAATGTTTTGTGTAGCTACACATGTGCAACCTGTATTGAACTGCTTATCTCCCCATTAAGGGTAGGAGATGAGGGAGGAAGGGAAAGAGTCTAGAATTCAAAGTTTTAAAATCAAATGTTTAAAATATATTATTATTGTCATTATTATTATTATTATTACTATTTTACATGTGACTGGGAAATAAGATATAAAAGCACTGGGGTGCAGAGATCCATCTTGCCTTACAAGAGAGTTGAAGGGGAAATGGGGAAGGATATAGGAGAGAGCAGATTGGTGAGGGAGTACACAGTGGGATCAATATTTTGGGGTGGTGGGTACGGGAAAGACAGGGAGAAAATTTGTGACTCAAAATTTTGTGGAAATGAATGATGAAAACTAAAAATAAAAATAAAATTTAATTTAAAAAATAGATAAAATAAAATACATCCATGACAGCAAAGCTACCCTTTATTATTAATGAATAGTACTCTTCCTATCCCTATTGCAATTTGGAAAATTTTGACACTTAAATCATGGCACTTGACTAGGAAATCATAATTTTCATTAGTGTGGTCTCTCCCTTTTTCTTGGGAATATAAAAACTTTTGCTTTAGCGAGGATAAAATCCACTTCTTCATGTAAGAATGAGATAGTGACAGAAGGCATCTAAATGATATGAAGCAGCAAACATAGGGACATTGTAGAATAATTAATTAATAATCCTACAACAATCCAAAAATAATCTGACAATATTAGTTTCATATAAAATGGTATAATAAATTATCACCTGCATAGACATGGATAGCATTTGATAGGGTAATTTTCCTCAGTCAAATGCTTTTTATATGCTGGTTATTGTGTTAAGGACTAGGAAATCGAAGAGACAAAGATCATTCCCTGACTTCAAGGAGCTCACAATTTAATGGGTGAAGCCCATATCTACAAAATTCAGCACAAATAGGAAATAATTAAAAAGAAAGGATCTGGAAATTCATAGGAATCGGGAAAGGATTCCTATCCAAAGTAGGATTTTAGTCAAGAGTTGAAGGAAGCCAGGAGGCTCTTTTTGTACTGATCACTTTATTGTTGAACGTGTTCTGCACTCTTGGAATGATCACGAGCTCCTTTCCCTTTATTAATTCTTAGGAAGTTTATTTCAAAGCTATGACCAACTGTCCGTGGTACTAAATGTGAGCCATGATTTTTTTTTAATTTTCTTTTAAGCCTAGGCATTTCATGTTGGCTTCCTCTAAGTACCATGAAAAGAGTAAACCTGTATTCCTGCTCAGCATGGCCCAGTAAAATCTTATTTCTAAATGCCTCCAGATCCCAGATGATTAACACATTCTTAGTGTTGATCAAACAGACAGGAACTGAGCCCAGTGATTTCTCTGTTGCAGTAAATAGCCACATCTATTCCCCTGGTTAAAGTTGATCATTTCCCCTGAGGAACTAAAGGAAACATGCTAGTGTCCTAGCACCCCAGTCACTAAAAACAATTGAATCATCAGAGCAGTGAATAGTGAGTTAGTGAACTACATCCATCAACCCTTTTACTGCTTAGCTCAGTAGTCATGAGCAGCTATGTGGCTCAGTGGATAGACTACCAGACCCAGAGCCAGGAAGACCAAAGCTTGTAAGAAGAGAGCATAATTTAGAATAAGCTTCATTACCCAGACGCGCTGTGACTGTGCTCTGCTTCCTCACGGGCCACAACGGCTTCACAGACTCCACACTGGTCACTTCCGTCACATTCTGAAATGTAGAGCTCATAGCTGCCTCTTTCCAGTCTCTGTCTGCCTGTCTGTCTCTCCCTATCCTCTCTCTGCCTGTCTCTGCCCGTCTCTATCTCTGTGTCTTTCTGTCTCTCTGTCAGTCTGTCTGTCTTCCCTCTGTCTGTCTCTGCCTGTCTTTGTGCATTTCTCTCTGTCTGTCTGTCTTTCTCTCTCTGTCTCTGTCTCTGTCTCTCTCTTTTTCTCAGTCTCTGTCTGTCTCTTTATCTCTGTCTGCCTGTCTGTCTCTCTCTGTCTCTGTCTCTCTTTGTCTCTCTGTCTCTTTCTCTCTCTGTCTCTCTCTTTTCTCTCTCTCTGTCTCTGTTTCTCTGTCTTTCTGTCTCTCTTTGTCTCTGTCTCTGTCTCACTGTCTGTCTCTCTCTCTGTCTCTCTGTCTCTGTCTCTCTCTGTCTGTCTGTCTCTCTCTCCTCCCTTTTCCAAAGAGCTTTATCAGCAGAAAAGGTCATCATCCAACTTAATGCTTTTCTCTGTCTGTCTGCCTGTCTGTCTCTGTCTCTGTCTCTATCTCTCTCTTTTTCTCAGTCTCTGTCTGTCTCTCTGTCTCTGTCTACCTGTTTGTCTCTCTCTGTCTCTGTCTTTATCTCTCTGTCTCTCTTTGTCTCTGTCTCTGTCTCTGTCTCTGTCTCTGTCTCTCTCTGTCAGTCTCTCTCTCTCTCCTCCCTTTTCCAAAGAGCTTTATCAGCAGAAAAGGTCATCATCCAACTTAATGTTCCTTCTTCTAGTTCATTGATTCAGTAAATAAAGGACCCAATCCTGCAGCCTGAGAGCTTACAACGCTTCCATTGACTTCAATTAGAGGGCTGCTGTCTCTTGAAGAAGCATCATGAACAAAAGCCACAAACAAAATCAATTTTGCCTTGCTTCCCCCTTTTTCACACGAATCTCTCCTCTACATTGCAAATGGCCTTGATTTCAATATCTACTTCGAATCTCATTTTCAATAGTTCCATTCTGCTCTGCTTTTTTCTGTTGCAAGGCTCTGAGTTAATATGCTATATACTTAAACATCCTATTCCTAATCCAAGCACGATATGTGATTGCTTCAAAATATTTAATTGAAAGGCTTTTTAGAGCAGATTAGGTACATTTACCCATTATTTGACTTATTCATCCAAACAGGCAAAAAATGCAAAGGAAGTGTAAAAAGCAATGAAAAGCTATTGATGAAGATTTGCAGTGAAATCATATGTTCTAGCTATTTTCAAGTCTCTGACGTTAGTACATACTTTAGGCAGTTTACCAAGTTATACCTTGGTTAATCATTCTAAACTTGAATTCTGAAATTACCACTGCCTTGGGGGGGGGGGTGTATGTGTGTGTGTGTGTTTGTGTGTGTGAGTGTTTTTGTGTGGGAAACAGACAGAGACAGAGAAACCCAGAGACAGACAGAGACATAGAGAGACAGACAGAGAGACAGAGACAGAGAGGTTGTCTCAGTTTGCCATTTCCTACAGGAAGACTTGTTTATATAACCTAGACATTTGTAATTTATTTTAATTTTTCATATATTTTTAGACCTGGTCAGTATACAGATAAGTCATTTTTTAAATGTTGGAAATATTTCTTTTAAATCTATGTTATCCTAAAAATCTCAAGGAAAGAGCAAAGGTCTCTACTGCATTATTACATGTCTGTTATAGAAAATACAGGATGGTTTGTACCAGAGTTTCTGAGGACAGACAGGGTAGGGATGCATATTTTTAGTCTATGTTGTACAAGGAACCATTGATAATAATGAGATCACAAATTCACTTGAGAATTTTGAGAGTAATATTACTGTATAGGGTGGAGTCAAGATGGCAGAATAGAAGCAGTAACCTTTCTAAGCTCCTCCTTGAATCCTGTCACTCAACTTTGGAAAGTGAATCTGAGCAGATTTGGGGGTGTTGGAATATACTGGAAGACAGAGCATGGCAGAATCCAGCCCAGGAAGGTGCCCATGTGGGTCTGAGCAAGGGGAGCCTGGAGCAAGTAGGGGCTGCAGCAGCTCAGACTAGAGAGCAGACTACATGAGAGAGAGAAGGAGCCCCAGCAGGTGTACTCACCCACCCCAAGATCGATTTGCAGCCATCTCACCAGCATCTCACGATGGGGTGGGAGGAGCTGGGTAAGAGAGGGCTTGGGGCCCCCAAAAGAGACAGCAGCTTCTCCTGGGACTATCAGCCCCCAGCCTGTAAGTTTAGAAATCGCCTGCCTGTTTTTCCAGGGGCCAGGATGGCAAAGTAAACTCTGGCTTCTCTGATTCCCCCTCCCTGACCTAGAAAACATAGAGATAAGTGTCCCACCCAGAGTAAAATCCTGAAATACTGGAAATAGCTTCAGGCTTAGGAGTCACTGAGAAAGGACATAACTGAGGCAGCAAGGAGTCTGAAGATAAGAGGGGGAGGGGTTGCAACAAACCCAACAGTACCGGACCAGCAAAAGCCTGCCAGAGTGGTAGCCCAAGGGCATAGAGGCAGAAATCTAAAGTGGCCAGACCACCCATACTCCAGAGATTACTCTGTGAGCCTCAGAATGAATTAGGGTGAACACTGAGACTCCTGGCCTTGGCCTGAATCTAGAAACCCAGAGGCAACAGCACACAAAATCAACAACCAGGCCCTTAGCTCCCAGCCTGAGAAATTAGGAAATAGGAAATTAAAATGGGAAAGAAGAAAGCTGAAAAGGAGAAGGGGAAGGCAAGAAAATCATTTAGAGCTTATTATAATGATCAAGAACAACCAAATACAGAGGACAACCTGGACTCTATACTCACACCTGAGACCACAGAAGGAAATATGAACTCATTTCAAGCCCAAAAGGATTCTTGGAGGAGCTCAAGAAAGATTTTAAAGGCCAAATTAAGGAAGTAGAAGACAAATTTAAATCTACTGTGACCAAATTAGAAAAAAGTCTCACTAAAGAAAACAAATCCTTAAAAAGTAAAATTAGTGAACTAATTGGAGAAAATACCTCCCTGAAAAAGAACCTTCAAAAACTAACTGAAGGGGTGGCTAGGTGGCACAGTGAATAGAGCACCAGCCCTGGAGTCAGGAGGACCTGGGTTCAGATACAGCCTCAGACACCTAACACACACAGACAAAAACTAGGTATGTGACCTTGGGCAAGTCACTTAATCCCAGTTGCCCTCCAAAAAAGAAAAAAAAAAACCTAACTGAAGAGAATAATTCACTAAAAATTAAAATCAGTCAAATTGAAACACAGGACTCTACTATTCACCAAGAGTCAATCAAACAAAATATGAAGATTGAAAAATTGGAAGAAAGAGTAAAATATCTCACTGGAAAAAAAAAAAACTGACCTAGAGAACAGATCCAGGAGAGATAATTTAAGAATTAATGGTCTACCAGAAAGCTAGGATGAAAAAATCAGCCTGGACAAAATCCTTCAAGAGATTGTCAAAGAAAGCTGTCCTGAAGTCCTGGAATCAAAAGGTAAAATAGTTATCAAAAGAATTCACCAGTCTTCTCCTGAAGGTGATCCCAAATTGAAAACTCCAAGAAATATAGTAGCCAAATTCCAGAATTACAAGATTAAGGAGAAAATACTGCAAGCAGCCAAAAAGAAACAATTCAAATATCATAGAACTACAGACAGGATCACACAGGACCTAGCAGCTTTTACATTAAAAGATCAGAGGGATTGGAATTTGATTTTTTGTAAGGCAAAAGAGCTAGCACTGCAACAAAGGATTAACTACTCGGCAAAACTGAGCATAATCTTTCAGGCAAGGAGATGGTCATTTAATGAAATAAGTGACTTCCAGACTTTCCTGATGAAAAAGCCAGAGCTCAATGGAGAATCTGATATCCAGTTACAAGACTCAAGAAAGACATAGAAAGGTAAACAAGGAAAACACACACACACACACACACACACACACACACACACACACACACTCATGCACACATGCACATAACTTGGGATGCAATAAGAGCAAAATGTTTACATCCCTATATGAGAAGCTGATAACTCTCAATATAAAAATGTATATGGTTATCATGACCTTTAAAAGGGTTATACATAGATAGAGGGTGTGGGTATAAATGAACTAATTTGATGATTTAAAAAAAAACCTTATTAAGGGGGTCAAAGGGATTGTAATGGGATAAAAGGAAAAGATGAGACAGAAAAAGATAAATTATGCCATACAAAGAAGCATAAAAACACACTGTAGTAGAGGGGAAAGAAAGAGGGAGAGGAACATCATTTGAACATTATTCTCACTGGTTCTGGTTCAAAGAGGGATCAACATAATCAGTTAAGTTTAAGATTCTAACGTGAAAAGACATGAAAATTCATTAAATAGAGGGAAAGGAGGGAGGGAGAGGAGCACTGTATGAAATTTACTCTCATTGGCTTGGGGTCAAAATAAACAAGAAAGAAGTTAAGGAGGCAAATAGAATTTTAGAGAGACTAGATATGATAGATCTGTGGAGAAAACTGAACGGGGAGAAAAAGGAATATACTTTCTTATCAGAGATTCATGGCACATACTCAAAAATTGACCATGTACTAGGACATAAAATCCTCACAATTCAGTGCAGAAAGGCAGAAATATTAAATGCATCATTCTCAGATCATGATGCAATAAAAATTATATGCAATAAAGGGCCATGAAAAGATAGACTAAAAATAATTGGAAATTAAATAATTTAATCTTAAAGAATGAGTGGATCAAACAAGAAATTATAGAAACAACCAGTAATTTCATTAAAGAGAATGACAATAATGAGACAACATACCAAAATTTGTGGGATGCATTAAAGGCAGTTCTTAGGGGAAGTTTTATATCACTGAGTGCATACATGAATAAATTAGAGGAAAGGGAGGTCAGTGAATTAGGCATGCAATTGAAAAACTTAGCTAAAGAACGATTTGAAAATCCCCTATTAAATACTAAATTCAAAATACTGAAAAACAAAGGAGAGATTAATAAAATGGAAATTGAGAAAACTATTGAAATAATATATAAAACTGAGCTGGTTTTATGAAAAAAAATAATATAATTGAAAGACCCTTAGTCAATATGATAAAAAAAGAAAGAAGAAAGTCAAATTACAAGTATCAAAAATGAAAACTGTGAATTTACCTCCAATGAAGAGGAAATCAAAACAATAATTAGGAATTATTTTTCCCAATTGTATGCACATAAATTCAACAATCTTAGCGAAATGGATAAATATTTACAAAAATACAAGTTGCTCAGATTAACTGAAGAGGAAGTAAATTACTTAAATAACCTCATCTCAGAAAAAGAAATCATACAAACCATCAGTGAACTCCCTAGGAAAAAATCTCCAGGGCCAAATGGATTTACGAGTGAATTCTATCAAACATTTAATGAACAATTGATTCCAACACTCTACAAACTATTTGGGAAAATTAGTGAAGAAGGAGTCCTACCAAATTCTTTTTATGACACAAATATGGTACTAATACTTAAATCAGGAAGAGATAAAACAGAGAAAGAAAATTATAGACCAATTTCCCTCAGGAATATAGATGCAAAAATTTTAAATAAAATATTAGCTAAAAAACTACAGCAACTTATCACAAGAATAATACACTTTGATCAGGTAGGATTTATTCCAGGAATGCAAGGATGGTTTAATATTAGGAAAACCATCAGTATAATTGATCATATCAACAATAAATCTAGCAGAAACCACATGATTATCTCAATAGATGCAGAAAAGGCTTTTGACAAAATACAACATCCATTCCTATTAAAAACACTAGAAAGTATAGTAATAAATGGCACCTTCCTTAAAATAATAAGTAGCATCTATTTAAAACCATCAGCAAGTATTATATGTAGTGGGGATAAGCTAGAAGCATTTCCAATAAGATTAGGGGTGACACAAGGTTGTCCACTCTCACCCCTCTTATTCAGTCTGGTACTAAAAATGTTAGCAGTATCAATTAGAGAAGAAAAAGAAATCAAAGGAATCAATTAGGCAAAGAAGAGACCAAGTTACAAATGCTGGACCTATATGTTTACAACTACAAAACACTTTTCACACAAATAAAGTCAGATCTAACTAATTGGAAAAAAATATCAACTGCTCATGGCTGGGTCAAGCTAATATAATAAAAATGACAATTTTACCTAAATTAAATTATATATTTAGTGCCATACCAATCAATTTACCAAAAAACTACTTTATAGAGCTAGAAAAAAATGGTAACAAAATTCATTTGGAAGAACAAACTGTCTAGAATATCAAGGGAATTAATGAAAAGAAATGCTAGGGAAGGTGGACTAGCTATACCAGATTTTAATCTGTATTATAAAGCAGCAGTCCTCAAAACTACTTGGTACTGGCTGAAGAATAGAGTAGTGGATCAGTGGAATAGATTGGGCACAAGAGACTCAGCAGTCAATGGCTATAGTAATCTATTGTTTGATAAACCCAAAGACCCCAGTTTTGGGGATAAGAACTCACTATTTGACAAAAACTGCTGGGAAAACTGGAATATAGTATGGCAGAAACTGGGCATAGACCATTATCTAACACCATATACCAAAATGAAGTCTAAGTGGATGCATGATCTAGGTATAAATGTTGATATTGTAAGCAATCTGGGAAAGCAAGGAATAGTTTACCTCTCAGATTTGTGGAGAGTGAAAGACTTTATAACCAAACAAGAATTAGAGAGCATTATAAAATGCAAAATGTATGATTTAATTACATTAAATTGAAAAGCTTCTGTACAAACAAAGCCAATGTAACCAAGATTAAGGGGGAGGTGGGAAATTGGGAAAGAATTTTTACAACCTATGTCTCTGATAAAGGACTCATTTCTAAAATATACAGAGAATTGAGTCAAATCTATAAGAATACAAATCATTCCCCAATTGATAAATGGTCAAAGGATATGAACAGGCAGTTTGTAGAGAAAGAAATTAAATATATCTATAAGCATATGAAGAAATGCTCAAAATCACTATTGATTAGAGAAATGCAAATCAGAACAGCTCTGAGATACCACATCTCACCAGTCACATTGGCTAAGATGACAAAACAAGAAAATGACAAAGGGTGGAGAGGACGTGGGCAAATTGAAACACTGATGCATTGCTGGTGGAGTTGTGAACTGATCTGACCTTTCTGGAGAGCAATCTGGAATTATGCCCAAAGGGCTATAAATAATTTCATACCCTTTGACCCAGCAATACCACTTCTAGGTTTATATCCCAAAGAGATCATAGAACTGGGAGGAAGACCCATTTGTGCAAAAATATTTACAGTAGCTCTTTTTGTGGTTGAAAAGAGTTGGAAATTAAGGGGGTGCCCATCAATTTGGGAATGGCTGAACAAGTTGTGATATATGCATGTAATGAAATACTATTGTGCTATAAGAAACAAGGAGCAGATGGACTTCATATTTACTTGGAGAAGCTTATACAAACTGATGCCAAGTGAGAAGAGTAGAACTAGGAGAAATTTGTACACAATTACAGACACAAAGTATGCATGATGACCAACTTTTATAAACTAGACTCTTCTCAGCAATGCTGTGATATAAGTCAGTCCCAAAAGACTCATGATGGAGAGATATTTCTACATCCAGAGAAAGAACTAGAAAGAACTGAGTTTGAATCCAGATTGAAGCAAACTACCTGATATTTTTCTTTTTCTTGTTTGGTTTTGTTTCCTCTTCCCCATTGTTCATTCCATCTAATACAATCTGTCTTTATAACCTGACTAATGTTTAATGTGAAAGTACAAAAGAAGTAATATTATTGTATATGAAGTTTCATGTGTATGGTATTCCCACTTTCTCTTCTGATGCTCTCTTAAGAAACAAAACAAAATAATCAAACTAAACATATTAGGTATTCTGTGCAAAACACTCAATTTAAATTATCTCAATCATGATTAAATCTATGGATTACTATTGGTGCTAAAATAAATATATAAATGATATTAGGAAAAGAAAGGGATATGGCAATGTTCCAGATGATGAGGAGTCTAGAGAATCCAGGAGACAGTGAGTTGAAGCATATCTGAAGTCCTTCCTAAAATGGTTGATCCCATCAATGAGGCAAAGGGGGATCTAGAGAGGAAGGTTTCTGGGACAGCAATTTGATAGGTAAGGAGAAATAATCAGACACTTGGGTGATTTCAAGCAAATATGAGATTGATCGGTAATTTGTTATACATGGAAAATTTCCAGTGTGGGAATTGTGTCAATTAAGATTGCAAACAATTTATCACCTATTTGAGATAGAAAAGTAGATAGATACATAGATGAGATAGATGGGATAGATAAGACTGATGATATAGATACAGGTATTGAGAAATCATTATTGAAAGATAAATTAGATGAAAAACATGATGATAGATGAAGATATAGAGCTAAAGATATATAGGCAGCAACAATATATAGGCAAGAGGAATCTAAGAGAATCACTTTTAGAGCCAGAAAGACCTGGGTTCAAATTTTGCTTCTCATGTCTATTGGTTTTGTTACTCTGGGCAAGTTTCTTACCCTCTTGGACCCCAGGCACCACTAAGAAAACTTACAGAAGTGTTACCAATCTTCCTCAAAAGAGGAATTTCAGTTTCCAGAAGTTTTTCACTTCTGAGGAAAACAAAAAGAGTTATACAAGAAAAGGTACTTGTGTGCCTACTACACTTCTCTAATAAATCATCCCTTAGTGCCTTATGGTGGCATGGAGTTGACTCTGGACACATATAGATTATAAGAGAGGAGCCCAAGGTCTACCAAACTCTGCCAAGCTGGACTATTTCTAATAAAGGCCTGGTGACAGACTATTTCATCTGAGGATAAAACTAGCTATTTTGGAAAGGTCTATCACTAGGTTGAAGCTAAAATGATGAATTGTTCATACTGAGTAACTCTTGAAAACTATTGACCAAGCCATTAAAGGGCTGTGATCTCTGTCAGTGAGGAGAGAACCTGTACAAAGGGGATCTTTCAGATCTTTGAAATATTGAATCTGAGTTGAAAGAAATATGTATTCTGATGTTATTCTTTCAGTCTTGTTGTGCAATATTCCAAAAGACTTTCCATGTTTTCTTTTTATAACTAATTTTATGTTAATTTCTTTTTGCTTTTTGGAGGGGGAAGGGCAGGTCAATTGGAGTTAAGTAACTTACCTAGGGTCACAGGGCTAGTAAGTTAATAAGTTAGTAAGTTAAGTATCTGAGGCCTGATTTGAACTTAGGTCCTTCTGATTCCAAGGCTGGTGCTCTATTCACTGTGCCACCTAGCCACTCAAAAAATAGCATTCATTTTTTTTCACTTTTTTTGAAGTATTAATTCAATCATATTCCAGCAGATAGACTGTGGAGCATAGAGGCTTAGGAAACCCATTTTCTAAAGACTCCTTAGTCATGGCTTTGCCTCACTTGGTACCTTTCTGTATTTATATAAATCAAGTGTAAAAGTACCTTATTGTTTAAGCCTTAATGGTAATTAAAGGCTTAATAACTACTAGGACTCTGTTTCATGGGTTCAAATGATTGAAATATTTGTGCTTAACACCTTACCTTATAAAGTAAATGCTTATTAGTTGTTAAAAAGTTTGTTCCTTCCTATCTTAACCCCTTTTGTCATCTCAGACAGCTCTTTCATTTCCATTGGCCAGGATATTTAAAGTTGGAAGGTTTAATACCCGTTATATCATACATTTCATCATATAGATTTTGAGCTCCTTAAGAGCAGTCTTTCTGTAACCTCCTTGTTTTTTGTTTGTTTGTTTTTGTTTTGCATCTTTAGAACTTAGCACAACATGTGGCATATTATAGAAACTTACTGAATTCTTACTGACTGACATATGGATCTTATTCATAAATGAGGAAAGTGGAGTCAAGAGACCTTCATTGACTTGTTCCGGGTCACATAGTTATTAAGGGGCAGTGCCAGAAATCAAAGCCAGATCTTCTGACTCCAAATCTAGCATTCATTCTCTGTAGTATATCATGCTAACTTGACCTCAGGGTTCAACAGAATGCCCCTATTCTAATAATCATCAGCGTAGCTTTTCAAGCACCAAATCCTTGTTGAGAATTGATCAGACAAGAAAACTTTGAGGAAGAAAGCAGAACAGTAATCTTGGGTAAATCCTGAGAAGTGCTTTTCACTGGATCTGAATAGATTTTTTTACGGACAGCTATGGTTTTTATCTATACATGGCTACTGTATAATATTGTGCCCTAGAGATGGTTTGAGACTCTTTCTTGTATGGCACAAGAAAAGGAATCTAGAGGGCAATGCTAGTGCCTCTTTGAGATTCCAAAGAATCCCTCTGGAGTGAGGATATGTTTGTTTACTGTGTTCAAAATCCAGCTTTGATGCTTTGCTGAAGAAAGCAAAATGTTCAAATAAGGAAAAGAGTATAACCAGGGACCAATGCATGAGAAAAGCTTGAGGTTGAGGAAAATTCCCCATCTGAGAGAGGCTAGAAATCCTACATCCATGAGTGTCAAAATGACATATGATGGAAGTACAATGGAGAGACTTTTTAGCATGAATCAAAATTCTGTAAATATGTTTATATACATATATTTGCATGTGTAAATCAAATCCAGAATATATAGAAAGTATCCTTAGAGGCAAAGGCACAGAAAATTGGGGTGGGGGCAGGTGAGGAACATTTTGCCTTTTGAGATAAGATTATCTTCAAAATGAACCAAATCCAAATAAAATAACACTAAATAACACCAAAGAATTCTAAGAATTTGGTGTTATTGAAGAAATATGAAATGTTCACATCTCACTAAGAAAAAATGATTAAGGTATATCTTTCCTTTCAATCTCTAATTGCATTATCTAAAGACAAAAGCAGATAGGAATATTTTAAAGAAATGCAAGTGATATTTTTTCCCCAAAGACAAAAACTGAAGTTAAGAGGAAGGACAATGAAGTGCATTGGCCTGAGTAACTTTGCAATGAGAAACTGCTTGCCCAGCTCCCATGAAATTTTTAAAAATAGGTGTTTAATAAAATAAATTGGTGAAGCTGAGACAGGCTATAAAGGACAGTCTTTCTGAACAAGAAACATCCACAGTCTTTCTGAAATGCACATAAATATTTATATAAAATATTTATAAGAATTCATTTGTGCTTCAGATTAAGTGTGGCATCCCTGCCATCTAGATTATAAAAAGTAGGCACTCCATGTAATTTCCTTTCATCAATTAGGCAGATTCATGACTATGCAGACATTCAGAGCGAAGTGAACAGGGAATTTTTGAGGCCCTATGATTTTAATATAAAATGACTTGCAAAATGGATGGGTCCATTGGCTGGAATTATTAATAGGGAGTTGTTCTTGAATTCAGGAAAACCTGGGTTCTAGTCTTGACACAAACTGACTGTATCACTCTAAGGAGAGAACCTAATGTCTTAGTGGCATAAATGATTCTCTGAAATTGTAAACTACCTCTCAATCACTGATCTTTGTTGATGACTGCTGAGTGATCGGCATGACATCTGCTTGGTATAAGACTCTGGGCATGACTCTACATAGAAAGCTGAGCCCAAAATTCCTCACATGTAAAGTGGCAGTACTTTATGTTATCTAAATTCAACTGGTCCCTCACTGCTACACGAACAGCTTTTTTGTTCTCTAATTGAATTTCCTCACACTCTCTCCAGAAGCTGTTCCAAAACTTCTCTTTCTCTCTCTTAGTTTTATATAAAACCCCTACACTAATTCTATCAAATCCCTACATACTGTTCAGCAGAATAGACTTTGCTTATGAAATATTGGTCATTCATGAGTTCCACTTTCTATACTCTAAAACCTTTTCATGTCATGTCTTTTCCCCCTTTTTAGTTTCTGAAGAAGAAGCAGTGATTCTGCTCCTTCACAAAGTCAACCTTTTTTACTCATGATGTTTAAGTTGCCTTCCAATACCTCCCCTCCCATTCTTTCTCCTTAGCCATCTCTTCTTCCCCCTCTCCTCTCTTCTACTTTCCCTCTCTCTTCCCATGATATCTTCTTACTTAAAAATGGGGAAAAACATTACTTGGCCTTGTTACCCTGTCAGTTACCATACCTATCTTTATTTTAACAGCCAAATGAAAATTCTTAGAAGCCATTCTGTCTCATTGCTTTCATATCACAAACCTCCCACCCACTTTCCAACCCTTTGAAGTATCACCTCTCAACCCACCACTAAGCTGAAACTAGTCTTTTCAAGGTTATTTACTGTTTTATAATTTCTCTTTCTGATGGTCTTTTCTTTTTTTTTTTTGGAGGGCAATTGGGGTTAAGTAACTTGCCCAAGGTCACACAGCGAGGTTTTTGTTTGTGTGTGCATTAAGTGTCTGAGGTTGGATCCGAACTCAGGTCCTTCTGACTCCAGGGCCGGCACTCTACTCACTGCACCACCTAGCCGCCCCTTGATGGTCTTTTCTTAATCCACATCTTTATTGATATTTCTTACAGATTTTAAAAGATGCTGTAGACCATACTATCTTATTACATAGGCTTATGTGCTGCTTTTGAAACTCTCACTTTTACCTGATTCTTGCTCATGCCTATCTGATCACTCCTCATCTTATTTTGCTGAACCCAAGTCTTGAGGCAACATATGACCAAATTCAAAATTGATATGGGCCCTGAATATTAATAGACACAATATAAGGGGAAAAAGTAAGAGTAAAGAAATAGTTCTGTTTCCTTTCACAGAAATAACTATATCTAGAAGTATTTTTGTTTTTGCTTTATTACTTAAATTAAGGATGGATATGATCATAAAAAAATAAAATGTATAATTTCCTGTGTGACCTGATGTGCATCAGCTAACTTTCCTGAATCTCAACTTCTCATCTGTGGTATGCTGAAATTAAAATAGATGATCAGGAAATTCATGATTTAGAGGACATACTATACAAGATTAAGGGTAACTGATAGACCTCTAGCCAGTGGATAAGATAGGTGGATGTCTACCCCAAGCATGTGAAAACTGCTGGCAGTGGAATGGGTGAATGAGAACAAGTTGTTCCAGTGACCACAAAGGGCAGCTGAAGTAGGCAATTGGGAGCACTTGGAGCTTGGGCAGACATTGAAGATGTCAAGGTCATCCACTCTATCCCAGGACATCTTCAATCATCTTGACTTTTGTCTTACCACTGGACTTCAATGACTCTGGAAGAGAGATTGAGCCTGACAACTGTGTTTTGTCCATCTCTTCCTCACTTAAATCCATCCACAAGCAAGTCAGGACAGCACCCAGTGATATTATTTGGACTCTTTGAAAACAAAGGATGAAAAACCACAATAGAAAAAAAGCATCAGAGGCAAGATTTGATCTACACTTGTCTCTCTGCAGGCTCAGCGTTCTTTTTACTACATCATGGTGTTTGTACCAAATCATTAATAATAAGAATGATGTAAATAAAATGATCTCTGAATTTTCACTTCAAACCCAGCTTATTTTCAGAGGAGGCAAAAGATGAGAAGTCAACGTTAGAAAGAACATTGGATCTGCAGAGAGAAGAATATAAATCAAATGTTGCCTTCGATGTTTACTCTCTTCTGTCTGACAAAATCAATCAAGGCTTTGCAGATCATCAGGTGGACCTTTGAATTGAGCTTCCCTGAATGAAAATAGGGTTCAAGGCTATTTTAAGTAACACAATTGCATTTTTAAAAGCATAGAGGTAAGCAAATATGAATCATGTTAAGGGAATAGTGCATAATCCAGTGATATTATTGTATAGAGGCTCCAATGCATCTGGGTGTAATAAAGTAAGGAGTCAAGATGGGGCCCAGATTATGGAAAGTTTTGTCTGCTAGACTAAGGATGCTACTTGTAAAATCTGATCATATAATCAGATATCTGGAGCTGAGGAAACTCTGAGCTCATGTAGTCTAACCTTCTGTTTTGAGAGATAAGGCAAATGAAACACAGAGAGTTGGAAAAACTTGCCCAGGATTTCATAGGTAATAACTCTCAAGACAGAATCAGAACCTTGATTTTCTGATTTCAAAGACAGCATTGTTTACATGTCATGGCAAAAATTGGGACCAGATTCTTCTTCCACAAAAACTCAATGACTGGTTATAAAGTTGTGTTGAGATGCTTCCAAGGATCCAATTGAGGCAGTCGGTACCATCAAAAACATCAGAAATTCAACGAGTTTTGGCTACTGCCCATGAGCCAACTTTTTTGCTGTTGCTGAGGTTATTGATTCAGGCAGGGGTGACAAGATAATGTATATATGACCTATGAGTCCCATTGCCTTTCTTGACATTGGTTTTCTAATGTATAAACCAAGTTTGGAATGCTGGAATAATGATCGATAAAGTCTCTCCCAACTCTGAAATTCCATCATTCTCTAAGTGCCATTTAGTTTAGTCTAAAGAAGTTGACAGAGACTGAATGGAATTCCAGTGTCCTGAAGGAGTGACTGTCACCTTTCAGATTTATTGCCTGGGTGGAGATTATATCCCAGAAGAATCTGGTTCCATGAGTAGGAATTGATGATGGAGGTGACCATGATGCAGCATTTCTAATCTGTTTTCTCAGAGGCAGATTAAATGGTTTGATAAAAGCAATATGGAGACAATGAAGAGTTAAGGAAATATTTTAAAGCAACTCTTTTAGTCATTGCCAAGAATTTTTTTTTTCTTTTGAGTTTCAACACTGATAAAAAAAAGTTTATATACTATAGTGCAAAACACTCTGTTATGTGTATGTAGGTGTGTGTGGGGGAGTATTGATATATTTCTAGTTAAGGGAGAAACCTTTACAAAAATAAAAGAAAATCAAGTTTACAAGACTATTTTGGTAGAAACTTCATTTAGTGATGTGTAATGTACTTTCCAACATTTAAATCCCTTTGTCCTCATCTCATATTTCATTATAGTCAAGATTTTTGTCAAAGTCTAAAGTGTAAAGTGATGTCTACTCCAGGTCATGCCAGGGAGTCTTGCTTTTGTTTGGAGATTGTTTTGTTTTCATGCATGGAAAAGAGGCAAATAGTAAGCTTAAAGTCCAGATGTTACCAGGCAGGTTGCCATAATGGAAAGAAGACTAGACATGCAGCCAAGAAGATCTGGGTTCAAATCCAGCTTCTTACTACCTGATTTATCCTTAGACCAGTTACTTAATGTCTCAGTACTCCAAGGATTTCTATAAGACTCATTTGAAGAGCAGGAACCTGTTTGCATTTGTGGAGAAGGGACACTCATCAGACATTCCCTGCCCTATGTGTTCAATAAAAAGAAAAAAACAGACATAAATTCACTTCTTGTTTGTGTTTAAATGTGTGTATCATATATGTGTATATATACATATGTTCGTATATACACACAGATACATACGTACACACATACATACTCTGTGTATTTTAATGCATGCCCTGCATTTTGTTTTCATACAATTTCTCTGTCACATCCAGATGCATCAATGTTTATTTGTTACTGGTCATGCATTTCTGACTAAATTATAAATGAGGGCTCGTAGTGACTCAGTTTCTTGATCTGTAAAGGAAAAGGGCTGGATTTGATTTCCTCTAAGTTTGCATACAGCTCCAAATCTATGGTCCTATGGTCCTCTTGTCCAAAAGTCACCAGCACGTCCTGGGAAGTTAAAATTATTACAGGTGATATGGGATGACAGACTTTCTGGATCATGAAGTTGAGAATGTGTCATCTATGAAATCATAAACTGACTAAAATGTTTTCCAATGCTACGCTGTAGTGGTAGTCATTGTATTTGCTATTGCAATTGTTACTCTTGGGCAGCTAGGTGGGGCAGTAAATAGAGCACCATACCTGGAGTCAAGAAGATCTGAATTCAAATTCAGCCTCAGATACTTATTAGCTGTGTGGTCCTGGAGAAGTCACTTATCCTTGATTGGCTCAGTTTCCTCATCTGTAAAAATGATTCAGAGAAGGAATTAGAAAACCACTTTAGTATCTTTGCCAAGAAAAGAAATGACTGAACAAAAATTGTTGCTATTGTTGTTGCCACTGTTGTTTCACTTGATTCACCAACAGACTAAGTTAATACCCTGCCGAATTAAAGCAAGTTTTGGAAATTCAATCTTAGCAATCATAGCATGTCTACAGAATATGCTGGATAGGGAAGATAAAGTAAGAAATTAGAGTAGTTTATGGGGATGGGGAAGGAGGCATATGGAGGCTGCCATTAAGAAAAGGGTGATTTTCAAGATGGATAGAGAATTCATCCTACAGCTAGAAAGACTTGAGTATGGGTCTGATTTATTGCTGTTGTTCAGTCATTTAGGGTTTTCTTGGCATGATAATGGAGTGGTTTGCCATTTCTTCCTTTAGTTCATTTTATAGATGAGGAAATTGAGGCAAACAGGGTTAAGTGACTTGCCCAGGGTCACACAGTTAAGTAAAAGTCTAAGGCCAGATTTGAACACAGTAAAATGATTATTCCTGACTCCAGGCCCAGCACTCTGTCCACTGCTCCAAAAAATTATAATAATTGTATTTATTCCAAAGGGTATTTGTGTGTGTATACATGTCCATGTATGTATGTGTGACTATATGTAGATTAGATACAATATATTGTTCAAAGTACATAGCAAATTCAAAAGAATTTAATAAAAATGCACAGAACTGTCCAATTATCTGAGGTAGGATTTAACTCAGGTCTTCCTGACCACAGTCCTACTACTCAATACACTATAGCATACTGCCTCCTAGATGAAAACTTTCCATTCCTTCCTTCCCTGATGACTTTAAAATAAGCACATAGTCTTTCCTTAGGTTTTTCTAACAGATTTAATTCTAAGAACTGCAGAGACTTATAATAAAGCAAAGGGGAAAGGTTCAATAAACATGAAACTAACCCTGGCTTCAGATGAAAAGAAATGAGTTTAGTATTCTTATTTGATTCTATTTTTTTTTTTGCAATTTCCCCAAAAGAGCTCATTTTAATCCTTTCAGGGTTGAGTGTGAGACTAAACTTTTAGGCTCCTAACCTGAAGTAGATTTGGTATATCAAGGTCACTAGGGTTATTATTATTATTGATGTTATATCAATATAGCAGTGTTATATAGGGAAGAAAACCAACTTTATAGAGGATGAGTTCAAATGCTGCTTTTGTTGTTAATTACCTATGTTCTTTTGGAAAAATAACTTATCCTTTCTGGGCTACAGTCTCCTGATGTAAAATGAGGGGATTTTATTATCCCTATAGTTCTTCCTAACTTTAAAAATATCCTTTGGATATAGCTCCTGCAGAATACACACACACACACACACACACACACACACATACATATACACACAAATACATGTGTATATATATAGATATGTGTATATAAACACACATACATATGTGTATGTGTGTGCATTACAGTTTTTCTCCCTAATTTGAAATGTAGATAATTGCATTTTCTCAGGACCTTTCATAATTTCCTTCCTAGTCTTATCTCTAGATCACTAGTGGTCTAGTGGGTAGCTAGATTGTACAGTGGAGAGAGACATGAAGTCAGGAAGGTCTGAGTTCAAATCTAGCCTCAGACACTCTTTGGGCAAGTCACTTAAGCTTGCTCATACTGTTTCCTTATTATAAAATGGAGCTGAGAGTACCTACCCCCATGTTTTGAGAATAAAAGTTGATACTATTTGTAAAGTACTTTTCAATGTTGAATGTTGGCTATTATTGTTATAATTATAGAATCTCAGATCTGGATGAGTATTCTGAGGTTATCATTTAGTCCAACTTATTGAACCTGTCTCTTCACACCACCCAAAAAACCTGAGGAGTTTTCATGCAGACTTTGCCTGGAGAACCTTAGTAAATTTATGATGCTGCTACTCCCAAGGCAACCAATTTCCTTCAGGAGACTTCTGGAATAAAGTCCATGCCTTATGTCTCTGGCTGTAGAGAACTAAGTATCTATATATTCACAGATGTTTGGGACGTGCTATTTTTAATGCAGCTTGGGAATTTTTAAGTGTAGCTTTACTGATAGCTTCTTTAGCAGAACAGCTTCTGGGTTGGGCAAAGTGTAGCTAGAGGCCAATACAGCAAGTCCCAGAATGCCACTTTCCAGCTATCAAGTGGAAGTGAAGTCCTTAGTAAAGCTAAGAAGAAGGTAGGGTGACCACAGCTAGCTAAGAAATCTCCTGTTGGCCAGGATTCTTCTTGAGACCACTGAGGTTATTATCTTTCCTACTTGTTGGAATTTCCTTGAGACCAAAAGGAAAGTCCAAGCCAGGAAAAGACAGGAAGGTGGAGATTTCTAAGATCCCCTCCTACCACATCAATGATAACTGCAAAGTCACAGTGCAGTTCCATAGATAAAGTGCAGCAAACCCCAGTTAGTCCTGATAACCTTTTTTAATGAAGTATGATGTATAACTGGGATCTTCCTCTATTCCTGTAACATTAGGAGATGAGAGCCTTGTGATAAAACTACCAACATCTGCATTTCCTCTCCTGTTAACAGACAGCTGAAGCTTTTCCTAAAGGAGGTGAGGATTAAGTTTTCCAGTGTCCCTTCCCCTCCCTGTGGTGACTTCCTGATATGAATATTAAAATGCTTCTGTGTCTTGCTTTTACTGTCTTAAGAGATTAAAGTGATTTGTTAACAGTAGCTGGATCTCAGACAAAGGAAAAGATTTCAGATACATGGGGGCTGAAGACAATGAACTTGACTAATCAACAAGTATATATTAAACACTCGCTATGTACCAAGCACTGCACTAAGTATTGGAGATACAAAGAAATGCCTTTAAATGCTCTCTAAATGTAAGCTCTTACTGTTTCCCTTGAAAGTCAGAATGGGCAAATGGAAGGAAATAAGTCCTGCCTGTCTGTGGCCCCACAGTAGACATCCTGTCAGTAGTGTTAGCACTGGGAGTCCTGAATTCGGAGTCCTGAACTACCATTTTATTCCCCCCAAAATGCAGTGATTTTGATTCTCTGATATCCTGGGTCACAGACAAAAAGCACTTCCCCTAGCAACCCCAGTCTCACCACTGCTGGGAGAATTCGAAATCATAAAATCTTGAGATTAGGGATTATTCCTTTCTTAGCATGTATATCCTCAGAGTCTATTAACATGTTTGGCATGTAAGTGCTGAAGAAATGTGCTGATTGGCAGATTCCTGAGTGTCTTTGCCATAAACTTTATTTCATGATATGATCTAATCATTGTTAACCTGAATGTTTGGTGAAAGGAGACAAACAGGTTAGGTGATATGTATATCGATATTTTTTATTCCTTTAAAGATAGATAAAGCTAGCAAGATTTTACATACAAGGAGCCAAAACTGAATTTTTGACTGCCTGAACAAGAATGAGAAAGTTTAAATAAATTTTAGAACCATCCCAATTTAGGGTGGCTGCATCACTCAAATTTATGATCTCCATAAATGTTTAATCATTGTATGAGAAAGGAATTTTCTAAATCGGATAGCTGGTAAATACAATAAAATAAGAAAGTTGACAAAGTGTTAATTTGAAATTATGACTCAGGATATCTGTGTTTTCTTTACCATTAATATGATATAATATAGTATATGTCCAAAAATATTAAGATAAGAAAAAGTCCCATAATTCACGTTAGTACCTCAGCTTAAGGGTCTCATCTTTAATAACCATAACGTAAGCTCCATCAGATTTTGTTGACATAGGAAGAGGTATTCTCTTAATTTACTCAGAGAACAAAGAAGCTGTTAGGTGCAGACTCTTCTTATGGTTGATCACTTCAGGCCCTGACCTTTATTGAGGTTATTAAATTGATATTAAATTATTATCATCATATAATCATTTTCAGTATCCTGATATGTGAACATGAGCATTATAGAGGTCTTTGTTCAGGTCCTGTGTGAACCACATTAAGAAGCATTTGTGAAAAGGCACATAAAGGCTGAGGGTCTGTAGATCACTTGAATTCTAGGGTTCTAAGCTCAAAGTGGGATTCATTCTAAATCAACGAACAATATTGGATGAGGAAGTGTGGAAATCAGGTTTCCTAAAGAAGGATGAACTGTCCCAAATTAGGAACGCAGTAAGTCAAAGCTCCTAAGTTAATCAGTATTGGGATCTGGTCAATAAGTAGCCATTATATTCCTTATCTGGCTGAGAAGAGACCAAGGCTTTAAAGAAAATGGTAGGTCTAAAATTATAAAAATGTCTTGTGGGACAGGCATAGTAAGAATTTAACAAGATGTAGCAGAAAAGTAGGGATGAAGGGAGGAAAAAAATCAGAAAATAAGATGATAAAATAGGACAGGGGAGAAAGACACAGAGCCCCATGAAAAGTATACCCTTTTTTTTGACAATTCTTGTAGAGAGCACAGGACTAATAAAGCATCTACATTTGGGAGAAGGAGAATGAAATGGTTTGCAGGATGGGATTACTTGCTCTTCTGACCTAGTCAGGTTCTTACTTAGCCAGGTTAACTGTTAGTAGGACCTTAAATGAGCACCACTGGGAGGACCAAAGAGTAGCCTGGGGATTCTATCTGCTACTTGCAACTGCATTTGGATCTCATTTTGCATTGATTTCCATTCCTTTTATGTTTCTCATAAAGATAAAATCACCATTGTTTTATTTTGCCCTAGTATTCATTCTAAACTAAATCTGGGGTCTGGCCTCTCATGGCCAATTCAAATACTAATAAACTAGAACCCCACACTGACACATGTTATACATTGTAGCTCTCTTAAATGGCTCACAAAAATGTTTTCTATAATAGAAATTTGGGGACATGTAATAAATTTCTACTAGATTGCATTCCTCATGAGTATAGAGTCAACTTTATTAAAATTTTGTATCTCTCTCTAGTATCAATCACAGTGTACATAGGAGTCACACACACACACACACACACACATACAAACTTTATGGATGCATTGAATTTTATATATGATTCAGTGCAAATTGCGTTCCATAATTGTTAGAGGATTAGTGTAAAATGGAAGTTAAATATGATATCCTGAAGGATGGTGGGTATAAAATGGGCTTTAAAGAATTAATAAATTTGGAAAGACAGGAAAGAATAACCAAGGACAAAGGTACATAGTAAGCAAAGGCATCAAGACTGAGTTTGAGCCTTGCATGATTGTGAGAAAGAAATGAGCAGTGAAGCTGTCATTTAATTTTATTTAAATAAATGCATTAGTCATTTATTATAAAATTTCATTAAAATGAGTTCTTAATTCTCACCTTCCATTCTCTCCCTACACCCATTGCAATGGTAAGCAATGAGATATTAATTATGCATATTAAATCATGCAAACTGTTTTCCATATTTTACCAAAAAAAAAAAAACACACAGAAATGACAAAAATGTTGTAATCTACATTCAATCATCATTACTTCTCTCTCTTGAGGTAGATAACATTTTTCATCACAAATCCATTAGAAAGACATAGATTTTTATCTTAACAAAAGTAGCTAAGTCTCTCATAGTTGATCAATGTTAAAATATTGTTGTTACTGTGTATGCTGTTTTCCTGGTTCTGCTCCCTTCACTTTGCATCAGTTGATATAGCTCTTCAAAGATTTTTCTGAAACCAGTCCCATCATTTCTTTTATGATAGTCTCACATCACAATAACATACCACAGCTTGTCCCCAACTGATGCGGGCACCCCCTCAATTTTCAATTATTTTTGTGACTATCATTTTAAATGACTATCTCCTCTTTTTTTCTGACCCCTGCCATCACCAGCCCCTCATATAGGCATCTTTTCTGATATTATAGATGAAACAAAAATAGTTTAATTAATTATTGAGGCCAAATCAGTGGCAAATATTTTATCCTACTATTGATGTTTAATGCTATATGATGAGATAATATGAGACCCATGCTTTAATGCATTACTTCACTTGACCTTGCCAAAAACTCTTTGTAGTAAGTATTACAAGTTTGGTTACCTCACCCTCACCATTTTTTTTATGATGAGTAAACTGAGTCACTGGGAATTTTAGATGCTTTCTCAGCTGCCAAGTATCAGAGTTTTTATTCTCATCCAAACTTCTCCTGATGCTAAATCCATTATCTCTTCTGTCTCATTATCTCTCTGTATTCCATTTTCAAAGTCTCATTCTTTCAAAGACAAAGTGAATTACGTATAGAAATTTTGAATTAAATACAATAGTCTTTAGTGAAAGTAAAACAATGTCAATATCTTAGAAACTTGTGACTTTTTAATGTGAAGCCTCACCTCCCCATGAAATTATGCAAATTCATGGTGTGTTGGGTTGGTGAAAGAATACATAGGTTCAAATGCTGCTGTAGCAGCAAGCACCCCAACATCCCCAGGGTGGCTGCCAACACAGGTTCTTAGATCTGCTTTTCTAAAGGAAAGCAACTCAAAATCAGTTAACAAGCTTACTTTAATCAAACAAACATATATCATTTACCTAGTTCAGGGGGAAAAGGTCAGCCCCCGGAACTTCAAAGTATACAGACAGAAGTTTCAAATCAGAGAAACAGACAGATCAAGCAGACAGGCTTCCAAACTGGCCCAACATTACATCCATACCAAATCACAGTTACCAGAAAGGGAAGCAACAACATCTGGGTTTTCAAAGTGGGGGGAGGAGGGGGGGGTCTCATCTGGGCAAATCACACAACACTTCTCAAAGTGATCCCCAAAGCAAAGCCTCCCATCAGGGTTTATATAGCCTTCTCCTGGCTCAGAGAATGTAACAACCTTCTTGACTCACTGCCCAATCACAAAGTATCAAGGTGTGGGCTTCCCTGAAAAACAAGCCTCCCACCACAGGCTCCAGGTGCACTTAACCTAGGGGCAGGGAAGATCTTTAAATTTGCATTTCTATTACAGCTGCCTCAGGTAACTACTAGCTACATGACCTTAGGAAAACCACTGAATCTCACTGAGCCTCAGCATTTTACTCTAAGAAATGTGGATTATGACAGCAGCTACCTCAAAGGGTCATTAGGAATGCTAGAAGACATAATGAAAGTAAGAACACTTTGCAAACTTTAAAGAAATATATAAATACAAACTACTTTCATAATTTATTGTCTTTGAATGTTGCCTGATGTACAAGGCTATGCAATGTCATTGGAAGTTATAGATGTTTTCATATAATTGAATTTATAAAATGGATTCATTATATTTTATAAATATCTATATTTACCATATTACCAATCCACTGTGATAGAGTGAGTTTCCTATGCTCACTGAGCAAAGGAAATTGTCTGAGTTATAATCAGAACCTAGGTTTTCTGGATTCCAATTGAGCTTAGTGGAAAAAATACTGACCTTGAGATCATAGGGCCTAAGTTCAAATTATTTTTGATTCTGTTACTTATGATTCATGTGAATTAATATAACACATTTAATGTCTCCAGCCTCAATTTCATTATCTATAAAATGAAGTGGGACTAGATGAATTCTAAAGTCTCTTCCAGCTCTGTCCATGATCCTTTGAGGCACTAACCACACTGCTTCTCTTCAGGAAACAAATGAATGCCTTCCAGGACAATGGGTTTACCTCCTCGTGTTCCCTAGATTTTTATCCTTTTCCCACAAATATTACCAAACAGCCCAAAACAATGTTTTTGATATATACCACTCAAGTGTGAAAGTAACCTTTTGCTTTTATGCTTGATTCAAGATTTATCCTGGTGTTTTTAATTAGCTAATGCCTTTCTGAAATCTGTGGTTCCCCCAAAGAACATAATAGTTCCATAAAATGGCTCTGTTTTAATTTCTTCAATTTTAATGTAGCTCACGGTATCTACTCCTACATCCCAACTGTAATTAGTGAGGATAATTATGGGAGTTGTATGGATGGCAGTTGCAGCTGCCAGGATAGGCATATTTAGTAAAGTCTTGAATACATTTCCAATGTTACTCCTGAAAAATATATCACCAAAGACAGTAACGAGATCTGAGTATCACAATAAGCTTACAATAAAAAAGTCATTGGATTTCATTTCTACTTATTTCTGAAAAAGAAATTGCTTTTTATAAATAGAATAATTAGTATAATGTTGTAACAATGACTGTGACTTCTGCTTTTCTTTCAAGCTTTTATACTATGGTTTAATGTTTGTTAAAGATTTTACAAATAATATATCATTTGATATAGCCACTCTGGGCCCATAATTTTCCCTTCCTGAAGTTATTTCTTGAATAACTATATTCCCCAGAATCCAAACAATAATAGCAAAATCTTTACTCTCTAGGCCCCTTGGGGGCAATACCAACTAATAAAATTTTTTAAAAGACTATGCTCAAAACCACTTTAATTTTTATTTTAAATAGAAAAAAAATAGATTTTCCCTCATTTCCTTTTAAAACAAAATACAGACAAGAAAAAAATTGATTTTATAAATTCAATTGTATAACATATTTAGGTTTCAAAAAATATTGTATAGACTTACAAACAATTTCTGAAATTACTGGAAAGAGATTTATCTGTCTAAAGAAACAAAAAAAAAGTGAGACCAATAGACATGGTATTCTCAGTCAACTCTATTCTATTCATCACCTACAAATGCTAGGCAGTATGCTAAGGGCTGATATGTAAGTTTATATGTCTTAGACACACACCATAAAAATGATAACAAAGTATATCCCAGGAAAAAGAGTTGGAGGGCCTTTGAGAAATTTCAAAGGGTTTTTATTACCCCCGAGTTTCCTGAAACAAAGGCTCTTTTTGTTAATACTAATATTTTGCCTGTGAGGCTATATGACCATAAATAATGGAACACTCCACTCTCTGAAGAACTGAACATTATCATTCAAAGGGTAGTGGAAAGTCATATGATAGACAAGAGTAGAAGCTACATAACAGAATAAAAAAAAATACATAGGGGAAGGTATATACCAGATCATCAAAAAATGTGAAATTAAAAACAATAAACCAGACAAAAGCCAAGAATAACAATAACTAATGGAAACCCATGTGCTCCTTCCAACACTGAGAATTTCCATAAGTCATGGTGGGTAAAATATTGATGTTGAGTGTATATGGACAAAGATCATGTGAGATATGCAGACTTGGATAGGTGGCTATCTGTAAAATTAGAGGTTGTTCCCCCTTTGATGATATAACAGATCCATGGAAGCTTTGGAATATTAGGAAGAGAATAGGTGAAGGAAGCAGGTGGTAATGAACATGAATAGAGAGATGATAGTACAGAACTTCAGTCCATCACCAAGTTTATCTTTTTGAGATCATAAACAGCTGAGTTGTAGGCAATAAGCGAGTCATCAGCTGGCATCCCTTAATGTCAGTGATGTACTACTGAAGACTATTTTGAAAGACATTCAGTATTCTACACCACAAAATAATATTTTATTCCTTTAATTTTGTAAGGAACATATTTTCTAACATTATTTTCAAGTATTTACAGGCTAGATGGTATAAGGGATAAAGTACTAGATCTGAATTCAGGAAAAAATAAATCTGGACTCAGACACTAGCTGAGCACCACGAGATGAGTCACTTTACCTCTCTCTGGCTCAAGTTCTAAACCTGTAAAATTAAGTTAATAATGACAGTTATCTCATATGGTTATTGTGTGGATAAAATAAGATCATATTTTTAAAAGTGCTCTGAAAAGCTTAAATGATATATAAATGTTAGATTTCATTATCTACATTATATAACAAGTAATGAATATATTTTATTTTTGACATTTTGCTTTAGGTTTTACTTCTGATTTTTTCTACTTTTATTGATGCTATTCGTTTTTACATCTATCATATCTGGAAATGTGTACTCCAAATCATGCTTATACCAAGAGAGTCTCCCCTTTTTAAAACTAAAAGGAAATTAAATGAAAATAAAAGAAGTGAAACTAACTGGTGGATGAATTCATCTCGCATTGTACACAGTTTTTTGAGATAATGATTTCCCAGTATTTCAAGGAAAAATAAGTACTGGGAATATTTCAGTGCATTTCTTGATCCCTTTTCTTTCTTAATATTTTTCCTTTTTTTTTTCTTCGTTCTCTCTCTCTCTCTCTCTCTCTCTCTCTCTCTCTCTCTCTCTCTCTCCCCCCTCCCCCCACCCTTCTGATTGCAGACACATTTCATGCAATTTCACAAATTTTCTGGTTTGGCTTCTCCTGGCAGTGTAAGATGGCAGTGAGGATCTCCAAGAAGAGGAAGTCTGTTGCTGATGGCATCTTCAAAGCTGAGCTGAGTGAATTTCTCACCAGCGAGCTGGCTGAGGATGGCTATTCTTTGGAGGAGGTTCCAGTTACCCCCACCAGGACAGAAATCATCATCTTGGCCACCAGGACTCAGAGTGTCCTTGGGGAGAAGGGTCGCTAGATTCCTGAACTGACAGCTGTAGTTCAGAAGAGGGTTGGCTTCCCGGAAGGCAGTATTTAGCTGCGTGCTAAGAATGTGGCCACCAGAGGTCTCTGTGCTATTGCCCAGGCCAAGTCCCTGCATTATGAGCTCCTAGGAAGTCTTGCTGCTCATAGGGCCTGCTCTGGTGTCCTCAGCTTCATTATGGAGAGTAGAACAAAGAGACTTGTAGTGGAGGTGTCTGGAAAGCTCAGGCCAGAGGGCCATGAAGTTTGTGGAGGGCCTGATGATCCACAGTGGAGACCCTGTCAACTACTATATCAACGTAGCTGTATACCATGTCCTCCTCAGAAGGATGTATTGGGAATTAAAGACAAAACCATGTTGCCCTGGGACTCAAGTGGCAAGATTGGCCCTAAGAAGCCCCTGCCTGACCATGTGAGCATCGTAGAGCCCAAGGATGAGATTCTTCCTACCACCCCTATCTCCGAGCAGAAGAGTGGGAAGGCAGAAGTGCCCACTGTATAACAGGACTCTGTGACATGTGACACCGGGAATGGTGTGCCCGAAGCTCCTGAAGAAAGATCTTTAATAAAACCTTTTGTAAAAAATAATTCTGGTTTGTAAGGGAAGGAGAGAAATTTTCCCTTATGGCTTTAAGAAACAACCTGTTTCTTCTTATGATTCATACAATCAGCTTAATTCTCTGAGCCTTTAGCTTTTTATTCATACACAAATAATTTATAATTAGAAACAACTGTCAAGTAAAATGTTGCTTTAAACTAGACCTAGTCTTATACTTCAATGATAATCACTGTATATCGGTTGGAAGTCTAGCCTCATTGACCATCTCGTAATAGCCATATTGTACACTCATTAGTGTGGGTTGGGTGTAGTGTCTATGACATAAAAGCTGTGTGATCACTTGACCTTACATAGACAAAGGGTCATCTATTGCTTGATAGGTAGGTTCATCTCTAGTCATCCTTATCTCTGTCTTGCCACTGAACCCAGATAGATCTGGAGGAGGGAATGAGGCCTGTGACTTTGTACAAGCCTGCCTCACTTGAATCCAATTCACTTGCAAATCAAGATGTAGCCTTCCTCCTGTCATTGGACTTCTTCAGAAGGAATTACAAATGAAAAAATAACTGCTTGACAGATAATACATGTCAGTTTTGAGGCAATTCCATGATATAAGCTTTTAGTTACTTTGTTTTTCCCTATCAGGTTTAAATTTGTGTCTTTTTTATTTTTGCCAAATGTTCCTTGTTCAGTCATTTGGGATCAACTAATTTAACTTCTTTTGCATGACACCCTTCAAATGATTAAACACAGCTATTGCTCTCCAACCTAATACCTTTGTTGAATCCTGGTAAACCTGTCAGTTCTCTTCTCCAGGTTAAACAGCACTAGTTTCTTCAAAGCATTTTCACTTTTCATGGACTTCAATATCCTGATCACTCTCCTCTGGAAACTTCCCAGCTTATCAATATTCTTTCCAAAATGTGGTATCCAAAATTGAATGCAGTTTAAGAAATGTGATTAGGCAGGACAGAGTAAAGCAGGACAATGGCCTTCCTTGTTCTGCATGCTAGGCTGCTTTAATGCCATCTATCTTCTTTTAAATGGGAACACTCTTTCCAAACTCACATCAAAACCTAGACATGCACAGTTGGCAATTTTCAGTATTTTTCTCAGTCACATCTGCTTGAATTTATCATTCTGAATGATTATATGATTTGCATTACTGTTGACACATTTTTGCTTTATATGCAGTTTTAAAAACTAATGACTTTACATCATTGTTTTACAAAATAAATAATAAGTGAACTAGATGTTAAACATATTGATTCAGGAGATACACATATTAGAAAACTGAAAAAAAGTCAATGAAAAACCAATCAGGTTTGATTTTCATTTCACATATTCATATTCACATATTCATTCCCAAAAACTAAAATCAAGTATGATACATATATTATCCAAACTGTGTATCACATATTCTCAGTAACACACACAGTTCTCTCTCTCTCTCTCTCTCTCTCTCTCTCTCTCTCTCTCTCTCTCTATATATATATATATATATATATATATACACATATATATATGTGATTACTAAAATACATTGTAAATATTATGTGATAGATATATGCATATAAAATTTACTATATATGTATATATATATGTGCATATATACACACATATACATACATATATATATTTCCCCCTGTTAACAAATCAAGTCCACAAGGATTTTATTAAGTGTTTAGTCTGTGTCAGGCATTGTGATAAGAACTAGGTGGGGAAAGCCAAAAAATAGCATCTCTACCCTTCAATAACTTTAACTGGGGAAACAATATGCCAAAAATTATATACATTAAAGATATAGAAAAATGTAAGTGAAAAGTGGCAGTGTGAATGGGTGCATTAGATAGACAACAGATCTGGAGTCAAGGAGATCTGAGTTCAAGTTTGACCTCAGACACTTACTGGCTGTGTAAATTGCTTCATCCTGTTTGCTAAATTTTAACATGCATAAAATGAGCTGGAGAAGGAAATGGCAAACTACTCCAGTATCTTTGTCAAAAAAACCCTAAATGGATTTGTGAAGAGTTAGCCATGACTGAAACAAATGAACAACAATGACAAATAGAAGATTACCTCAGAGGGAGATACCCTAAAACCCAAGGCATTTGGGTAAGGACTCTTTCAAAAGGGGAGATTTGAACTAAGAGCACTAGGTTTCAGACTAGGAGATGGACTTGAGGCAGGAGAGCATTCTAGACATTAACAACATATAAGACTAAGTAATAGAGATGGGAGATGGGGTATTATGTGTGAGGAATAGCAAGTAGGTCACTGTGATTAGAGAAAGAAGTCTGAAGAAGTAGGGCAAGGGGTAAGATTGTCAAAGTCTTTAATGTTTAGTGAGTAGAATTTATGCCTTATCCTGCAAGTAACAGGGAACCACTGGTTTTGAGGGTGTGTGTGTGTGTGTGTGTGTGTGTGTGTGTGTGTGTGTGTGTGTGTGTGAGAGAGAGAGAGAGAGAGAGAGAGAGAGAGACGGAGAGAGACAGAGAGAGACAGAGACAGGGAGATAGAGAGATAGACAGAGACAGAGAGACAGGGACAGAGAGAAGAGAGAGAGAGAAGGAGGGAGAAAGAGGGAGAGAGACACAGATAAAGATAGAGACAGAAAGAGAGTATGTAGGCTATTGCAATTATTGAGGTAAGAAGTGAAAGAAGTGATAACGGTATATAGTAGGGTTGTGGTTAGGTAACTGTAGAGAAGAGGAATTATATAAGAATTTGGGATGATAGAAATCACAAATTTTAGCAACAGACTAAATATGTGAGGTTAAATTTCATTTCCTTGTGTTTAAATTTTACTGAACAATTTTATTTTGACAGTATAGCCATTTCATCATGTGTCCCCACTTAACCCTTATTTAATCTTCCCGTGTAAAAAAAGAAAGAAATGTTTGTAAACCTAAACAGCAGACGTAGCTATAGCCTCTGACAATATGACATATTTTCCTCTCTGAGAACAAAGGACAAACAACAACAAGGTTGAAATATTCACCTAAAATAAGGGAGACAGGTTTGATCAACAGTTCACCAGAGCTAATATTGGCCATTATGAATAACTGACGAAAGAAAAACAAGAAAGAAGCTTAGACAAGCAGGACAATTTTAAAAGCTATATGTTAATCTAAAAAGCGACTAAATTTTTAAAAAAAAGCTATGCCCAATAGAGGCATTCAACTTCTTCTGCAATCTCTGTTTTGTTTTGTATCTCTTCTGACATACATACATGTATGTGTGTCAGTGTGTTTCCCCTTTATTAAGCGTACACGAAGTTAAAACTTTTTAAGTAATCGAATCAACTTCATTTTAATGTTTTATGCACATTGTTATACTCATTACATTTACCATCTCTTCTTTCTACTTTTGTAACTTTGAATCATTTCATATAAATATGTCTCTCAGTGTAGGTTTGCATATGTTATTGTTTCTTATGACAAAATATTCAATTAAAGTAATATATTAAATTTATTTTGCTAGTATCTAATTCATGAATATCCAATTTGTTTCCAGTTCTTTGTGTCATAGAAAATACTGACATGGATAACATGGAAAATATGAACTTCCTTGGGGAATTTGACCGGTGCTTGGCTCCCAAGGTAAAAAAAAAAGTCATTTAATGATTTTCCTTAAATAATTCCTTTTTGTTAGAAAAATGTATAGTTCAAATCAGAGTTTATTAATGTACCTAACATCTCACAGTTATTCTAATACTGATTATTTTAATATTTTATCATCTTTGTCCTGTGGTTACAAAACTGTTGATTTTTCCACTGTACCATGATGCTGTCACAGAAAATTCATAATGGGATATAGATGGAGGGGGTGGGAAGGGAGAAAGGAAGAAAGAAAAGAAGGAGGGAATGAAGGAAGGAAGGAAGAAGGGAGGGAGGAAGAAATAGAGAAAGAATGAAAAAAGGAAAGAAGGAGGGGGAAATGAAAGTAAGGGAAGGAGAGAGGAAAGGAATGAACAAGGAATGAAGAAAGGGAGAGAGAGAGAGAGAGAGAGAGAGAGAGAGAGAGAATGCAACATCCAATCCTTCTTTATCCAATTATTTCTGACAAAAAAAAAGTTTAAATAAATGCCTAATGTATTAAATTGAATTGAGTTAAATTTAAGCATTGGGGGTGTTGGTGGAGACCAATTCGACATTGACCTTTTGAAGATCAAACTAAATTATTAATCAAAATAATAATATAGTACCAAACATTATAGTACTTAAAAGTTTTAACATCTTTTTCCCACATACTTTTTTTCTTATTTATCCATTGAACAAACACCTAATAATCATACCCCATACACATTTGTTGTAATGGGTGCTGGAAATAAAAATGATTACAAAAAAAAACATATGCACATAGTCTCAGAATTTAAGGAGCTTTTAATATACTTGGAAAAATATGGAATTCACAGAGAAAAGTATGATAAACAGTAGAGTGTGATGTAGTCACAGGAAAAATTCATTGAAAAATGTCATCTAGGACCATTTGAGGAGAAGGAGATCACTTTTAACATAGGAGGATCAGTGAAGAAAGAAGAGATTTGTTCTAAGATAACCTTTGAAAAAAGAGATAGATGCTGAAAAAAGAAAATTGGGGGAGTGCTTTCTAGTGATGGGTTAGGCCTGAATGACCATACCACATTTATCATGACATTTTTACTTCTAAACACATCTAATACTTGAATGATTATTTTAATTATATGCTATTGATTTATTATAATAAAAATATTGGTTATGTTTTAAAATTATATGATTCCTTTTAAAAACTGGTATTTCTGTGTCATACTGTATCATCCACCTAGAGACAACTCCAGGTAATGAATAACAAAGATCTGGGTCAAAGTGATGCTTCATTCCCTTAGTTTTCTTTCAATGAAGTTTGTTGATCACTTTCTCCAGTTAGGGAATATATAAAGTTAATTCTGGTCTTTACATTAAAATAAAGCATAGGGGGCGGCTAGGTTGTGCAATGAATAGGGCACCAGCCTTGGAGTTGGACCTGAGTTCAAATTTGGCCTCAGAAACTTAACACAAAAACTAGCCGTGTGACTTTGGGTAAGTCACTTAACCCCAATTGCCCTCCAAAAAGCAAAAAAAAAAAATTAAAATTAAAAATAAAATAAAGCGTAATGTGGTTTGTGAAGGAACAAAGATTATTTTTTTGCCAAAGGAGTCCAAAAAAAGGTTTTATCATTTATTAGGGGATAAACAGGGAAGAGGGCAGCTAGCTGATACAGTGGTACAATGGACTCAAGACTTGCATTCCTGAGTTCAAATCTGGCCTCAGACACTTATTGTGTCAGCCTGGGCAAATCACTTAACACTGCCTCAGTTGATTTTTTGGGGGGTTTTTTGTGTTGTTTTTTGTTCTGTTTTGTTTTTTATGTGTAAAATAAGCTGGAGAAGGAAGTGGCAAACCTTAAAGGATTTTTGCCAAAATAACCCCAAATGGGATCATGGAGAGTCAGAAATGACTGAAAAACAACAAAAAAAGGGAAATGGTTGTCCCTGGGAAAATCATAGATGAGTAAAGACAGAGTAGATCAAAGATTGACTGTAATGAGAAAGAGGAAAGAATCAGATCCTTTTAATTGACTAGAGACAATTGAAAGATATAACCCTTAATAAGTAGTGAAAATATTACATATATATATATATATATATATATATATATATATATATATATATATATATATATATATATATTTAAATAGGGAGAACTTAAAAGATACTAGAAAGCCCTAAAGATCAAAATAATGCAATGGCCAAAAAAAGAAAAACAAATGATCAATATTATTAGTTTTAAGTACAAAAGGTAGAAAAGTAGACCATTGATTTCATTCAGACCTATATGTTAGGTTTCTTTGCTTTGTTTTCTACGGAATCACAGGACATGAAAGTTAGAAAGGATACCTGAGGTTATGTAGTACAACTGAACAAACATAACCCAAAATCTATTGGAAGCTTCCCAGTGATGAAATCACATATTCCAGAGGCCACCTAGTCCACTTTTCAATAATTTTATCATTAAGAATTTTTTTCTAGACATCAAACTAAAATGTACCTCTATGTATTCCATCAATTTTCCCTAGTTCTCTCCTAGAAGGCCAAGCAGAATGCTCTTTGAATTTTTTGTTTTTTATCCCTTATCCCATTTGCTAATCCTTCAGGAACTTAAAGGCATCCATCAGCCTTTGCCAAACCCTTTTCGCCCTCAAGATTAAACATTCTAAGTGTCTTCACCTGATGCCCGTATGACACTATCTTGAGTGCCTTCAACATCTTGTTTGCCTTCCTTTGGAACGCATAAGATTTTCAATCTTCTTATTGAAATCTGGTGACCAGAATTTAAGAAGTGTTTGATGATTTCTGTGGGCATTCACATACATATCTTCAGATGGACACTTTCCTCCACAATTTAAATCCACAATTCTGTCATGTAAATTTTATTATTGAAAAGCTTGTCAAGGTGGTCCATAGTCCAATGAGTTGTTTTTTTTTTTTTTTAAAGCAATTGTGGTTAAGTAACTTGTTCAATGTCACAAGGCTAGTTATTTATGTGTGGGTGCTAAGTAACTGAGGCCAGAACCCATCTTGGGTCCTGCCAACTCCAGGGCCAGCACTCTTACTCACTGCGCCACCTAGCCACCCCCCTTCTGATTTTTCTTATATTATATATACTTAAATATTCTCCACTATACTTATCTCCACCATTTCCCCCTTCAAATCTTAACTTTTTGAAATGAGAACATTTAATTTTGCTGTATTTTGCAGTTTGAATTTTTTTCTTTTCAATTAAGATATTTATTCCATAGTCACATTTCCTTTCTGAGCAATGCATAGCAAAGTATCCATGCTGAATGCAAGATATGATATCAATTCTTGCATTAATTAATGTTGCTCATGACCCATATTTGCACATTTGTTTGCAGGTAAACACATATGCTTGATATACATACATGTATAGTCACACATTTTATAAATGTGTGGACTCCTAAATTCATATATATGTACATGTGTATGTATGATGGATGTACTGGCTTAGCATGTATTTTATTGTTGCCTGTCTTCTTAGATTTTTATTTTCTAAAAAGTCTTCATTTCTTATAATAATATTCTTTTGCTTCTTCTGCTACTTTCCAGAGTATGTTATTTGACGTGAACAGAGATAGGGGGAAGGGCAGGGATTTTTATCTATCACCGTTATGGATTTAAGGAATTTGATTAAAATATCAAGTCTCACATTACATGTGTTTTACTGACCCCAGGGAAAGTTATTCCATTCCTCCCAAAGTGCCCATAATTGATTTAGTTGAAGTCATAACCCTAGAAATCATAATCTGCTAAGAGTTCTACTCCCCAAATCCAACTTTCTGTTTGAATTACATCAATATTCACTTTGTAGCCATATTAGAAATCATAACCTCAAGGGGCAGCTAGGTGGCACAGTGAGGAGAGTAGATTAGAGTTGGCCCTGAAGTCAGAAGGACCTGAGTTTGGATCCGGCCTCAGATACTTAACACACACACAAACAAAAGCCTAGCCCTGCAACCTTGGGCAAGTTACTTAACCCCAACTGCCCTCCAAAAAAAAAAAAAAGAAAGAAAGAAATCATAACCTCTTCAGTTTCATTCCTAGATCTTGGTAATATCAATTAAAAAAAATTATCTCCCTCCTGATTCTATGTGGCTCTCAAGAGTGGATAGGCACTGGTCATTGGTTTTGATTGATCTTACGGAATAATGTCCCATATTCCTATGTCCTGGGGAGATACTGACTTTATTTTGTTCCACTTAAAAGATAGCTACTCCCAATGTCATTTGGCAATGAGATTTGTTTAGTGACTACTAGTTAAATTTAATTGTACTCACATGATTTTTCCATTGGTTGGGCATGTGTATTTTCATCAGAATTACTTAGATCATGAAAATTTAGTTTTTGAATGCAAAGTTTAGCTCGGCTTTCAATAGGGAGTGTCTTGAAACTACCCTATTGATACACACTTATACACATACATATATAGACTCATACTTTCCCAAACATATCCTACTCCTGATATTTGTTTTTACCTTTGTGCTTTTCTCTTGTTTCCTATCCCTCCTGCCTCCTCTACTTCACTTCTACCCACTACCTTGGCCTTCTATTACTTGCCTACCCTCCTCCAAGGATGCCTCCCCAATCCTCCCATTCCCTCTCCCTTCCCTCTAAAGATCACTACCTTGTCCTCTTCCCTCCCTATGCCCCTGAAGTTTCATTTCTTCTGAATTTAAAGGACTTTTATTCTCTTCCCGCAATCTCATTCCTGATGAAAGTTGACCATAAGTACCAGCCGCCCTCCCCCATCTAATTCCTCTGTACGGAATCTTCCTCTTGCACCTCATTTGTATAAAGTAATTACCCTTGAGGCAGCTGTTCTGCCTCCAGAGAGGTCTTCGGGCTCCAGGACAGGAGCTGACAGCCCGCAGTCCGGCCAAGCTAGGCAGAAGAGGTCAGGTGGCCGTGAGTCTCGTGGGTGCCGGGCCGTGGAACCAGTCTGTCTATGCTGAGGGGCCGGAGCAGAGCGATGCTGGGGGTGCAAAACCGCACCGGGCGTGGGAGGCTGACCATGCCAAGCGTGAATCTAACCACCCAAGCCTACTGCAAGATGGTGCTGCACGGGGCCAAGTACCTCCACTGCGCCGTCAGGGGTCCTGGTGGCGGAGAAGCAGAAGCCCCGCAAGAAGCAGCCGGCGCACGGAAGCCCGAACCCGCAACGGGTCCGCCTTGTGGACTGCATCCCCTCTTCCACTGCACCCTGGTGCTGGCCCCCCTGCTGCACGTGGCCCTCACCATGACTGATTCATGGTGCAAAGATAATAGCTCTTTGATTGCTGGTTATTACCAAGCTAATGAACGTGTAAAAGATGCCAGTCCGAACCAAGTTGCTGACAAGGTAGAATCCAGAATTGCAGAGGGCTTCAATGACACGCACTCATCATGGTAGACAACACAAAGTTTACAAAGGAGTGCACAGAACCCACGATTCTTGAGTGTGAGCATCAAGAAGACACGTGGCGTTGCAGAGATCCACACTGTGGTTATTGTGAAGACTGGCCGGAAGCCCAGAGGCTCTCGGCATCTCTCTTGGACAGCAGGTCCTATGAGAACCATGTGGATTTTGATAACCACCTGCACAACATCTGAAATGACTGGACAAGCCCAGAGATCAATAAAGCTGCTCCACACGCATGTTAGGGAGGGCCTCCACTGACTGATTTATGGGTATTTCCACTACACTGAAGAGGAAGGAAGAAATATTTTTAAAGGTAAATGGAATGATATCCTATAACTTGTGGGGAAAAGCAACAGTTTTAAGAAATGGCATGTGTCTCAAAAGAGGAAGTGTGTCTAAGTGGCCATCTTTTTCAAACAAAAATCTCTAGCTCTAGATACAGGCTGTGGAGTCTAACTGTCCCTGTGTATTCTTTCCCAGTTGTATGTCGCTCTAACCTTCGAAATCAAAGCTATTTCTGCTTGTCCAAGATTGTTCCTATTAGCAGCATACAGTTTCCTTCCTTAACTCTATTAATTAGATCCATTTTTGCTTTTCTTTATCTGAGATAAAGATAGCTACCCTTGTTTTTTTTTTTAACATTAGCTAGATTAATCATATATTTTAATGTAGCCTTTTCCTTTACCCTGTGCCTATGCCTCTGATTCAGATGTGTTTCTCTTAAACCACATATAGTAGGATTGTGTTTTTTAATCCATTTTGTTATCCACCTCTCTTTTATGGGACAGTTCATCCAATTCACTTTCACTGTTATGATTATTATCTGCCTCTTTCACTCCATCCTATACCCCTGTTTATGTTTTTCTTTCTCCACTTCATCCTTCCCCTCCTTAAGAGTTTTCGTTTTGACCATCACCTCCCTCAGTATAACCTTCTTACCTACCCCCTCTCCTTTTTTTTTCTCCTCCATTTTCCACTTACTTCTTCCCTACTTTCTAACCACAACCCTTTTTTACCCCAACCACGCTCCTACTGCGTATAGTATCTGAAAGATTTTTATACTTAATGTAGTATATTATTTCTTCCTCCTAACCAAGATTGGCAGGAACAGATATCATGCAAATCTCCCCTACCAAACCTCTTTCCCTCTATTATGATGCATTTGATGTCTCTTCTTGATAGAGTCCTGTGATTAAGTGGTTATTTTATTCCCTCCTTTTTCCATAGCCAATGAGGGAGAAAGGCATATAATGTTCATCTACCTCCCTTCTTTCCCTATACTATATTTTTATGTATCTTTATATAGCATAATTTACTCTTTTCTATTTCATATATATATATATATATATATATATAAAACATATATATATATATATATATATATACATATATATATATTTTTCAATTGCTTTATTAACTTCTGGTTTACATCATTCATTTCCACCAGATTTTGAGTTACACTTTTTTCCCAATTTTTCCCCTACCCACCACCCCAGAATACCAGTCATACAATATATTCCATCACCTAATCTTCTCTCTCTCATATCTTCTCCCATATCCCTTTGGACTTATCCAATAGGGCAAGGTGAATCTCCAAGCCCCATTGCCTACATGTCTTATATCCAAATTAGATGCAAAATAGTATTATTCATAGTAAATATATATATATATATATATATATATATATATATATATACATATATATATATATATACATATAATTTTGAAAGAAAGATAAGAAACTCACTATATGCTGCATGTGTAGCTATGCAAAATATTACCATAGTAGATATATTGCAAATGACTGAGTACATTTCCCTCCCTCCCATCCCACCTTGCACTTTGTACACTCCCCCACTTGATACCATCACTTTTCAAAAGTAGATGTTTCCATCAACACTCCCCCACCAGCCCGCCCTCCCATTTACCACCTTCTGCCATCCCCCTGCCATCCACAATGATATATAGTGGGGCAGCTAGTTAGTATGCATGACATTCTCTCCCTGGTCCAAATTCAATGACAATAACGTTTGGCTTTTTTGCCTTTCTGTTCTTGCCCCCCTCAGCAAACACCTTCCCCAGCATGCTCTACACTAGACAGTTCCCCACATTGTCTCTCCCCATTTCCCCTCACCACATTATTGTCTCACCTCTTACCCTCACCTTTTAAGTATCATTTCTTCCTATTGAATTCTACCTGAGCCCTCTCTCTATGTATATTTGAAAACACACACACACACACACACACACACACACACACACATATACAGATTCACAAATGTATTTATATACCCATATACACTTCTTCAAGTATTTTCATAATGAAAAAAAAATGTTTCATTAGTTACACTTATTATTTTTCCCTGTAGCAATGTAAATAGTTCAACTTTTATTTCTTTTCCCTGTTTACCTTCTCAAGCATCTTTTGTTTCTTGTATATGAATGTCAGATTTTCTATTCAACTCACATTTTTTCCTCAAGAATGCTTGAAAGGCCTCTATTCCACTGAATGACCAAATTTTCCCCTGAAACATGATACTCAGTTTTGCTGGGTAGTTGATTCTTGGTTTTAATCGAAGTTCCTTTGCCCTCTGGAATCATATTCCATGTGTTTTCCTCCCTCAGTGTAGAAGATGCCAGATCCTGTGTTATCCTGATTGTGTTTCCACAATATCGAGATTGTTTCTTCCTGGCTGCTTGTAGTATTTTCTCCTTGTTGTGGGAGTTCTGGAACCTGGCTACAATATTCGTAGGAGTTTTCTTTTTGGTACCTTTTTTCAGGAGGTTATCTGTGAATTATTTCAACCTCTATTTCCCCCTCTGTTTCTAAAACATCAGGGCAAATTTCCTTGACAATTTTTGAAGGATGATTTCTAGATTTTTTCTTAGATCATGAATTTCAGGTAGTCCAATAATTTTTAAATTATCTCTCCTTGATCTATTTTCCAGGTTAGTGGTTTTTCCCATGTTATATTTCACATTGCCTTCTATTCTTTTATTTGTTTGGATCTGCTTAATAGCATCTTGATTTATCATAAAGTCACTAG
>WOXC01007267.1:0-211493 GCA_011680675.1 Gymnobelideus leadbeateri | reverse complement strand
TGCTCAAGGTTACACGGCTAGTCATTATTTATGTGTGGGTGCTCATTTTCTGAGGCCGGATCTGATCTCGGGTCATCCAAACTCCGAGGCCGGCGCTCTTACTCACTGCGCCACCTAGCCGCCCCTTTAGGGCAATTGGGGTTAAGTAACTTGCCCAAGGTTACACGGCTAGGTTTTTTTGTTTGTGTGGATTAAGTGTCGGAGGCCTGCTCTGAACTCAGGTCCTTCTGATTCCAGGGCCTGCACTCTATTCACTGTGCCACCTAGCCGCCCCCCTTAGTTTTCTTAATGATGCTGGGACCCAGAACCAAGCTCACCGTTCCTCTTATTCTTTTTTTTTTAAACAAATGCTTTATTAACTTCTGTTTTACATCATTCATTTCCGCCAGATTTTGAGTTACAATCATTTTCCCCCCATTATTCCCCACAAGATATTGCTTCCTCCAATCTGCTCTCTCCCATACCTTCTCCCATACCCCCATTGACTTTTCCATTAGAGGAAGGTGAGTCTTTGCATCCCAATGCCTGCACATCTTATCTCCCTATTACAAGCAAAAGAGTATTAATAATAGTATTTATATATGTTTGAAACATTTAATGTTACGACCTCAAATTTCAGATCCATTTCCTTCCTCCCTTGTCACCCATTCCCTCTGGGGAGATTAGTAATTCAGTATATGTTGTACATGTCTAGCTATGCAAAACATTATCATAGTAGATATATTGTACAAGGCTGCTTATAATTCCCTCCCACTCATCCCACCCCCCACCTGGTCCATTCCCTACATGATCCTGTCCCTCTTCTATAGTGGGTACTTCCAACCTCCCCTCACCCCAAGGATGCCCTCCCATCCATCATCCCTCCTCTCATCCCCCTTCCCCCTATCCTGCTGCAGGTTGAGATATCCCATTTAGTATGTATGTCATTTTCTCCCTGAACCAAATTCAATGTGAATGTGGTTTTGCCTTTTTAGCCTTCCTTATTCTCCCCTCTTTTGCAACCACTTCCCCTTGCTTCTTCTGCATGGGATAGTTTACACTACCCTGTCTCTCCCCATCTCCTCTTGCCACTTTCCTCTCTCACCTCATAATTTCATCCCTTGAGTATTCTCCCTTCCCAACAAATTCAACCTATGCCCTCTATCCATATATAACTGTAACCATATACACACACATTCACATATGTATTCATATGACCACACCCCCTTCTTCCATTATTTTCATAGTGAGAAAGATATCATCAGTCACAGTTATTGCTTTTCCATATAGGAATGTAAATAGTTCAACTTTGATAAGTTCCTTTTGATTTCTTTTCCCTGATTACCTTCTCAGGCATCTCTTCCTTCTTGTGTCTGGGTGTCAAATTTTCTATTCAATTCTGGTTTTTTCCTCAAGAATGCTTGAAAGTCCTCTATTCCACTGAATGACCATATTTTCCCCTGAAACAAAATACTCAGTTTTGCTGGGTAGGTGACCCTTGGGTTCATTCCCAGTTCTTTTGCCCTCTGGAATATCATATTCCATGCCCTTCGATCCCTCAGTGTAGAAGCTGCCAGGTCCTGGGCTATTCTGATTGTGTTTCCACAATATTGAAATTGTTTCTTCCTGGCTGCTTGTAGTATTTTCTCCTTGATCTGGGGATTCTGGAACCTGGCTATAATATTCCTGGGAGTTTTCTTTTTGGGATCTTTTTCAGGAGGTGATCAGTGGATTCTTTCAACCTCTATTTTGCCCTCTGGATCTAAAACATCAGGGCAGTTTTCCTTGAGAATTTCTTGAAGGGTGATTTCTAGGTTCTTTCTTTGATCATGGCTTTCAGGTAGTCCAATAATTTTTTAAATTGTCTCTCCTGGATCTATTTTCCAGGTCAGTGGTTTTTCCCATGAGATATTTCACATTGCCTTCTAATCTTTCATTTGTTTGGATCTGCTTAACAGCATCTTGATTTCTCATAAAGTCATTAGCTTCCATTTGCTCCAGTCTAACTCTGAAGGAATGAATCTCCTCAGTGAACTTTTGAGATTCTTTTTCCATCTGGCAAATTCGACTTTTTAAGGCATTCTTCTCCTCATTGCCCTTTTGGGCCTCCTTTGCCATTTGAGTTAGTCTATTTTTTAAGGTGTTGTTTTCCTCAGTCAGGCTGTTGACCCTCATTTCATACTTTTCCTGCATCCTTCTCATTTCTCTTTCCAATTTTTCCTCCACTTCTCTTATTTGATTTTAAAGTCCTTCTTAAGGTCCTCTATGGCCTGCAACCCACTCATGTTTTCCCCTGAAATAGGAGTCTAGTTGGCATTTTTTGTTTCCTTTGCCTTGGCATGTTGCCACTTAATTACTTGACTTTTGGGCTTGTTGCCACACTATGGCTTTAAGGCCAGATAGAGGAATTTTCGTCCCGAACGTGTGGGGGGCAACTTCCGTTTCTGGCAAGCTGTAAACCCACCCACGACTTCCATCCTAGATCACAATCCAGATCCAGGGAGGTTAAAGCAAGAGCGATTACCCCCCAAGACTGATCGCTGGATCTCCCTACAAATTTGCAGGCTGGGAGCTGGAGCTGCCTCTGAAAACTACAAAATGGCGTTTGTCCTCAGCGGCTTCTAGCCCCCAGGGGAGGGAGCCGACGCATTCCCTAATACCAGTCCCAAAGTCCATAGGACACTAACCTCTTACTTTGTCCCAGGCAAGTCTATGTTGATAATTCTGGAGTCGCCACAGCTCCTGGTGTTCTGGGATTCCTCCAGCTGGCTGCTGGCCCTGCCGCCCTGGGGCTAAAACCTCGGCTCATGCAGACCTGGGCTCGGCTCGGCTCCAGTGCTCTGCGCGCTGCACGCTGCCAGGTCCCAGACCACTGCGCTGGTCCTTCCTGCAGGGCTGCTGGGCTGTCCTCAGCGGGAGTTTAGCTTCTCTGTGTTGTTCTGTGGGTGCTGGGGCTCCAGAAGTTGTTCAGAGTCCCCTTTTACATCGTTTGGGGGGAATGTGGGGGTAGAGTGGCTTGGATGAGCTGTTTCTACTCCGCCATCTTGGCTCCACCCCCCCGTTCCTCTTATTCTTAATCGCTCTGTTTATTCTTTATGGGTGATGGGGAGAGGGATTTGGGTCTTTGGGAATTTTCTACTCAATGGATTATCCATTTCTATTTAGCTCTTGCCCTGTTGTCCCTAAAATCAATACATAACCTTTTAATTTGTCAAAGATTTCATTTCACTAGCACCTTGGTCCCAGAAAATCTACCAAGTCATGTGCTCTCTAAGCCTGTTCTCTTACTTGTAAAGTGAGATTACCAAGTATCCTGCTACCTATCTTGTATATTTGTCTTGAGGAAACTACTTTGTAAATCCTAATCGACTACATAAATTTAAAATATTCGAGGCATTGTCATCACTTTCAACGTTTTGCCTGGATGAATGAACAGAAAGTTAACTTTTACCCTATAATTGTTGGAAATTGCCCAAATTGTTGGCATTTGTTTTTATCTCGAATTTTAAAGGATCTGTGATCTCATCAGCAGGCGTACTCCCCTGTGTGGCAGATCCCAGCTCACACTGGCCTCCTCATTCTGCTTGCCCATCCCCTTTCAGTCCAATTCAACGAGCAGTTATTGAGTGTTTTGTGCTGGGGAAGACAAAGAAAAACAATTTCTTCCCTCAAACTCTGGGCATGGTTAAATAATTTTCCAAATGTTGTGGACTAATGATAATAGGACAGAGGGGGTTGTAGCAGAGACAGGGAGAACTGTTTTGGGGTCTGAGGATGAATTATCAAAAAATTGGCTGGGCAAAGGCAGAATCTTGATTATTCATTAGCTTGATGACCTATTCATCTGTGCAAATAAATGAAAAGGTGAAAAAATCCCTCAGTCTGGAAGCAGACATTTAGTGGAAGGTCAAACCAGAGTATGACCTTAGAATTGAAAGAGTTCAGTCAATGGTAACCTCTTCCAGAGGGTGGATATAGGGATGACATTCTAAAAAGGAGATTATAATCACTGACATTTGTTTAAGTGCTTTAAAATTTGCTGTCTTTTATATATATGGCATCTAGGTGGCACACTGGACCTGGAGTCAGGAAGACCTAAATTCAAATCTAGCTTCAGATACTTATTAGCTGTGTGACCCTGGGCAAGTCACTTAATCTCTGTCCGCCTTCATTTTCTCATCTATAAAATGGGGATAATGAGAGTAGCTAATTCCCAGGGTTGTTATGAGGATCAAGTGAGATAATATTTTCAAAGTGACTTGCAAAACTTAAAGTACTATATGATGTTATTTTAATGATGATGATGATGACACTTGAACCTCATGACAATCCTTTGAAATAAATATTTTCCCCATTACCAGATGAGGCAAGGCACTTGCTTCTGGTCATAAAACTAAGGTCAGAGTAGGATTTGAATCTGTCTCTTCTGGATTCTAGGTCCAACACTCTATTCACTATGCCATATTGCATCTCATGTCAATAATCACCAGGAGGAATGAGGTCTAGCTACTATGGAGACAGTGTGGCCCACTGTAAAAAACACTGACCTGAGTTTTAATCCCAGCCCTACTTCCTCCTATCCCTGAGACTTTGGGCAGGGGTCTTAGACTCTTGGTCCTCAATTTCTCCTATAAAATCAGAACTAGATCAGATGATCTCTGCTTTTTTTTCCCCCTCTGGAAAATTTTTTATTGTAGGTGGAATAGGACACAGCTGGACACAGTAAGTTAGATGATTCCAATTTTGTTGGCAACATCTAAAATGTTGTAGTTTGGAGCAATACAGACATAGGCCTTCTACTCTCCATTAGGCCAGATCAGTGTGTTGAGCTTGGCCACATTGATGTCATACAGCTTCTCTACAGCCTGTTTGATCTGATGCTTGTTGGCCTTGATGTCCACAGTGAAGACTAGGGTATTGTCCTCAATCTTTTTCATAGCAGACTCAGTGGTCAAAGGAAACTTAATGATGGCATACTGATCAAGCTTATTTCTCTGAGGAGCACTTTTCCGAGGGTATTTGGGCTGCCTTCAAAGTCTTAGGGTCTTGGATCACCAGAAGTTGGGGGATGTTCAGATCTTCTTCTTTTTGTGGCTATGGACACCTTTCAGCACTGCCTTCTTGGCCTTCAAGGCCTTGGACTTGGCTTTTGTCTAGGGGTGGGGGGCAGGCAATGGCTTCCTTCTTTGCCTTTGGAGCCATCTTGGGGTGGGGGAAGCCCTGCTTTTTCTTGAAAAGGATATTAAAAGTCTAAAATTGGAGGAGAAATATCCCAGCTTCTCCAAATGAATGTAAAGAAGAGTTGTGACAGCTGAGTACTGAAATGAGTTGACCAGGTTAGAGAGGGACGGGTTAAGGGCAAGGATATGCTGGTAAATGTTTAACAACCAGCTGTATGCATGTGTGTGTGTGTGTGTGTGTGTGTGTGTGTGTGTGTGAGTGTGTGAAGATACACACTTTAAAGTTTAATCAGTATTACTGGCATTTTCTTCATACTTTCTTAAGTCTAGACAGTCAACAAAACAATAAATCAAACCTTGGTTTGTAACATTTGTTAATTTGTAAGGGGCAGCTAAGTGATATAGTGGATAGAGCACCAGCTTGAAATAAGGAAGTCTCACCTTCATGAGTCCAAATCTGGACTCACTTACTAGCTGTGTGACCCTGTTTGCCTTAGCTACTCATCTCCAAAATAAGCTGAAGAAGGAAATAGCAGACCACTCTAGCACCTTTGCCAAGAAAACCCCAAAGAGCCACAAAGAGTTGGATGTGATGAAAATGACTGAACAACAACAAGGTATAAATGCTCATGCTAAAAATGTAACAAGCTGGTTGTAGCAGCAAGCACCCCAACATCCCCAGGGTGGCTGCCAACACAGGTTCTTAGATTTGCTTTTCTAAAGGAAAGCAACTCAGAATGGGTTAACAAGCTTACTTTAATCAATCAAACATATCATTTACCTAGTAGCACCCCAAACTTCAAAGTATACAGACAGTAGTTTCAAAACAGAGAAACAGATCAAGCAGACAGGCTTCCAAACTGTCCAATCATTACATCCATACCAAATCACAGTTACCAGAGAGGGAAGCATCAACATCTGGGTTTTCAAAGCCCGGGGGCTCTCAACGGCTGCCCAGAGTCTCATCTTGTCAAATCACACAAGACTTCTCAAAGTGAGCCCCAAAGCAAAGCCTCCCATCAGGGATTATATAGCCTTCTCCGGGCTCAGAGAATGTAACCACCCTCTGGACCCACTGCCCAATCACACAGCATCAAGGTGTGGGCGTTTCTGAAAAACAAGCCTCCCACCACAGGCTCCAGGTGCGCTTAACCTAGGGGCAGGGAAGATCTTAAAAATTTACATTCCTATAACACTGGTTCAAGCTGACTCCAGCACAACCCCTAGTAAGGCCTTTGAAGCAGACTGGCAACAAGCATTTATTATGTATTTACTATGTGTCAGGCACTGTGCTAAGCACTGAGGATAGAAAGACTAAAAAGACTGCTTCCAGTCTACTGGGGGAAAACATGCAAACAAAGACATATACAAGATAAAATGGGGCTAGTCTCAGAAAAGAAGCCAGTATAATTAAGAGTGACTGGGAACGGGTTCTTACTGAAGGTGGGACTTTAGCTGATATTTGATGGAAGCCAAAGAAGGTGGGAGGTGGAGATAAGAAAGAAGATCTTTCCTAGCTTGGGGGAAATCCAGAGAAAACTCTCAGTTAGGAGATGGAGTGTCTTATCTGAGGAATGGGAGAAGACAACATATGAAAAGAAAGCCAAAAAGGAAGGGGAAGCAGGGAGAAGGTACTGGGAGCACAATGGCAAAGGCCAGAAAGTCAGAAGCCAAGGCAGGGAATGCAGGTTGATCAGCCATGGCCCTTACCCAAAATTGAGGCCCAAGAAGGAACCTGCCAATTGTGGGACAACATTATGGCAGAGGAATGTTCCAGGATAAGAAAGCTACAGAGATAGATGGATGGATGTCCCACAGTGAAGAAGCCACCGGTGCTGAGAGAAGTTGCTGGGCTAGATGGCAATTGAGATATAATGGCAAAGTCTGGAAAGATTGATAATGTCTGGAACCATGGAAATCAACATAAGGCAAGAGTAGAAATTCCTGAAATAGGTTCCCCAGATCTCAAGGGACCAGCTAGTTGAGATGCAGGAGAGGGCCGAGATGGCATGTTGCACACCACTAACAAAACCATCTCTAGCTGAAGTGCCACCTTCCACGTGAAATTTGTCCATATCACCCAGTTTTCAGGGTTGTTTTCCCCCTCAAATGGTCTTACATTAATTCTCTTGTCTGAGTCACAACCCACCAGCAGAATATAAGCTCTGTTGGGGCAAAGTATGTTTTATTTTTTTCTTTGTCTCCCTACCATCTCCATCTCCATCCGTATAACTGTGATTTCATAAGCTTAGGAAACTCTCTACCAAAGCAGGCCAGCACTTTATCTGCAACTCTGTGTTAGAAAATTGTCTTGAACCCTGAAAAGTTAAATGACTTGCCTGATTGGCTAAGTCAGAGATAGGACTGGAATGCAGGTTTTCCTGGACTCAAGGAGAGCTCTTCATCTTCAACACCACATTTCTTCTGCTTGGTACACAGTGAGTGCTTCATAAATGTTTGTTGAATTGAAAGGAATTGGAAAGGGAAATTCAATGACAATAATCTATATTTTCCCTCATGACCTTCTCAAATCTCCTGCCCTTAGGAAGACGGATTTCTTTCCTGATCCTTCCATATCATCCCATCTAGACTCTGGCTGAGCCATTCATCATGTACCATCTCCAGTTCTATCCTTGTTATCTGTTCATCTCTGTCCATCTCTTGTGACTGAGCTCCCTGATTCTAACCTTGACAAGTCCTGGCCCCTGGTCGGGGCAGCTGGTCATTAATCCCTTTCTGCTGCACAGCAATGGGATTTGACAAAAGGCCAGGGGAAAACTCTATGGAGATCAGATAGGAAATGGTATTTCTTATATAGGGAGTCAAATTGTACAGAGGAAATAATCACTCTGGAGTCAGTCAACCTGTTGCCAGATCCCACCTCTAATAGGGATCCACCTGTGTGATCTTGGGGAAATGATTAAATTCCCTGGACCTCAGTTTATTCATCTGTGAAAGGGGGAGGGTGGTCTGAGGTCCCTTCCAGCTTTATAACTCAGACCCCTATGCTATATGCATGGGTAAGAAGTCAAAAGAGCTTTAAAACCTTCATGGAGGGGATAGCTAGATGGCACAGTGAATAGAGCACTGACCCTGGAGTCAGGAAGACCTGAGTTCAAATTTGGCCTCAGACACTTGACACGCTTACTAGATGTATGACCTTGGGCAAGTCACTTAACCCCAATTCCCTTGCCTTCCCCCCTCCAAAAATAAAAAATAAAAACCCTTCGTGGTGGTTGAGGTGGGCAGCAGCTTCAAGGTATTTGCAGAACCACCTGAAATCCCTAGAAGCAAACTTTGGAGGTTCAGATAGAGAAGTACCTTCTGGAAACCAAGAGAAAACTTCTTTTCAAAGAAAACCCCAAAAGGGGTCACAAATAGTCAGACAACTGAAAAATATCTTCAGAAGCCTGCATTATTGGCAGGTGTGCCTCATCAAGCCTGCAACAGACTCCCCCCTGATGCCGCTCCACACCAGATGCAGCCAAAACAGAAAACTGCCTCCTCCTCTGTCTGGCACCCACACAAACATCAGCTTTCCAACCAGACTCTTAAAATAGATAGATCATCATCTATGATGACTGACGTTTAAACAGGACTCCCATCTCTTTGGGATGCTGCTCCCTTGTATGTAGAATAAAGGGATTGAAATAGATGACCTCTAAGTTCTTTTTGGCTTTAAATCCACCAAGCTACCATCCTACTAAGCAGCTTTGCTAATTCTTCTTGCCTATTGTGGATGTAGATTTTAGAAGTCACACACAGACAGTGCCCCTAAATACATTTTTAATGCATTTGAATAATTATAAAAACAACGACTAGCTAAGCTACAAGCTATAGCAAATTCCAGGGTTGCATAAGCAAATTATCATCTGCTGCTGAGATAAACTTATGAGCATATCTAATTCAGTGTGTGAAATGAATGGTCGAATCCATGCTGTGATATTAGGTTCTATCTCATGCACAAGGAAATTGTCCAGGGTAAAGGTAAAAACGGCATGAATAAATTGTTTCCTCCAAACTGTGACAACATGAAACATGTCAAGTATGGATTTGTCATTTCCTGTTGTGTTATATATCCCTTGGAGAAAAATGCAAATGTAATTATTATGCAAATGTAAAAAATAACAACTCTTTTAAAGGGACAGTTCCTCTGTATCCTTCTCACCCTCTACCCCCACCCCATGTTTTCTTTGCTGTAGATCAGCTATCATCATTACTATGGAGATACAGTGATGCGAAAACATATCTAGGAAAGAAAAATCAGAAGGCCTTAGTTTATATATTTTAGAGTCACTTTTATCACACTATCTCCCCTTCACTGAACCCTATTCTGTCTTCATTGCCAGCTTCTGAGGCAGCTAATCAGGCCACCCCCATACAAAGTGGTTGCATGTGAAATCAACATGGACTCCTTGTCTTAGTGGGGAGAGTGTTGGATCTGGAGTGGGAGCACCTGGATTCACATCTTGGTTCTACTTCTGTGTTGACCCTTTACCTCACCCACCAGATGTTTTATTTTCCTACCTGAAAAATGAAACTCTTGGACTAGTTTCTTTCCAACTATAAATCTTTGATCCTAAGACCCTTACCGAGGTCACTAAGTGGCAAAGTGGATAGAGTTTTGGACTTTGAGTCAGGAAGACCTGAGGTTGAATCCAGTCTCAGATACTTCCTAGTTGTGTGATCTTGGGAAAATCACTACTCCTGTTTGTCTCAATTTTCTAAACTGTAAAATGTAGTAATAATAGCACTTACTTACAAAGTTGTTTCAAGGATCAAATGGAATATTTCTAAGGTGCTTGGTATATAGTAGGTGGTATATAAAGGTTCATTCTCTTTCCCCCTTCCCTTCCTTAGCTGTATAACCCTGTGTTAGGATTGGGGAAACTGTCTCAGTTTCCCCATCTGTAAAATCTCACAGGATTTCTGTGAGGATCAAATGAGATTTTATATATGTATGCACATATATATATATATATATATAAAATCTTTCTATGAATATATTCTGTTTTGTATATTTATACATACCTATATGTATGTATGTGTACACATATGTATGAGAGTATATACAGATAGCTACACATATATCACTTTGCAAGGCTCCAAGTGCTATACAAATGTTATATCTATTAGCTTAAGACCTGTCATGTACCATCCCAAATAACTTTATATGAATTATTCAGAACATACCACTCTGGTTACTTTGGATTCTCCTGACCAGCCTTAAAGCAACAAGATACTGTTAGTTATGGGACGTAGGGCGACATCATAGATGGAATGCTGGACTTGGAGACCTGGGTTAGAATCTCTTCCACCTGTGTAGTCTTAACCTCAGTTTCTTCGTCTGTGAAATGAGGAAAATAATAACACAGTAGGGTTGCTGTAAAGCTCAAATGAGACCCGTATATAATGTGTAAAGGTGCAATGGGGAGAGTAGAGGGTTAGAGGTTAAAAGTCTTGGTTTCAAATCCCAGTTCTGGTACTTACCACCTATATGGTCTCAGGCAGACCATCCAAATTCCTTAGTACTCAGTTACACATCTTTAAAACAAGAGGGTTAGATCAGATGACTTCTAACAATTCTTTCAACCACAAACCTATGATCTCAAAGGGCTCAAAAGCCTTAAAGTACTAGATAAATATCGGTCCATCATTATCATTATTGATATTATTGATCTATGACAGGCCTCCCCTTGCCTTCCTCCAATTTCCCTGGAGATAGTTCTTCTATCTTGATGTCTTTGTTTTCTATACTGAATTTCATGGCAAAAGTCTACTGGTGGGACTCCACTAATGAGTTAATTAACGAGAGGGGCCGTGTTGAAGGAAGATGGATCAAATTTCCTGCTGCTCCTAGCACTGCAGAGGAATGACCTGCTGTTCATTTCATACTGAGCAGAATAGAATCTGACTACATTATTGGATTGGTATGTCCAAATCTTTACACTCTCCCACTGTTCAAAACAAAACTGTCTTAAGGAAGAGCCATTAAAATGCTATTAGAAGCAGTAGGCAGTAGTTGCTCAAATTTATAAACCTGTACTGTGAGTGATGAATAGGGAATGTAGTAGGATTCTTAGTTGCTTACTAAGGGCTTCATTCTCCTGCACATCCTCCTCAATCCCCCCCCCCCCCATTCTTCCAACTTTAGTGAAATAAAGTGCCTATGAATTTGTCCATTTGCCTGTCTCTAAGATGTGGGAAGATGACTCACTTCTCTAATAGGTATTTACTTTACTTCTGGTTTTGCATTTTTCAGAGTGAATTTCTGTTTTCTGATTCACAGGTATTTTTTCCTCTTTCATTCAGTTTTCTTCGTGCATCAGATTAAGCAGAGTGCAGAGCAAATGAGATCATTGTTAATTCTTCCCTCTTCTGTCATGTAGAAAATTTGACTCTGTTCTCACCCAATCTGACTAGAGTCATTTGCTGAACTTATTGAGCTATTAAAAATAACTTCAGTTGGCACTGTAACTACAAAGAGGCTTTTAAATCTAGCAGGAACTCCCCAAGAATTCACTGATCCTCTTTGAAGTGGTAGGGAGCCGCCCACCTAGAGAAGAGAGATAGTTTACAGGGGATAATGGGAATCTGATGTTGCTTATTAATTCTGGATTCATAGAGATATGGCGAATGATAGGTCAATTTCATAGATGGAGAATCCCAGGTAGAGAATTCAATTTTGTGTTAAGACAAAACTTACATGGTGATATAAGCAATAAAATAAGTAAAATTTTTCAAAGAATCTTGATTAGATGAAAATTAGAGCCCTGTTCACCACTGGGATGTCCCATGTCTCTTCCCAATTTGGAAACCATGTTTAATGAACTTAAGATGGGTAGTTTTGATGCTCAGCCATGAATTACCACCTCTTAAGGGGGGAAACCATTTTAATATACTTGGTACAGGGGCATTATAATTTTTACCTATTGGGAGCCATGTCTGTTTTAAATTTCTTTTCATAAGAAGCATAGTTATTATAAAGACTCTGTGTGTGTGTTCTACTATTAGCCCTAAATAATAAAATACTGATCTTAAAGGCACCATATGTTGGGGCCTGCACTTTCTCATTCTGTAGTCCATTAAAATGGTTAGTTCTTTCCCCTTAATAGCAAACTAGACAAAGCAATGGGAAATTAGCTGAGGGGAAGAAAATGAGCTAGAAATGGAATGAACTATAAAAAGGAAGAGGAAAATAATGACTGAAGAGGAAGGAAGAGAAGACAAAGGAAAAAGACAAATTATATTATATGAAATTATATTATATATATAATATATTATATTAAATGAAAATTAGTCCAATGAAGAGCGTCACATTGCTATATGCCTAAAATATACAAGTAATCATTAGATTATTGATTGGCAAATTAATCAATGGACAGATTTTTATATATGTGTATGTGTATTGCTGTTTAGTTATTTCAGTCATATCTGACTCTTTGTGACTCCATTTGGGTTTTCTTGGCAAAGATATTGGAGTGGTTTGGCATGTATTTGACTCATTTTACAGAAGAGGAAAGTGAGACAAAGAGGATTAAGTGATTTGCCCAGGGTCACACAGCTAGTAAGTGTCTTGAGGCTAGATTTGAGCCCAGGTCTTTCTAACTCTGGACCTGGCACTCTATCCACTCTATCATCTAGCTGCTACACACACACACACACACACACACACACACACACACACACACACCATACATACACATGAGTAAGACATACGAATGTGTGTAAAAATGCAAATATATATTGCCATCTGTTATAATGTAACATGTGTAGGATGTGTAGAATAACATATAGTATATTAGATACACCTATGACATACATGCCTGTTACATCCATAACATGATCTAAGATGTGCATTAAATGTACAGCACATGTATGATAGTGCACATGTGTTACATGTATAAAACACTGAATAAGATGGATGTTAAAATATGCAACATGTGTGAGGTGTATGTGTCACAGGTATGCATATATTCATATACACATAGATAAGTAGACAGATCCATTCATCCATGCATAGATAATCATTATATAATTAGTTGCTATAAATTTGGTCCAATCATTTTTTCCCCCAATGGACCTGTGACTTCCTAGGAGTAGAGAACTTCTGTTGTGTAAACTCCTACCAGCTGCAGACTAACAATTCATCTGTAAGTCAGGGTCTTAGAAGCCTAGGACACTGAGATAAGTAATTTTGTCCATTCATGTTCATATCACCAGTATGCATCAGAGGTAAGACCTGAGAATTGGGTTTTCCTTATACAATGCTGCTAATTCCCAATAGAAATTGTGAGCCTTGGGCTCCACTCCGTGTTCTGTGACTTGTTTCACTGTGTGTGCAGTGATTCTAGCATAGTATCCATTAGCCAAGTACATCTTCCCCTTCCCTTCCTTCTCTAGTCTAGCTAGCCTTCTTGTTATTTCTCCCTTATGACATTCTTCCCATACCCCTATGCTGGTTCCTCGTGCCTAGAATGCTCCCCCTTGGCTTCCTCCAAAGTTGAGTTCATATTCTATCTCCTCCCTCCATGTCCTATAGATAGCTGTTCCTGATCTAACTCTTACCTCCAAAAAAAACAAGCCCAAAACAGAACTGCTAGTGCCTCCTCCCCTCATGAAATTTTCTTACATTTATTTTATATGTGCTTGTGTGTGTGTGTGTGTGTGTGTGTGTGTGTGTGTGTGTTGTTTCCCCTGATAGAATGGAAACTTCTTGAGGGCAGGAGATATTTCATTTTTGTCTTTGTATCCCCAGAAGCTAACTCAGTGCTAGATGCTTAAGGCTATGTTGCTTGATTTAACAATGTCTTCCTTTGTTGATTGGTTGTCAGACCAGATGTGACACTCCAGGTTCTGGTTTTCAGCTAGGTTGACTCAAATACTCAGTTCAATCACTTCACCCTATGGACTGACACATACTGGATGTGTGACCCTGGCCAAGTAATTTAGTTTATCAGTGACCTAGACAATTAAAAAAAAAAAGACTGTCTCCCTATCTTACCCAGACCAGAAATGCTGCTTGTGTGGACCCTGTTCATGGACTCAATTGTCCCTTCTCAGGCAATCTGGTGTTGCCCCCACCAGTCCCATGGCCTCACCATATCAATGCTGAATTTAGTGCAGACTTATCAGCTTAGTCGACTTATTTCAGAACTCAGCTAAAGAGATATGACAACCTTAGCCTCACCAGGAGAAGGGAGCCATGCATGGCCCCTAGACAACTTTCTAAAAGTATTATTGAGAATGTGCCAACCAGAGGTGAAATTTCTTGAGGCTGTGAGTGAAGTGAAAGTTGAGGTGAAATTTCCTGAAGCCTCCTCACGTCTTGACAGAGCTACTCTAGGGCTTGTACTTTGTTGATTCAATAGAGTTGGCCTGGAGGTGTCTATGCTTTACTAAGGCCAAACCTCAGCCTCTGGAAGTCTTGTCTTTTCCAAGATCCTTTCAAGTTGTCTTAAGAGGACAGCTGCTTTACCCCTTTATTTTTGCTGCTTGGAATTCGTTTTGTAGTCATTTCTATCTGTTTGTGGAAGAAACCTGGAAAGCCTGGAAATTTCTGAGCTATTCTGCTCTCTTCCCAGAATTCCCTGCTACCTGCATTGGTAAAGAAAGTTTTCTCATGAGGGAGCTCAACATACAATAATATTACAGGTCCAGTTCCTATCTTTGTCTCTATCCCACATTGGAGAATTGATTCACGATGACCAAATTCAGAGAATGGATTAATGAAAGAAAATGCCAGTATATGAATTTACCACATAGGGTTTGCTTTCCAGAGGACCTGGGATACTTGTGTTACTTAAAGAGATTATACAGGTGCACCGAGTACTGTCAAAACTGGGGAACTAAATTTCTTATCAGCAGGTTGCTTTTGTATGTATTGAATCAGAGAGAAATGAAATTGAAAAAATTTTTTAGGAGAGATTTCATCTAACTGGGCATGTTATCATGGATTCCATCTATTAATGAGTCATTCACGAATGTGGAGAGTTTAAGTTCAAGAAGTTCTTCCCCCACAACTATCCTGTGAGGTAAATAGAGCAAATGTTATCTCTGTTTTACAGCTGAGGAAGATACAACTCAGAGAAGTTGTCATTTAGCTAATGTCAGAACTCAGACTTGTACCCAGGTCCTTCCACCTCCAAATCCAGTGGCCTTTCTCTTCCCAGACTCATTCCTCACTTTCTGGACTTCTGAATCATATATCCTCCCCTGCTGACTCATTCTCAAACTTCCTTCAGTTCCTGGGCCTCCTCACACTAGAATAATCTGCCACCCTTGGGGCCTGCTCCTACTGGTGTATCCCTCTGCAAGGCTCACACCCTTCTCCCATTGGTTGCTTCTGCTGCTGTTTGTTCTTCATTCTGGAAGAAGACCATGATATCAGGGAGGTGATGCCATGGTGTGTAAGTGAATTGGATTTCAGTGAGGGAGGGCTGTGCAAAGTCACCAGCCTTACTTTCTCCTCTGGAGTCATATGAGTCTGGTGACCAGATGTGGATCAGGATAACTGGAGATGGCCCAGGATGCACTGGGGGACCTTGGCTGTTTCAAGCTAAGGTCTTCAACAGGTCTCAGTTTGACTGAGGCAGTGCCTGTTCAATGATTAAGGCTTAATATGAAATCTCTCCCATTGGTAAGCTCCTCCTGAAGCCACCATTTTATGGAAGGGTCCAGGTGGGTCTGCCTTCATTCCCCTCCCAATTCTGTTCCTTACTTTCAGTATAATTAAACAGGCACATTTATCCACTACCATTTCACCTGACTTTTATGTATTGTCTTCTTCCCTTAGCTATAAGAAGGCAAAGACCATCTTTCTGTTTTAGTTTTTGCTTGTATTTATAGCCCCAGCACTGGTATATAATACTTCCCTACTAAATGCTTTTTTCTTACCTTCCATCATTTCCACTTGCCATATTGATATTCTCTCTTTCCCTCCCTCTCCCTCCCTCCCTCTCTCCCTCCTTCCCTCTCTCTCTCTCTCTCTCTCTCTCTCTCTCTCTCTCTCTCTCTCTCTCTCTCTCTCTCTCATTCTCTCATTACTTAAGGTTAGGGTGACTTACCAGGGAGAATTTATGTCCCAGGTATAGCTCACTAGATAATAGGAAGAAGTTTAAACCAAGAAGATTTATTATAGCATCATAAATTTCAGAGCAGGGAAAAGTCTCATACATTAGTCCAAACTCTTTATTTGAATATGAGGAAACTGAGGCCAAGCTAGGGTCAGTGACTTAGTGTCACACAGAGAGTAAGGAATATAGCCACAGTCTGATCCTACTCTCCCTGATTTCAAGTTTGGTGTTCTTTTCACTACATCAAATTATTTTTCCCAACAGCATGTGGGTAACCCAAGGGGTCAGCCTTGATGGAGACCCTAGCATTCAAGTGATCAGCACCAGAGAAGTGTGCCAGCATAAAATGCAGGTCCCCCCATGATGGCTAGAATTTAAGACTCCAAACCCTGGGAAGACTGACCAGAGCAAGGCATAGCCCCAGCTCCAGAGGAACAAAGGTTCCTCTGAATCCCCACTTCAACATAACTAACCAGCAGCCATCCAGCTTCCCTCTGAAGCTTTCACTGGGGAAAAACGTTTTAAAAGCAGCCCAAATTATGTTCTTTTGGATCATGTTGAGTTAATTTTTTTTTTAAATTCCTCTTCCTGACCTCTTTCATAGACTTCATTTTTCACAGAGAATTTGATGCTGCCTCTTGTCCCCCACCCCTCAACTCTGAGCTTTTGTTTGGCCATTGACAAGTTCCTTTGCTTCTCAGGGACAGATTTTACTCCTCTTATAAATGATACTTGTCTGTTCTGTCCATAATTATCTAAGGCACTGTAAAGAACTCTTTTCTTGATACCTCCCAGACATTATCTCATTTGATCCTTATCAATGGAATATTACTATCTCCCCTTTATAGATGAGGAAACTGAGACTGAAGGACTATCTTAGAGACTGGACCAGAATAACACAGCTAATAAGTGCCTGAGAAGAGATTTAAACCAAGGTCTTCCTGACTCTAAGACCAGTGTTTGACCCATTAACCAACACTACTAAACGTTGGTTCAGATAAATTAAGCGCTCCCAAATGCCAGGAGATAATAACAGTTTGCCTTTCAAAACTGCAGAGACCTTTGGAAGAGCAGAGTCTGCTGAATGATTGCACTTGAGTTCTCAGTGGTCCCATGCTAGGGCGCTTTATATGCCAAGGAAATTATTTTAGTAGGGTGCCAGCAGTCAAGCATATGATATTATATTTTCCATCTTTTCCCATGTATCATTTGCCACCCCATTATTGTTAAGTGATAGCAAAGATTAAATGATCTCTGTCCTATAATGGCAGTTGCCATGGAGTTTAATTTGGCATCTCTTTAGAATAGTAAAGCCTCAGGAGACAATGGTCCTCTTTGAGAACAAAGGACAAACCACAAACAAACAAAGCTATAGGAAATAATAGTTGAACATGGAGGAACTGGGAAGCTTTAAATACTAATGGAAGTCCAGGCTTTAGGAAGCAGCCAGAACTGCTTGTAATGGGAGGGGGGAAAAAGGAGGGAAAAGCTACCTGGGCTGCTTTGGCCAGGCTTCCTTTTCCAGGTCAGTGTCAGAGATATTGAAGGGAATTGGGAAAGCCTTATAGTAGAATCATTTGGAAAAAAAACCAAAAAACCACCAGGAAGATGGAATTAGAATTTTAGGTAAGATCTTCCCCTCTCTGGCAGTCCAGATATTGGGGTGTGTGTCCAGAATGAGGGTCACCATCAATACAGAGGGACTGCTTAGGGCACCAGCTGCTGTGGTATTATGGGACGGGTCTGGAGTCAGAACCAAGAACAGTTTACCCAAATGCTAAGCACCATGCTGTTGAGGTCAGAGTGGGAGAGTTGGTTCAGATTTGAAAGAATTCACTTAGACCTTCTCTTTAGCCAATGGGAGCTTTACTGATGAAAAAGCAAATGGGCCTGAGATTTAGCAAGGAGCTAAAAACAAGGGTGCTGATATAGGAAAAGGACCAGACTTATATAGACAGAAAGTTACACAGATGGTGATGTAATTTTAAAGTCTCTAATGGGGGTTGGAGATTTAAGGACAGGATGAAGAAGATGGATGACACAAGATAAGGGAGACAGGGGAAATTTGATGATCCAGGAGGGAGACAAGGAATTTTATGGTTCAGCCAAAAGGGGTAAGTTTTATGGTACTTCAAGATAAGGGAAGAGACTTTAGGGAGACTTCAGGTTAGAGAATAAACTAGGGGCTTCACAAAGTACTGGAAAAGCAACCATTAATATTATTTTTAACCCTTAGGGATCCACATCAATGCTAGGGACTGTACGGGAAGCAAAGGAGTGTTGGGACACTACATCCTAGAAGGAAGCTAGGGTGGCAGTAGTGGCACAGCATGGAAACAGGACTGGATTGAATACAGGTCAGCCCCTTACCATCTGTGTGACCCATGGCAAGTCACAACTCCTCTGGGCTGCAGCTTCCTCATCTGTAAAATGCAGAGGTTGGATCAGATGGCCCCCAACCTGAGGTCCCTTCCAGCTCTAAACTAATTAGTTGAGGATATCGTCATAACTCCCATTTATATAACACATTTTCTATTTATATCACATATGACAGGATATTTACAAATAGCTTTACATACAATCCATGATCTGAGCCTCACAATAATCCCATGAGGTATTTTGTCTGAGTTTTGAAGATAAGGTAATGGAGCCTTAGAGAGGTGGTGTACTCATGGTGAAATAGCTACTAAATGTCAGAAAAGGAATTTGGAGCCAGATATTCCTGACTCTGTCTAACATACTCTAATCCACTATAACATAATAATAGCTATAAGAGCTGATATTTATATAGTGCCTACTATATACCAGATGTTGTGCTAAGTGCTTTATAAACATCATCTCATTTGATCCTCACAACAACCTTTGAAGGAAGGTGCTATAGTTTTCCCCATTTTCCAGATGAAGTAAACAGAGGCTAAGTGACTTGGACCAGTCACATGGCTAGTCTGAGGCAGGGTTTTAACTCGGCCTTTCTGACTCTAGGCTCAGTGCTCTATCCACTGTGCCAACTAGTTATGCCCTATTACTTTTCTAGTCTTCTGAGATGTTATTCTACTCTCCACTCTACTGTCTAACTACGCAGCCCTCCCTCACTTAAATCCAATTCCCTAGCATGTCATGGCATCGCCTCCCTGATGTCATGGTCCTCTTTGAGAACAAAGGACAAACAGTAACAACCTTCTCACTTGTTCCTTGAACATGAAAATCTAGTTCTCATCTAGGGCTATTCCTTGAGCCTGAAATGCTCTGTCCCCTTACCTCTCCCTTATTATTTCTTTTATTAAGTTTATGATTACATTTTTACTTTTTTACATTTAGTTATTTCCATTAAGGCTCAGCTCAAAGCCCACTTTCTGCAGGAGGCCTTTAAGCTCTGTCTTTCCAGTTTAATAATGCCTTCCTGTTCCAATTACTTTAATCTACTCTGGGTTTTATTTTAATCTTCTATATTCCTTGTTATTTACATGTTGCCACCCTGTAAGGATATATGATCCTTGAAAGTCAAAGATGTCTTTTGCCTTTCTTTGTATCCACAGTGCTTCCACTGTGCCTTGCACATAATAAATCCTTATTGATTGACTGTCTCTCTAGATAAGCCTTATCTACATAAAAAAAAACCACACACAGACCATGCCCAATAAAGTAAAGCAGCAAAAGATTGTTAATAAGTGCTTTAGAATTTCACAGGAGGAAGTCATTGCAACAGGTGAGGACAGTTCCTTTTTTGCCTCCTAAATGTATCATGTGGTCTTCCTTTTGAGAAATCTAAAAGCACTTAGGAAAATTCACTTTTCATTCATCTTCCCAATGTCTCTATTACTTATGAAGGGAAGGGGCAGGTGTCATTTTAAAGATGAAAAAGGTTCTGGAACAGGGAAGCATGAGAGTTTGAGCCCTGAGGTCTCCCAACCCTTAAAGCATTGCGCAGTTCCTTAGGCCTCATCAGCTCTTATCAAGAGCTTCTCTAGCTTTGTGCCAAGAATTTTTCACATCCCATATTTTTCTTTCTACAATACTTTCACTCGAGGTTAATATCACACTGCCCACATTTCCTTTCCTCTCCTCCTTCTCTTCAATGGGTCCCTCACCCTCTCTATTAAAGAAATTCAGTGCAGAACAAATACCATTCACTTCTGCCCCCTGAAAGGCCTATATCACCAGGGGGATGTTTTGTACTGCCGCTGCTGCTTGTCATGCACCAGACTACACCTCGACTCAGTTATAATCATAACAATTCTCACTCTTAAATCATACTCAGCAATTGTACAGTGTGGAGCTCTACAGAGTCAGAGCTCTGTTAAAAGGCATTAACTCTTGCTGTTCTTGAAGGAAGAGGGCATCCTTTTGCTCAATATGTGGGTGGATTAATGTGATGGAAATGGGTGTGATCAGGAAGGTCATGAATTAGTTAAATAACTGCTGCCATTAATTTGCACGTGAAGACAATGTCCAGCTGTTTTTCCAGTAACAGCAGTACATGCCCACTAACCCATTGGGACATCAACTTATTTAGTCTCCCTTGTAACTGGAAGCATAGACTTGACACATGCCCTGCATACATCCTTTAAATGGAATTGAATTTGTGACCTTGACATCACTCTTTTCATGCTCAAGCCAACTGAACTAACTAGTAACAAATGTAAATTATCAGAGAATAGAATTTATAGAATTATTTCATGGCTTTGAGTCTCTCTCTCTCTCTCTCTCTCTCTCTCTCTCTCTCTCACACACACACACACACACACACACCCCACCACCACCATTTGTTTCCTCATCTATGAAATGGGAATAATGGTGATAGTCTTCCAGGTTTTCCTTTCACTAAGAAAACTAGGGCAACTCAGGACTCTATGGGTAGCTAACTACTACATGTGTTTGATAAGACTTGATTTCCTCATCTAGTGGTTAGATCAAATGCTCTCTGAAGCTCTTCTCAGCTCTAAAAATCTATGATCATATGATTATGTACAGGAAAATTTTATATACCAATTGGTATTAGTTCTTTATTGATGTTTAAATTTTTTATTGGTATCTTTTAATACAACTTTTATTTCTAAAAATAGCTCTCTCTCCCCCCATCTAGAGAGCTCTCTCCCCTATCTAGAGAGTCATCCCTTGTAACAAAGAATAAAGAAAAAAAAGAGGTGGGGGAGTATAGCAAAACTGACCAATTAGCTGACTCCGATAGCATGTTCCATGTCCATAGGGTCCCACCTTTACAAAGGAAGGAGCGAGTTTCATTTTCTCATTTCCTCTCATTTTTAACTTGGGTCATTTTAATTAGCATGAAGGCACCTGTCCTAGATGACTTCTAAAGTCCTTTCCAACTCTAAATCTATGATCCTTTGGACAGTACAAAACAGTGGTCAAAAAGAAGCTAATGTGATTTGGGGACAAACTAAGAGAGGCAGAGTGTCCAGGATTAGGGAGAGAGTAGTTTCACTGTACTCTGCCCTTGTCAACAAACATTTAAAAGCCTACTATTGCCAGGAATTGTGCTCAGTGCTGGGGATATTAAAAAAATGGTAAGAGGCAGCCACTGATCTCAAAGCATACCTGGAGTATTGTATTCAGTTTTGGGCACCATGTTTTAGGACGGCATTAATAAACTGAAGAGGATCCCAAGGAAAACCATCTGGATGGGTCTGCTTCTGAAATTTAAGCTTCATAAGGAAATGTTACAGGAACTGGTAATATTTACCATGGAGAAGGGAAAGACTTAATGAAGACATGATGGCTGTCTTCTAGTATCCAAAGGGCTCCCTTGGGGAAGAAGAATAAGCAGACTCCTTTTTAGCCCCAGAAAGCAGATTAGAGCAATAGGTGGAGGTTGCAAAGAGGCAAATTTGGGCCTGATGTTGGGGAAATCCCAACAATAAATGGAATGGACTATCTTTAAGTGGTAGTGGGATGCTCCTCACTTGACGTTTTCAAGCATGGATCCATGACCACTTGTTAGGGGTGGTTCAGAGAGGATTTTTAAATCAGGTTCAAGGTAGACTAGGCAGCCACTGAGATCTCATCCAACTCAAACTCTGTGATTCTTTGAATGTTTGCCTTAAGCAGCACTGGGAATCGGTCGTCCTGCCCCCATATATAGTATCTGTAGACCCTTGGACACTGTCACTGATTTAAAAAAGGGTTAAAACAAAACAAAACCCTTTTTTAGCTCAGTAAAAGTTATTATTGGATCTCTGGAACCAGTGATTTTCCATGGAGTATAAAAAGGTAATCTTTCCACTGTCCTTCTTAGCAAGATAGCCTCTACTTTACTGATAAAATCCTCATACCGCAAACAGTAGAGGAATTCATTTAGGAACTCAAAAAGACTTTTGAGATATTACGATAGATAAAATGTTGCTAAAATCAGATTTTTTTTTGCTTTAGAAAACACTACAAATCCACTTAGAGCATGATTGGGGAGGAAGGCAGCTACTGTGTCCTGCTCACCCTGCCATTTGTGCAGAAATGACAGTCTTCTTATCATAAAGGTAGAGGAAGACCCTCACTCATTTTTGACCTACCTCTCACACTATATTACATCTTTTATGTCTGAATTGTCAAGATCAAATTGCCAGGTCCGTGAGTGTTGAGATTCTTGACTACATAGGTGTCTCTGTGGACTTCCTAATAGCTATACCACCTGATATTTATGTGATACTTTAAGGTCTGCAAAACCCTTCACATACATGACTTCATTTGAGCTTTGTAACATCCTTCATTATTATTCTCATTTTATAGATAAGGAAACTGAGGCTCTGAGAATTGATATGCCTTGCTCATGGTCATTCAGGAAAGGTTATCAGGGACAGGTTTTAAACCCAGGTCTTGCCGACTCCAGGTTCAGGACTCCATCTACCATCTTTCTTGTTTGGTAGAGGAGACTTCTCCAGTTCATGGTAGCTCTCTTAGAAGTTCATGTTTCAAGATGTGCTGGCGTGGGGCAGGATAGGATGGAGGGAAATATAGTTAGTCTTTTACAATATATCTGCTATGTAAATGTTTTGCATAACTACACATGCATAATCTATATTGAATCGCTTGTCTTCCCAGTGGGGGTGGGTGAGGAAGGAAGAAGGGAAAGTTTTAAAAACTCAAAGTTTTAAAAACAAATGTTAAAAAAATGTCTTTTTTTTTTTAACATGCAACTGGGAAATAAGATATACAGGCACTGGGGTATAGAAATTTATCTTGCCCTACTAGAAAGTTAAAAAGGGGGAGGGGAGAGAATATAAGAGGGAGCAGATTGGGGTATTTAGTAGGGGGGTATTTAGGGGTATTTAGTAGGCTCTCTATCTTGGGGTAAGGTAAAGACAGGGAGAAAATTTGTAACTCAAAATCTTGTGGAAATGAATATTGAAAACTAAAAATAAATTTAAAAAATGAATATTAAAAAACAGATGTGCTGGACCTGGGGGTGGTAGCAGTTTATCCCAATAATATCCTCATCTACTCATGGTATCATTCCTAGAATCCCAATTTGGTTGAAGTCATGCTCTAGCACCCATGCTAGCTTAGCAATAAGCAAATTAGAAGAGTACCCATTTGAGAAAGAAGAGATGGATTCTATGAAGCATATAAAGTTTGGTGCAGAATATGTATGGAGCAATGCAAGGTGCAGGTCATACTGAGGTTGGTAATCTCTACCTCTATTAAAGACCTAAAGTGGTTCTTCTGCTTTTTGGTGCACTATTGCCACTTTATCTACCCCAAAGCCTCTCCCTTATTGGTGCCTTTCCTTGATATACTGAAACACTTCAAGACTTTCCAATGGAATCCAAAGTAGGAACATATGCTTAGCATCCTGAAAAATTGGTTGATCTCAGCCTGTTTTTGTATAGCTAACTGTACGCGAACATTTCATCCTGAAACCTGTATATCCAATGTCATCATTGGGTCTAATCCACACCATGGACTCATACTTGTAGACCTCTATGCATACTCTTCTGCAAATTGACCAATGATGTAAAGAACTGAACTATCTGGGGAAAGGAGATTCTTATAGACAGTCCAATTTGTGGTGCCAAGGGGACAAAGAACCCCATTGTTTTCTACAATGTTGTCTATATAAACATCTAGCACCTTTAGGTTACAAGTTCAATTGATTGAGATCTATTAGGAATTCTTTTTCAGTGGGTTCAATGTCATTATCATCTCAAAGTACTCGGTGTGGAGTCAGAAAAAGCCTGAGTTCAAATCTTCTTCAAACACAGACTAGCTGTGTGCCCTATTTTGAAAATCTGAATTTACATATTTAATGGATCAATTGCTCTGACAGACCTTTCTATAGACTACAAACTTTGTGAACATTAAGTCTCAATCAAAATTATTTGAGCGAATCAACAAGCAATAGTCCATGATGTTTCTCTCCAGGTCCAACTGTATTGCTTCCAAGTGGGCAACATACCTTAATCTAAGGGAGAGTGAATCTAGCCTGGGTTATTGAATTGTTATTCATGCCAGTACATCTCTTGGCAACACTCGGGCCATGCTCCATCTCTGCCACTATACGTCAGTCATAGACAAAAAGAACTTGTTCAAGACCTTATGGTTCCCTATAATTTTTGCAACTTGATATCCATGGTTAGTCATATGTGTAATCGTAGCCCAGTGGGGAGGGCAACAGCCTTTCTGCAACCACTACCTACTCCTCTTTGGCTATAGTGATAGTACCACTAGATTACTTCAAAGACTTGCCTCTATCTCAGGGTACACAATGCCATCTTGGAGGTAATAGATACCTCGACAACCAATTGCTCCCAGCATAGCTGAGACCACTTCTCTTTGGTTAAATGTTTCTAGCCTTATAGTTTTCTTTCTCACATTATCTTATATCTTTGGATTGCTTTATACCCAGGTCTTCAGGTAAAATTTCACCTTCCATAGCATTCTCTCTGAGTCCACTGTACACATACAAAACACACAAAAACCCCCCCTGGTACTTCCTACCATCAAAATGGCTCAGCCATCCTATTGGTTAATGAGGAATTCAATTTTAATAACTTAGACTACTTGTTCACCTAGCATAACCTTTCCTACGTAAATTATGGAACATAGGCTTTAGAGATAGGAAATACCTTAGGCAGCAAGCATTTATTAGGCACTTAGTATGTACCAGATAAGGTGCTAAGCTCTAGGGACCCAAAGAAAGGCAAAAACAGTCCCTGCTCTCAAGGATCTAACATTCTAGTAGCAGAGATAATTTGTAAATAACTAGAAATCATTTTGCCCAACCCTCTTATTTTTTATCATGGACTTATAAACACACACTTTAAGCTGTGAAGAACAGAGAAGAATATTATATGAGAAAGTAAACTTGTGTTATGTAGGTTTTTTTTTAAAGAAATATATATTTAACAAAATAATAAGGGAATGGCTCTATTTGTGACTCCTATTTTTTCTGTGTACTTAATAATATCTTACTACTGTCCTTTTTCATGTCTATTACTTCCCAATAACCTATATGCCCTGTCCCATCCAGTACAGCAAAAACTCTCCCTTGAAATAAATACATATAGTTAAGCAAAATCAATCAACACATTGGCTGTCACCATTCTATCAATTCTTCTGCCAAGAGGTAGGAGGTATGTGTATTTCCTTATTGGTCTCTCTTTCTTGTTTATTCTCTAGTGTATATCTTTCTTCTTTTTTTTTCTCCATTCTTAAAACTGTTAAGATCATATTCATCCTGGGTTTTTCTTTTCTCTCTCTGTGACTCTTGAAGATAGTGAGATTCTGTAGGGATATTTATTTCTTTTCTCCTCTCCTCCTCTGTCATTACAATTTAAATGGTTGGTCATCATTTAATTCTTTAAAATGCTCAAACATATTTATTATTCATATTCTATGTTTTCATTTTAAAAAGTAAACCCATCTCTGTTTTGTTTTGTTTTTTTCTCAGCAATAGTCCAGTTTTGTCCCTATGGGATTGTATTCATTCAACTATTCTTTGTTGCAAACTTTTTTTCCTTTTCTTTTTGGAATGTCATAGTCTAGGATTTCCTATCCCTAAAAGTTATTGTTGTTAAGTTTTGTGTGATCTGGACTGTGGTATAGAGGTACTTGATTTTTATCTTTTTGGCTTGCTTAAAATAATTTGTCTTTGACCTGTGTACTTTGTTAACTGAGTGTTTGCAATTTGGAGTTTCTTTCAGGAGAAAAACAAAGGGTTTTTTTTTCCATTTTCACTTTGCCCTCTGATTCTAATAGATATAGGAATTTTTCTCTTATGATTTTACAAAATACACTTAGATTGGGGATTTTCAGGAAGTTTTATGATTCTTAAATTATCCTTCCTTGACATGTTTTCTAGGTTAGTCATTTTTGATAGTGGATATCTTCTATATTTTTCAATTTTTCCATTTTTAACATTGTTCTAATGTTGTTGTTTTTTGTTTTTTTTACTGTTTTGTGGAATTTAATTCTTTTTGGTCCATTCTATTGTCATGGAGTCCATTACATAGGCCGTCTTTTCCATATTCTGCTTTAAGTTATTCTTCTACCGATTTTTCTCTGAAGAGCTTTAATTTCATGTTTTATTTCATGTTTCATTTCTTCTATCCATTCTTGAAGCCCTTTTGTCAAGCCATTCTATTTTGTGCTACTTGATTGTGGAGATTCTTTTTCTAGGCTTACTTCTTGGGCTTCACTTAATTTATAACATTTCTTCATTCTTTTCTGAATTTTCCTCTGCTGGCTTATACCTCCAGCCTCACTTTCTGGATTGAGACTTTGTGCTAGGACCAGCCTCTGCCCTTACTGCATTATTTCATGGTAGGGAGTAGGGCCCTGGCTTGTTCTGTCCCTTTTTTAGTCTTGATACTGCTGCCAGTGTTGGCTTGGACCAGGTTCCATCTTCTGCCACTATCCTTGACTTGTTTCTGTCTCCTGGTGACCCAGAAAAAGAGCAGCTCTATCTCTATCTCCATTACTGGTCATAAGTTAGCTTTGTCCTTTGATAGCCCTGATTGGATATCAGATATTGTGCTGGTTTAAGTACTCTTGAAGCCTTGACTCCAAAGTGCAAAGGATCAGGTGCTGCACCTCTCTCTTTCCCTGGGCAATTGACTAATGAGAACTGGCTTTGTTTCTTGCTGCAGCTCTGACAGGATATCAAATTAGCTGTTGACTTTTTGTCTTCTAAGAGGACCCTTAGGTATGCTCATAATATCCAGGGAAGTGATTTCTTGGTCTGTGTGCAGTGACCTACTGGAAGCTAGCTTGTCATTTGTTAAAGCTCCAACAAGACAAAGTCAATATTCCTGCTGGTTTCAACCTATATTCACCAGATATTGGGTTTATTTCAAATACCACATTGTGCATTGGCTCAGTTTCCATAGTCCTTGTGGGTAGGGACATTTCCCTGAAATTGACCAAAACTTTATATATTGAGTCCCCTCTAACTGTGCCTATTGACTGACAAACTGTACAACTACTCCTTGCCTATGTTGCTACTGGGGCATTGGTTCCTAGGGAGAATGTTTTTGGTACTAAATCAATAGATGTGGAGGCAATTGCCATTGGGTTACTGGATGCTAAGGTGGGCATATTTCTAGTCAGCAGAGCTTTTTACATCTACCCTAGTTCATCTTGTTCTTATCATGAGTGTTAAACTCATTACCAACTCTTATTCAACAATAGCAGATATAGCCCAGGTATCCAACTTGTTAGGTATCTCTTTGGAGATCTAGGAATGCTTCATGATTTCTGGAAGCCCATGCAGTATATTCACTGGATCATATTCTTTTATATTAATCTTACCTAGCATTTTACGCCCTACCCCCAAGAATTGACAGAATCAAATATCCCTTTAAAATATCATTGTCACACCCAATAGGCATTCCCAAAACTTTATTAGCAAAGCTCTATGATAACTGGGTTAACACAATGCTTGTTTTAAATTGACCATGAAAATATATATGTATGTATCTATCTATAATATTTATATGCATATACTATATATGTAAACATATCTCTCATGATATGCCAATAAATTATATCCTTTTAGATAAAACATAACATAGCACTTTATCATTATTACACATTTCTTTCTTAAATCAATTTGCCTGAATTGCTAATATTTGCAAAAGAGAAAAAAACAAAACCTAAAAACTTGTTGCTCAATTACAGCCTAGACTTGAAAGAAAAAAAGATATCCTTTTAAATAAAACATAACATAGCACTTTATCACTATTACACATTTGTTTCTTAAATCAGTTTGCCTGAATTGCTAATACTTGTGAAGGAGAAAAAAAACCCAAAACCTAAACACTTGTTGCTCAGTTACAGCCTAGACTTGAAAGAAAAAGATATCCTTAATCCCTGAAGTGTTAGTAGGTAACCTCTGCTTGACCCAATACCACCATACCCTAGAAATATAATGGGCAGAAGGGATGGAGAAAGTTCTGTTCAGACTCATGCTTGCCAAAGCTGGCAACCTTTATCTTCGAATGAAAAGTGATTTTAAAAATCCCTGATATCCATAGAAATGTCATAATGTTCATTAGTCCCATGCTTGGTGTCCCCATGTTGTTCATGGGTTTGGCATAAGGGAAAGGAAATAAATTCTCAACTTAAGTTCAATCACAAATCAGACAGATTACTAGACATCAAATAATGTAATATTTTGTAGAACTATGCTAACAAAACAGAGCAGAAAGACTTATGCAATAAAATCATCTTTAATATGTCATAAAACAATTCCTTTATCAAACTCCTGCACTTTGGGGCAAAGGAAACAAATTCCTTTTTTTTCCCTTTTTGGAGGGAAATTGGGGTTAAGTGACTTGCCCAAAGTCACATGGTTATTAAGTGTGTCAAGTGTCTGAGCCCAGATTTGAACTCAGGTCCTCCTGACACCAGGGCCAGTGCTCTATTCACTGCACCACCTAGCCGCCCCAACAAATTCCTTTTTTAGTATAGCTACAAAGACTTTTTTGATCTTCTCAGTTCCCTAATGCCATGACTTAAAAAAAAATTATTCTGAATTAAAAATAAAAAACAATAACAACAACAACACCCCAAATAGCAATTCTACACACAAAGTAGAAAACAATAAAAGGAATGGTAGATAAATCATGAATCCTTTTATTTTTTGAAGCAATCAGGGTTAAATGACTTGCCCAGGGTCACACAGCTAGTATGATGAATCATGAATATTAAAACTAATGCCTTCCCTCTGATACTACTTTTAATTTACCCTGTATATACTTAGGTTTTTATATATAGTTTCCTTGATTATATTGTGAGCTCCATGAGGACAGGGAATGGTTTTTTTGTTTGTTTGTTTGTTTGTTTTGCTTTTCTTTGTGTTCCAAGTGCTTCTTACAATCCTGGCATATAGTAAGCACTTAAAAAATCCTTTTTGGCAGATATTTTACTTTTTTAAAAATGTGATAAATTCAGCATATTACTTACAAAACTGTCCTGCTTTTCTGTGGTTCCTTCTGAACTTGATTCTTCTCTCCTCTGTTCACTGTTAAAAATATTTCAGTAGTCTTCCTTTTTTTGGTCTCTCTCTCCCTCTCTCTCTCTCTCTCTCTCTCTCTCTCTCTCTCTCTCTCTCTTTCTCCCCCGCTCTCCCTTCTTTCCTTCTCCCCTCTCTCTCCCTCCCTCCCCTCCTCCCTTTCTTTCTCTTTTTCTCCCTTCCTTTCTCTCTCTCTTTCTTCTTTTTTCTTTGTCTTTTTCTTCCCTTTCTCTCTCTTCTCTCTCTCCTCTCTCTCTCTTTCCTTCTCTCTCTCTCTCTCTCTCTCTCTCTCTCTCTCTCTCTCTCTCTCTCTCTCTTTCTCCCCCTTCTTTCCTTCTCCTCTCTCTCCCTCCCTCCCCTCCTCCCTTTCTTTCTCTTTTCTCCCTTCCTTTCTCTCTCTCTTTCTTCTTTTTCTTTATCTTTTTCTTCCCTTTCTCTCTCTTCTTCTCTCTCTCCTCTCTCTCTCTTTCCTTCTCTCTCTCTCTCTCTCTCTCTCTCTCTCTCTCTCTCTCTCTCCCTCTCCCTCTCTCCCTCTCTCCCTCTCTCCCTCTCTCCCTCTCTCCCTCTCTCTCCCATCTCCCCTCTCCTCTCTCTTTCTTTCACCACCATTAGTCCTCACTTAAAATTAGAAGGAAATAAAAAAACCCTTTACTTTTTTCAGGCAATGTACATGGCAAAAATGTATCTTCTATGACCTCTTTGTCAAGGCGGGTAAGTAACATGCTTCATTATAGATCTGTTAGGGATGTGACTGTTTTAATACTATGTTCCTATAAGCCTCAATAACTAGCATTTCATCTTGTAGCCAAGAATAAAAGGAATGCAGAAAATTGGGAAAAAAATTTTTCCTAGACTGCTGTGGTGTAGGAAATGGTGAACTGGTTGATTTAGAAATACATATATGCATGTGAGTGTATATGTTTATAGATATCTGCATATATACAAACATATACATATCTATAAACATACATATATACACATATTTGTATGAGTGTATATATATATGTTTATAGATATTTCTCTATATACATTCACATAGATATCTATAAACAGACGTGTATATACATATACATTCATATATATGTCTATATATACATATATGTAAGACCTACTATGCATATTTCCACTTGTCATCTCTTTCTTTGGAGGTAGACATCATTTTCCTTCATAGAGCCAAGTCTTTCCACATTTTTTTTCCATCAACCAGCTTATCATTTCCTATACCACAGCAGTATTCCAACATAATCACGTCCTGTCTAAGAGATTGCCTATGAAAGTTTTCCTCCAATTTTCTATGTTCCTTCTATTCTTGGCTACATTGGTTTTTATTTATACAGGATGAATGCTAGTTACTATTATTATTAAAATAATAGTTGAAGATGGATAAGAAAGAAGAGCCAGTCATTTAAGAATAATAGCAGAAATTCTAAATACCAGAAAAAATTGAAGCTTTTGATGAATGCCATAGAAACAAAAGGGCTTTTAAAAATACTTTGTAGGAAGAATATTAAAGAAAGCAAAGGTTTACTATTCAGGGGATGAATGATAATTGATAATAGTGAGAAGGTGGAACAAATCACCTATTTAGTTTCTTTCCTCTTCCCCAGAAAATGATTTTTAGACTGGGAAACATATAACAAAAAATATAACAAACCCAAGATAAACAGAGATATGGTAAGAGAGTTGGCCTTTTTACATTCAGGTCATTAAATATGGATGAACTGCACCCCAGAGAAGTGGAAAAGCTGAAGATGTGTCTGCTTGACCGAGTCAAGGATCTTTGGAAAAGCATTAAAAAAAAAATCTTTTTTGGAGGGGCAATTGGGGTTAAGTGACTTACCCAAGGTCACATGGCTAGTAAGTGTTAAGTGTCTGAGGACAGATTTGAACTCAGGTCCTCCTGATTCCAGGGCCAGTGCTCTATTTGCTGCGCCACCTAGCTGCCTCTGGAAAAGCATTTTGAACACGAGAAATGACAGCTGAACACGAGCAAATGCAACTATTTTCATAAATGAAAGAAGGCAGCAGCATGAAACCATAGGGTGGTGAGGTTAACCAGCAAGATAGCTAATTCTAGACCAAATTCTAGAATGAAATAGTAAAAGAATGATTTGTTAGAACTTAGAAAGGTAGGGGGAGTCAAGTTGGGGGAGTAGAAACAGGACTTCCACATGGCTCCCGGTCCCACCTCCTCCAATTCATGTAAAAATTGACTCTAAACAAACTTTGGAGCTACTGAACCCACAAATTGATACAGAGAAGCTAACCTCCCACTGAAAGCCTGGCAGGCCGGCAGGCCAGTGCGGCACTCTGGGAGCTAAGCCCAGCTCCACACAAGCCTGAGGTTTAAGCCTCAGGGCAGTCTGACCAGCTGCTGGCTGGTGGGACTTCAGATCACCAGCAGCTGTGACAGTCTCCAGAATTATCAACCCATAGATGCCAAAGACAAAGTGAGAGGTCAGTGTAGACTTTGTGGGAACAGGGAGTGTGGTCCAGCCTTTTTCCCCAGGGTGAGAAGTGGCCCAGGCTCTGCAGCCCTGTGCATTTTTCAGAGCTCCTGGCCTGCAACCAGTCTGAGGGGTAATCACTCTTGCTCTAACCTGCTTGGATCTAGGTCACTGTCTAGGGTGGAAGTCCTGGGGTTTGTGGCCAGTTTGCCAGAGCATATGGAGGCTTCAGAGAGGGCAGACAACTAATAGCTATGGCAGCTGAGAAAACCCCAGCAATTGGAACAAAGCTCCTCACTCTGGTAGCAGAGTTCTACTGTGGCAGAAAGCTCAAAGTTCAAGTAATTCAGTGCCAACATGAGCAAGCAAAGGAAGCAAAGCAAGCTCAATAATCCGACTTTACACTCCTATTTGGGGGACAAAAATGATCAAAGCATGCAACAGGAGGAAGACAGTGAAGTCAGAACTCCTGTAACAATAGCTTCCAAGAAAAATATGAATTGGTTACAGGCCATAGAGGAGCTTAAGAAGGATTTTGAAAACCAAATAAGAGAAGTAGAGGAAAATTGGAAAGAGAAATGAGAATGATCCAAGAAAATTATGAAAATATATTCAACCATCTGACTGAATAAAATAACATATTAAAAATAGACTAACTCAAATGGCAAAAGAGGCTCAAAAAAGCCAATGAGGAGAAGAATGCCTTAAAAAGCTGAATTTGCCAGATGGAAAAAGAATCTCAAAAGCTCACTGAAGAGAATCATTCCTTTAGAATTAGATTGGAGCAAATGGAAGCTAGTGACTTTATGAGAAATCAAGATACTATTAAACAGATTCAAACAAATGAAAAAATGGAAGGCAATGTGAAATATCTCATTGGGAAAACCACTGACCTGGAAAATAGATCCAGGAGAGATAATTTAAAAATTATTGGATTCCCTGAAAGCCATGATAAAAAAAAATCCTAGAAATTATCCTTCAAGAAATTCTCAAGGAAAATTGCCCTGAGGTTTTAGAACCAGAGGGCAAAAGAGAGGTTGAAAGAATCCACCAATCACCTTCTGAAAAAGATCCCAAAAAGAAAAATACTAGGAATATTATAGCCAGGTTCCGGAATTCCTAGATCAAGGAGAAAATACGATAAGCAGCCAGGAAGAAACAATTTGAATATTGTGGAAAAACACAATCAGGACAACACAGGATCTGGCAGCTTCTACACTGAAGGATCAAAGGGCTTAGAATATGATATTCTGGAGGTCGAGTATCATGTTTCAGGAAAAAAACATGGTCTTCAATGGAATAGAGGACTTTCAAGCATTCTTGATGAAAAAAAACAGATTTGAATAGAAAATTTGACATTCAGGTACAAGAAGCAAGAGAAGCATGAGAAAGTAATAAGGGAAAAGAAATCATAAGGAACTTATCAAAGTTGAGCAATTTCATCCCTATGTAGAAAAATGATAATTATAACTTATGAAACTTTTCTCAGCATGAGAATAGTTGAAGGGATTAGAAATGTATAGACACACACATATATGTCTATATAGGAGGGTATATGGGCATATGAATACTTATGTGAGTGTGTGTATATATATATGTACAGGTATACACAGACTGAGGGCACAGGACCAATTTAATAGGAAGGAAGATACTTAAAAGGTGAAATTAAGAGGTGAAAGAGAAATATAATGAGAGGAGATGGGGAGAGACAGAATGGGGTAAACTATCTCATATAGAAGAGGCAAGGGAAAACTGTTACAATGGAGGGGAAAAACAGGGAGGCAAAAGGGAATGAGTCAACCTTATTCTCATTGAATTTGGCTTAGAGAGGGAATGACATACACACTAAATAGGGTATTTCACCCTACAGGAGAATAGGGGGGAAGGGATGAAAGGGGGAGATGTTGGAAGGGAGGGCATGCTGGGGAGGGAGGGAAGTAGGAAGCACCCATTTTTGAAAAGGGATAGGGTCAAAGTAGAGAATAGAACAAGTGGGGAGTGGGATAGGAGGGAGGGAAATATAGTCAGTCTTATACAATATATCCACTATGGAAATGTTTTGCATAGCTCCACATGTACAACCTATATTGAACTGCTTATCTTCCCAGTAAGGGTGGGTGACAAGGGAGGAAGGGAATTAATCTGGAATTCAAAGTTTTAAAATCAAATGTTTAAAAATATATTATTAATATTATTGTTGTTGTTGTTGTTGTTATTTTAAATGTAACTGGAAAATAAGATATACAGGCACTGGGGCATAGAGATCTACTGTGCCCTACTGGAAAGTTGGAGGGGGAATGGGGGAAGATATGGGAGAGAGCAGATTGGGGGAGGGGATATTTGGTGGGATCATTGTTTTGGGATGGTGGGTATGGGAAAAATGGGGATAAAATTTGTAACTCAAAACCTTGTGGAAATGAATGATGTAAACTAAAAAATAAAAAAGAGAGAAAAAAAGAATTTGCTGTTCTAGGATTTTGAGTGAACCTTCAGATATTGAGACTAATGTTTACAAGCTCCATTCTTCCTCCTATAACAACATTTCTCAAAGTGTGCTTTTTCCACTAATGGCATACTTTGTAATGTTTTTGGCAATGTTTGTTCAGATCTGTACTTTGGGACAGTCCCTTCATGGCAAAAAAATAGTGTTATAAGGCAACAGAAATATTTAGCAGATCCAGTTCTTCACACAAATAATAGCCATGTTTCTGTTCCTCAACTTAATTTGAATCTTGGGTGTTTGATAGAACTACTTTGCAAATCATAAGACCACTTTTGTAGCAAATGACCCCTGCTAGGAAGGAGGGAAGAGGACTTTGGGCTGGGAAAGTAGAGTTAGTTGTGAATATCTGAGGCCGTTTGGTGTCTGTCATTGATAATTTTTGTTTGACCATTATAATTGCTAATACTTAAACAACATGTCCAAACAGGGACAGCAGAACTTGAAGATCACTGTTAAATACCAAAAGTAAAATAATTTTAAAATTAAAAAAAGATACATAGGTCACTATCTCAACAGTTTTATATTGGTATGCTGTTTGTCCTGCAACAAACAAGGCCAATGTGGTCTCCTCCAGTAGCAGACAGGGAAGTTCTTGGTCAAAGCCACTAGAAGGATAAGAGATTCTGGGCCCAAGAGGCTACTGGCCCTTGAAGAACGTAGAAGAAGTATGGTGGCCGGTGCCATGTCTTCCTGCCACTGAGCACCCTTTCCTAGGGACACAAAAATGAGAGTAAGCTCTGATGGTCAAATTCAGATGTGTAGTTCTAACATATCTTATCACAACTGCCAGCATTTATGACTCCAGTATACTGGTAAAGTCAGTCAGCCAGTCACTAAGCATTTATTAAATGCTTCCTATGTGCCAGGCACTGTATAAGTCCTAGAGATACAAAGAAAGGCAAAGGACAAGGTCAGCTAGGTGGCACCCTGGAATCAGGAGGACCTGAGTTCAAATATGGCCTCAGACACTTAGCACTTACTAACTGTGTGATCTTAGGCAAGTCACTTAACTCCAATTGCCCTGCCTTCCACTTTCCAAAAATACAAAAAGAAATAAAATTTTAAAAAAGGCAAAGGACAGTCCCTTTTCTCAAGGAGCTCACAATCTAATGGTGGAGAGACAACATGCAAGCAATATGCACAGATAAACTATGTATAGGATACATAGGAAATAAAGAAAGGAAAAGTACTAGAATTAAGATGGATTGGGAAAAGTTCCCTGCAGAAGGCGGGGTTTTAGTTAGGACCTGATGAAAGTCAGGGAAGCCAAGAGGCAGAGAAAAGAAAGAAGAGTTTTCTAGGCATGGGAGGAAGTCAGTGAAAATGCATATTATGTGTGACAGCTAAGGAGCAGCAGAGAAGGAATACCCTCATTTATCGTTCATCACAATGAAGACCCCAGGAAAAGAAACTGCAGGACATGTCGCTGCACCATGTAGTCCGATCTAACTTGATATTTCCTCAGCACCAACTCCACTTTCTCTCATCTAACACATTCAAGTCCCTTTCCATTATCTGGCTCCCTTAATCATTCTAGTCAGTTGCCATTTGTCTCAGATGTTTCCCACATTCCTTCTGGGAACATCCTGGAGGAATCTCTCCATGAGCATCCTTTGATGGAAAGAACATAGACTCTGGAGGTTAAAGTCATGGGTTTGAATCTTAGCTCTGCCAAGTATTATCTATGTAGCACTGAGCAAGTCACATACCTCTCTGGACCTTATTTTCCTCATCCATAAAAGAGAGGGTTTGACTAGATGGACTTTAGGGTTCCTTCTAAATCTAGATTTGTGATCATGTGACTAGGTGATCTTTCAGATTCATTCCAGATCTAAATCTACAATCATTTTTTTTTTATCATTACAACAACCCCTGGACAAGGGTTATCATTCTCCTGCAACCAATTAATTGATCAACAAGCATTTATTTAAGTGCCTACTATGTGCTGGCCACTTTCAAGGGTAGTTAGATGGTGAAGTGGGTAGAATGCTGAGTCTAGAATCAGGAAAGCTCCTCTTTCAGAGTTCAAATCTGGTCTCAGGCTATTACTAGCTGTGTGACCCTGGCCAAGTCACTTAACCCTGTTTGCCTCAGTTTTCTTATCTGTAAAATGAGCGGGAGAAGGGAATAGCAAGCCACTCCAGTATCTTTGCTAAAAAAAAATCCAAATAAACAACGAATGGGGTCACAAGGAATCAGACACAACTAAAAAAGTGACCATACAACAAATATGCCAGTCATTGTGCAAAGTGCTGGGGATAGTGACAGTTGTCATTCACTTCATGGTTCAAAGTGCTACTAATAAAATGAATTTATACCTTTTAGAAGAAGAAGCTAAGTAATAGCCCAGGCTTCTGTGTGTGATTGCATTTACTTATCCCTTATTGAAAACATAAGTGCAACACCTATTGGTAGCTAGGCAACTAGGTCCTGAAGTGGATAGAGACTGGATTTGCAGTCAGCAAGACCCAATCTCAAATTTGGCCTTGCTGTGTGACCCTGGACAAGTCATTTAAGTTCCATCCATCTCATCTGTAAAATGGGGATAATAGCACTTACCTCATAAGGCTGCTGTAAGGATACAAGCAGATCATATTTATAAATGCAAACCTCACAAGTGCTATGTAAGTACTAGCTATTTCTCTCCTAAGTAGAAGAAGCACTTGTGTTAAGTTGTTTATTGCAATCCTTTGGTTTGCAGGGTAAGAGTTAATAATTTTCTTTAAATTGTAGATATTTTAGCTTCACTATTCTAACTAAAAGTTGAATAGTGTTTTCCACCATGTAACTTTTGTAAGGAACTTCATTGTTTTTCTCCCTCCTGCCAGATTGTAAGATAGTTGTGTTTTCTTCCAAGGTTGTTATGGATAATGATTAGTACATAACTTGAGTGGGCTGCCTCCCTCCAAGATAAGACCTCCCTAGGTCACTGACTATCATTCTACGACCATCTACAAGAAACTGACTGATACATACCTTGTATCATCCATCATATTCAAGGAGAAACGTTTAAAATTATCCTCATGTAGCACCACCCAGAAGAGTCACCTGCACTCAAGGCTACTGAAGATCTTAAGTGTGTGCCAAGACCAAATTGCCTGTGAGAGAAATCATGAGTTCAGAAGAGGCTTGCCCACAAGCTCAGCATCCTTTGTCAATTGGTGCTCCTGAATCTTCAAGGCTAATAAAGATGCAATTTTGCTGGTGTACTACATCAGAAATGGAGCCTTTTCTCTCTATGTATAAGGACACTTGAGCATCAGCCTCAAATTACACCATTCACAAAGGTTTGTTCTGTAACCCCATACGCAAATGCTGATGTTTGTAATAGAATAGTGATGACTTGTAGAGGGCCAGGAACTCTCTAATCTGAAGAATCACCACGTCCCTCACCTGGAAACACACTAGAAAGTTTTAACAGTTTCACAATCTATGTGCTTACTACCCACCTACAATTTTGCTAACCGTAATATCTATCTATTTATTTATTTATTTTGCTTTTTGGAAGGGGGAAGGTAGGGCAATTGGGATTAAGTGACATCTGCCCAAGGTCACATGCTAGTTTTTATGTAAAGTGTCTGAGGCCAGATTTGAATTCAGGTCCTCCTGACTTTAGGGCCAATGCTCTATTCACTGTGCCACCTAGCTGTGCCTGTAATATCTTTTAATAACAACATATGTGAGTTATGTAATGGCTTTAGCATTCACCTTTCAGAAGTATAGAAGTAATGTTTGCTACAAAATTTTCTAATATTTAGATGAGCATTTGCTGCCAAATAGTAGAGGAGGAGCAAGAAAGATTAATCAATTTTCTAAGCCTTGGAATTGTCTCCTCAAACCTAGGTCACATCTTTATTTTGCAGATAAGGAAATAGAGATACAAAGAAATGAATGTTCCCCAAAAGACCAAGTAGTGATTATTACAGCCAGAACTAGGATCCAGCTAGCTTGTTTCTAGTCCAGTGGTTTCTTTTTTACCTTAGAAAAGGGATCTGATGGGACGTCCTTGATCTTTTTCTAGATCAAGGATGGAAAGAGTCAGATGATAGAAAAGGGCTGGTGGTGAGAATATATGTGATACAATTTAATGGAGTTACTACTGGAGAGAGACTGGTCATTGTGGGGACCAAGAGAAATTGCTTTGGAGACTCTGAGCTCCCTGGAGAAGAACATAAAGTACATCCTCCCTAACTCAACATGTCCCTATTCCCCAAAGGGTTACTAGGGTAGGAAGGAGATCAGACCATGACTAGGAATGGGAAAGGGAAGAACTGGTGATTTTCACTACTGCATCTGTCTCATACAAAGGTAGCTGGTAGGACCCTCATGCTAAGAATATGTTAGCAGTTCTGCCTTGCATCATTTCCACTGCAGTGAAATTTGATAACATTCATCTGAGTCATGTGAGATTATAAATAGATGGAGCATTACTTTTTCAGGCCACACATATTTTTGTCCAGTAGCTGGTTACTGAAACAAGTAACCCTGAGTCCAAAAAGCTATGACGATAGTGTCACATAAAGTTTTTGGTGAAAAGAACCAAAATAATGTCTGGCGCATACCAAGAAACTATTTTTCAGGTTTTAATCAGAACAACTTTGAAGCATAGAATGAGTAATAATTATAAATCCTGCCCTGCCAGACCTTCTAACTATCACCCTCAATGGATGCTAGGTCACTGGGTGTCTGTCAATGGATTTAAGTGCACATAGCAAAGATTAACACAAAAGAAGACCCAGAGTCTGGACTTCTTATCTTCCCCTAATGCTATACCCTGCCTTATGAGATGTTTGAGAGCACAGCAGTTGCTTTGGGGTTTGAATAAGCAGGGGGATAAATTACATATTCTCTCCTGATAGTTTTTTTTAACTTTTTCTGGGTCAGCCTGAATGATAGAATAATGATATGTCCAAGGCTTAGACTAAGTCACACAGAGCATTGTCCCTCCTTGGAAGTTTGAAGAATAATTATCTAGGACCTAGAATGACAGCATGAGAGAATAACCTTTCTACCTGCCTATAACATGAAATGTACTGTCTTCCTAAGCAGAAAGAAAAATCACCAGGTGATTCTATTAGAACATATATGTTATTTAACACCCCCAACCTCCACTCCCAAACAGGACCCATGTTGGAGAGAGGGCCACTGCCTGTGAATAACAATTAACTAACTTCTCTCCGTGGTCCTGAATAATTGACTCATCCTTCATGAACTGACTGTGCTTTGTCATCAGCTGGTAGGAGGTTGCAGAGATGAGTCAGAAGTAAACTGGAAGGGGATTTTGAAGATTTCAGGTTGGGTCCTGCTTCTATCACTGAATTATGGTGTAATTTGGTATCCCCGTGATTCAACTTCTCCATCTATAAAATGGGGATTGTGTGGAGGTAAATAACATGAAATATTTTGAACTTTTTAATCCCTAGTTGCCTTTGCCCAGCATATTTGCCAGCTACCTCTCACTCCACAGTAGTGCAGTATGTCCCCAGGGAATGCTAATTGTATTTAATATCGAGGAAAACAAAACACAATTAGGAAGGCAAATCTGCTGACAGAGTGGGGACAGGGTAACGTGTCCTAAAGCCAAATATTAATGACTGGGGATTATATGTACCCTGAATCATCTCCATGAAAGTGAGTAATCAAGGGTTTGCTATTCTGTGTAACCCTGGGAAAGTTACTCACCCTCTCTGAGCCTCTGTTTCTTCATCTGTAAAATGAGTTGGGGGTTGGACTAGATGATTTCTACAGTTCAGTTCCAATATTCTCTATTATTATCAGACATAGATTACATTGGATGGCCATTTGACTCCCCATTTTAGGCTTTTAAAAACATATCAGTCTGTTATGGTCACATGCATCCCTCAGGGATGACAGGATGGTCAGTTTGACTAGCCTGTCCACAGTAGGCTCTGAAAGGAACTTGAATCACTCACTTTCTATTCCCCAGAACTTCTATCCTAGGCTGATTTCTTTAACTTTAGCCTCACTTTTCTTACTGAGAGGATATTTGCACTTTCCAAGGTCAACTGACAGTTGCTGCTGTTTCATTGCTGATATCACAGCTTTACCCAGTCCCAGTTTCTGGAGACTGGTGGGTGTCTGAGTGCCAAGAAAACTCTAAAGACATCTCCTGCTAATGCTTGAAACTGGTGTTATGAATGCTAGGCATCATTTTCTTTTCCTTGATTTTTATTTAGATACACCTGCCTTGAAGGACTGGCTGAGTCAGAGTAATTTATGCAGAAATTTAAACCAAATTCTTCCCAGCCTAGTACATGTAATTTCCAGTCCTTTGAACCAAAGATTGAATATGCCAGTGTGGATCTGTAGACCTAATTGTTCAGACTTTCAACACAGCTCTCCTTTTGGAATGCCTTTTGGGGATATAGCTCTTCCTCTTACTTGGGTATTTCTCCCTAACCCCAAATCAAATGTCATGTTTTGCACTGAAGGTCCATTAATCTTCCCAAGTTTCTTGTCTGAGGGTTAGGGCAACGAAAAGAAAAATTATCCTAAAGCTTGTCTAGCTTTAAGTGGAAATATGATAAAGATGTCTCCTACAGTTATGGTCTGAAACTGTGTGTCACAAGGGGTTGGATTATAGCTTCTGCTACAGATTGTAAGATCCTTGAGGAAAGGAAATATAGCTAGGTCACAATTAGTGTGAATAATGAATCCCCCAAAGTAGTCAAATGTATTCAGATAATTATGTACACTATTAAAATAATTATGTAAAATATTCATTTCCATTGGTTCCAGTCCAATGGAAATATGCAGTGCAAGTTAAAGTAATGTGACCAATTCAAGGGGTTCATTATTCATACTAATCTAGGACCTAGTTGTAAGCCTTCCAACACTCAGTAGTCTCCTTCCCCTTTGTAACACAACTAAAAGATCCTTCTTTCTTTTATCTGATCATTGTTCTAACTTACACTGAGTTCCATGCAAAATTGCTAAACTGCAGAATCTCAGTGTTGAAATGGATCTCAAAGTCCAGTTGGTGCAACCTGTACCTGATCCAGAATTGATTCTACAACACACTCAACAAGTGGTCTTTAAGACTTTGTGAGAGCAACTCTTGATGCAGTCTATTTCCTATTATAGATAGTCCTTATTGTTTATAAGTATTTCTTATATGAAACACAAATCTGTAGCTTCAGAGTGCAGCCAGACCGGCTGCCAGCAGCCCTTTGGAGAGCTTCCCTTTCCCTACTCTAGATTCTATTGCCAAGAAGGCATTGGATGCCCCATCTCTACTGAATTCTGACCCTCCCCATGCTCACCATCACCAGAGATAATTCAGAGTCCCACTCCACTCTGACCCTTGGGACCACTACCCCATTCCCAACAGTCATTAGCTATGCACATAACCATGCATATAGCTTGGATAGAGAGTCTCCAATTACAAGATTTCTAGGAAGATTGTAGTCCACTGGACCTTACTGTCTTTCCTGACATTATTCTCTAAGGTTCATTGTGTCTTATCTGACTTACTGTGATGCTTTTCAAATAACTGGGCATTGACATCTGACTTGCCATTGTACCCTAAGTACTCCTGGGCTTTGCCATCTGACTTACTGCTACACTCTCTGCACCGCTAGATCTATCCATCTGCTCTGCATTTAAACCTTCCTATAATTGTTGTTTCTCATAATTAGAATATAAGTTCTTTGAAAGCAGGAATCAGCTTGCTTTTCTACCTCTTTCCCCCATACTTGACAATAATTAGTGCTTAATAAATATCTTTTCATTCAATTCTCCATTTCAAGTATTGTTCCTAGTTCTGCCTTTTAGATTAGATTAGAATAAGTCTAAAGATTAGAATAAATCTAATCTTTCTTCCATATGACAATCCCTCAAACACTTGATGACACTTATCTTAAGAAACTAGGTCTCCTCTTCTCCAGATTGAGCATCTCACTTCCTTACCAAAAAAAAAATCTCCATATGGCATGATCTTAAAATACTTGTCCATTTTGGTTACTCTTCTCTGGACACAGTCCAGTTTTTCAATTTTTCCTAAAATTTGGTGTCCAGAACTGAAGACCATTCTCCAGATGCAGTCTGGCCAGGATTGAGTGCAATTGAACTGTGGTAAACTGTGTATCAGTCACTTTGTAATTCTTAGGGCACTATAGATAGGCATGTCTGCTGATATTGTTGTTATCATTGTTATATTCAATGGAATTCAGAAAGAAATAGTCCCATGATAAGTTACTATTCTACTGTTATTAATTTACATTTAATATTTGTTACAGGTAGATAAAGGAATCACTTTTCATAATTAAGTGAAAATATTGGGATGTAAACTCATCATCTGTAGATTCACTGAAAGCATCTTGGCACAGGTTCAATAGTGGATAAAATACTGGAAATGGGTGCCTCATCGTATTCCCAAAGGACTTTGATTCATTCTTCTATGTCTCTATATTTTGAGAGTGTTACCTTCCATGAAACCTGGAGGTTTCAAGTGTTTGGTGTGGTGACATCTTATTAAATGTTCTTAATTTTGTATGTCATTGTTATGTCTGATACAATTATATCTACAATAATCCTCCAATTTATTTATTGAATTATCAGAGTTGTTTTGAGTCCAATCTCCAGAATTTGTAATATAAGGTATTACCTAAGAGTTTATGATAAATGTGTACAATTCTGGTCATTCGATTGTGGCTTTCTAGACAGCCAGTACTAAATTTTTACAACAGCAGTGATATGTTGTATGGTTACTGCCATTTCTTTATTAATCCTGGACATTATGCTTCTTAAGGCAGCCTAAGATTATGTTAGCTTTTTCAGCTATTGTGTTACACTATTGACTCAAAAATAATAACTTACATATAATGAGTCAAGTTTTGCAAAGGACATTATATACGATATCTCATTTGAGCTTCACATTACTGTATGAGAAAATACACGTGGTAACTAATCCCATTTAACAGATGAATAAACTGGATTTCAGAGAGGTTAATGGACACTAGTTAATTTCAGTCAGGATATCAGTCAGGTGTTCCTGGCTCCAGGTTCAACATTTTTCCCACTATATCATACTACCTCTCAATACTCACCTTGTAATCCTCTAAAATTTTAAGATTGCACTTCTTTACATCTGACACTAGAGGAGATGTTTTAAAAACTAAAGTGTAATATTTTATATTTATCCATTAAATTTCATCTAAATAGTTTGTATTTTAGACTGTCAAGGCCTTTGTGGATTCCAACTCTGTCTTCCAGAGTATTAGGTATCCCTTCTAGTTTTATGTCATCTGCAATTCTGATTAGCATAGTATATACAACTTTTTTTAAAGGAAGCGATAAAAAAATTTTTTTTAACAATATGGAGTCAAGTAAGAGATAGGGGTCACTTCACTGAATTCCTTTCAAGTTGATGTTAAATGTTTAATGACTGCCCTTTAAGTTCAGCCACTCAACCTGTTTTGGATCTCCCTAATTGTTCTATCACCTGGTACTCATAATTCCATATGTCCACAAGAATAGCATGAGAGATCTCTCAAATGTGTGGCAAAATTCAGATAAAGTGCATCTACAGAAATTCCCTGGTCTGCCAGTCTGGTAATCATGTGTGTGCCTGTGTGCCTGTGTGTGTGTACGTGTGCGTGTGTGTGTGTGTGTGTGTGTGTGTGTGTGTGTGTGTGTGTGAGTTTGAGAGAGAGAGAGAGAGAGAGAGGAGGTTAGCATGTTCACACATGTTCACTAATTATTTCTTTTTTAAGCTTTGTTTTCTTTTCTTTTTTTGGAGGGGGGAAGGCAGGGTAAATGGGATTAAGTGACTTGCCCAAGGTCATATGGCTAGTAAGTGTTACATGTCTGAGGTCATATTTGAACTCAGATCCTCCTGTCTCCAGGGTCAGTGCTCTATTCACTATGTCACCAAGTGGCCCATAATTATTTCATTAATAACATGTTCTAGAATTTTCTTGGTAATTGAATACTAGCATACAGGCCTCTAGTTTGCAGACTCTATTCTCTCTCTCTTTTTTTAAAAATCAGTATGATTTAAAAAATTATCCCTTCTCCAATATCTCTTCTGTTTGCCATAATCTCCCAAAGGTTGCTAATAGCATTTTAGCAATCATACCTGCTGCTTCTTTCAGTACCCGTCCGTGTCTCAAACTCATAAACAGCATCTAGTTGCTTTTTGTTACTATATCTCTATTTACATTTACTATCCTATGTCTGTCTCAGTGTCCATAGATTATGGGGTGTCACTGAGACCCTTTCAGAGGTTAAGATAAAAACTATTTTCATAATAATCCCAAGATATTTTAAATTCTAATGCAGTGAATAATGATAGATATAACTCACATAAATGATAGCTCTTTGGAGCATCCTCACGGATTTTAAAGTGCATCCAGGAGTCTTGAGTCCAAAGTATTTGAGAGTCACTGTTCCATGTATATAATTAAAAAAAACTATATCTAATTAAGATCCATAGCTTTATATATCATCTTTTTTCAGTTCTTTGTTTATGGAAATGTTCATATTTTCAAGTACGTAATAAAAAAGGAAACAATTTTAAATTTCATTTAACCATTTTCATTCTGTCCTTTACAATCCAAAGATTATTCCCCTTGGCAGAGAAAATGAAAACAAAATAATATTAAAATAGTTCTGTTGTCTTTCTCTTACCTATTGTTATCTTCCTCTCTACCCCAAGCAGTGCTATCTCCTTTTTCAACTTCCTCTTTTTGCTAAGATAGCTTTTTAAAAATCACAATCTATTTTTTTTTCTTTTTTTTGGAGGGCAGTTGGGGTTAAGTGACTTGCACAGTGTCACATTGCTAGTTTTTGTGTTAAGTGTCTAAGGCCAGGTTTGAACTTAGGTCCTCCTGACTCCAGGGCCAGTGCTCTATTTACTGTGCCACCTAGCTGCCCCCACAATCTATTTTCTTGACATCATTACCACATCCAGAGTTTTATTGCTCCTAACACTGTTCTTAAAGGATCATGCCACTCCTTCTTCTGTGACCTATTCTTGCTTCCATCTTCCATCTCCGTCTTTTAATAATTTAAGTTGATAGATGAGTTTCCTATTAATATTTTCAGGCAATTTGCCCCTTTTCCTCACCATCAAAATTGATTTCTTTGATGATGTCAGAATTTCATTCTTCCTATTCTTCCTAGGTTTATTTTCTCTCCAGAATTTTACACCAAAGAATTCTATCCTTTCTCTCAATGCCTTGAAATCTGGTGTTCCCAAATATAAGATTCAAGTCAGACTATCCATGGCTTTCCTGGATAGCTAGCTAGTGAAAGCGTTTATTAAGTATTTACAATATAAATGCAAACAAAAAGAAAAAAAGTTTTCAAACAACATTAAATTTTAATAGGGGGAAGATAGTATATAAAAATGGAGAAAAATCATTTCTAAAATAGAGTAGCCATAGCCCACTGCCCTCTGTCCCTGCTAGATTCCTATTATATCCATACTGCATATAGAGTAATTATCTCTAGAATAGTAATCCCCCTCATTGGTTTCCCCACATTTTAAAGGACAAACTTATTAAGGCATACCAAGAAGTTATTAGCTACTCTACTTTTCCCATTGAAGATGTCAGATTCTGGATAATTGAAGGGTACTCACTACTACTGTATCATTCTTCTATGGCAGTTTTCTGGTGTTTCCCAATCCCATCAGTTTCCTCTTTCTATCCAAGGGGTTTGTAGTATTCTCTCACTGCATTATCAATCTTGTTTCTTCCTCCACTGATCTTTATCCAAATGGTGTCAACCATGTTTCCCCATTCTAGTATATGAATTAGCAGATCTTCATATTTATGCTACTATGGCATGTTTGTCCCCCTTTTACTAGCCTATAAAGAATATAGTAAATCAAATGTTTAAAAATTATTATTATTATTATTTTACATGCACTGGGAAATAAGATATACAGGCACTGGGGTATGGAGATCCATCTTACCCTACTGGAAAGTTAGAGGGAGAATGGGGAAAATATAGGAGAGAGCAGATTGGGGGAGGGGGTATTCAGTGAGATCACTGTTTTGGGGTGGTGGGTAGGGGAAAGACAGGAAGAAAATTTGTAACTCAAAATCTTGTGGAAATGAATGTTACAAACTAAAAATAAACATAATTTTAAAATATAGTATAAGTTAAAGAGGGTTAAATCAAATCCCAGCTCTGTTACCATGTGTGAGACCTCTGAAAACTTTCCATGCCTCAGTTCTTTACCTGTAAAGTGAGAAAGTTGAACCAGAGAGACCTGTAAGGTCCTTTCAAATTCTAAATTTATGCTCTTCTTTGACCCTACAGTACTAAGATATACCCTTTTAAAGTTGTTTTCCAGCCATGGATAGGAACCCATCAAGTCCCAGTGATACCTCTGAAGACAAATTTACCTTTTTGCATTAGGAGTTCTAGTTTCCCTAATTTGTTACTCATACTTTTTCATATAAGTATAGACATCTGAGACCATGGGTTTTATTTCTAAACCCATTTTTCTAAAAATTTGTATCCTCAAATTTCTGTGCATTTCTCCTGCTATTCTTCCTGTAGCTATTCTCCTTGATATCTAGATTGGTAGATATCTATGTATGTGTGTGTGTGTTCTCCCTCCCCCTTTCATTTTCAGTTTAAAAACCTTTTCAATAGATTTGTAGGACTCTAGGCAAATATGTTGTTACTAGCCCCTTTTAGGTATGTCCAATATCTGTTGAAGAATTCAACATTTCTATATTTTAAGGCACAGGTCAGAAATCTAAATCCTGTTCTCAGCTACCATCTTCTTAATTCATGGCATACTTTACCAATCTTTCTTTCCCTTTACAAAACTCCTTTTTTGCCTTTTTTTTGGAGGGGGGAAGGAAGAGCAATGGGGGTTAAGTGGCTTGCCCAAAGTCACCCAGCTAGTGTTAAGTGTCTGAGGCCAGATTTGAACTCAGGTTCTCCTGACTCCAGGGCTGGTGCTTACTCATTGCACCACCAAACCAACCCTCCAAAACTCTTTTGAGAAGCCACAAGAATCGAAAAACCAAGTCTTCAACTTCTTTCTCAAATCAGCTCAGAATCCTTTGTAATGTTTTCTAGATTTCCTCTAGAAGCATCATTTGTGCCCATAATAACCACAAGAAGTGGTTTGACAAGTTTGGGGGAGGTTTTCTGTCACATTATGGACATACTCTCTAGAATAACAGCAGACCTCTCTTCTGTTTGGTTCTTAAATATCCTCTATTTCATGTGTTGGTTTTGTCTCCTTGTATAGATTGTAATTTCTATCAAGGCATGCAAAATACCATATGTTTCTTTTTTCCTCATCAAGTCACAACATGATGATGTGTGTGTTCTTGATATTCTACTTTTTTGCCTGATTTAGACACTAAAATATGGACTGAATTTTTTTGTATTTTATACATAGGTTGAGTCATTCCACTCCCCTCTTCAGTAAACTCCAGGGGCTCCCTATTACATCTAGCATAAAAAATAAACTCCATCTGGGATTTAAAGTTCTTAGTAACCTAGACCCTTTCAATCTTTGCAGTGTTCTTATATGGTTTATTTGCTGTTTCACTCATAATACTCCATGAGTATTATGTACCTTTCCACTGGCTGTCCCTTATGTTCTCCCTTTTTACCCCTGCCTCTTAGAATCAATATATTCCTTCAAGATTCAGCTCAAATCCTACCTTCTAAAGGAGACCTTTCTCAGTCTTAGGCAGGTTTAGATGGGCAATATCCACTCTGTCCTATATCTACCTATTTATATGCATATTATCTTATTCATTAGAATCTATGCCCCTTCAAATCAGGTCCTATTTTTGCTTTTTCTGTATCTTCAACATTTAGTACAGGACCTGATATATAGTAAACACTTTAATAAAATGCTTTTTAAATCACTAATAGTTAAATAGTGAATTTTATGGATAAATATATAACTCAGCTTTCAATGAGTTGGGATTCTGATATTTGAGGAGCCTAGGACCAACATAATTCATCAACAAGACCTGAATTTTGGAATGGATATCCTGTAACATCCAAAAATCTCTCAGAAATGGCCTTGTGGGAGGGAAAGATGGAAAGAAAGTCAGTGGCTTGTTCAGATCTGCCACTGTCCCCATATTATAGTCTCATCACATTCTTTCTCCCTTTGGCATAGTTGACCTTGATTTTGGTGTCACATGCCAAGTCACAGTGCACAAGACTCCCATAGAATAAATAAATACAGTCATAATACAGTTGTTCCCCTCTACTGGCCTTTCTGTTGGATCTGAATACTAATAAGAAATATACAGCACAAACAGAATGGGGGGGGGGACAGGTCACCCAGGCAGCCACAGCTGAGTTTCTCTTGCCACATGTGGTAGTCTTACCTTATTCTTAATATGAGAATGTTCTAAAGCCAAGGATTTCTTGGTAACTGTTACTTCCTCATCCCCTGTTACCTTAAGTTGGAAACAGTGGTCCAATAACTGCACTGTGGCTCCACTTGGTCTCTTTGTACTCTGTCCAAGGTACTACAATCATGTTCATGTTTCCTCAAGTAAGATAAAAGAACATTTGGGAACCTCACTCTTAGGACTTGTTTCTCTGAAGAGTCTAGTGAAATATACCAGTTATATGAGGCAGGATGCATGTATATTATTATTATTTTAGTAAGTGGAATAAATATTCTAAAACATTTGTGTTTGCTTTTGTTACAGGATGCTGGTTCTTAACTCCAATTAACTCCACCTCACCACCTAGTTTCCATTTAGTGCAGTGGATAGAGTGTAGGATCTAGAGTCGGGAAAATCTGAATTCAAACCTTGATTCAGGCATTTACTTAGTTGTGTGATCCTGGGTATGTCACTTGTATGTCTCAGTTTCCTTCTCTGTAAAATGATATAATGATAGCCCTATCTCCCAAAGTTGTTTTGAGGATAAAATGAGATAGTATTTGTAAAACACTCTTCAGACTTTAAAGTGTTATATAAACACTAGCTACTATTATTCACAAAGAAAGGTTAGATTCTAAATGATTATATCACAAATAGAATTCAATGTACCCCAGCTGATCATTCTAAACCTCTGCTGGTGGTTCCACTAACACAAGACCACCTATCAATAATCTTCAAACTTAGACAGCATATGTAGATTAGAAGGGACCTACAACAGGACTCCATTTTATTAGAAACAGATAGTGAAACAACTGTGATAAGAGCAGTATTTCCTAGAGCAATGTGATTTAGGCTGGGCTAGCTTTTCCTAAAGCCTTCACACACAGGTCATGCTAGTTCTTTTCTTTAAGGGGGTACTGAAAGTCTCCCTAAAATTTCACTGGTGCTAAGGAATGGCTCAGGTTGTTGAAGGGCTAAGTACAAACTGCTGCCTAGAACTTCAGTTCTCTCTCAGAGGCAGACCAATAACCTGCCTGACACTGGAAAGCTCTGCTTATCTGAGTCAATATGGGGTCCTCATTGACTGTCTGCCTCTGCAAAGACTAAGCAAACTTTCTTTTGAAAACTTCTGAATGACATATGTGTCTCACTTTGTTGTACTATCAGGCTTAAACTACCAAGGAACCAGCACAAGGAAGTCACAGCACATAGCAATAACCATGTTCTGATCCACTGACCAAGACTGCTGGCCTGAGACAGGGCACATAAAACTCAGCCTAGAGGGGGAGAGTAGGGAACAGCTCACTCACTGTTATAACATTTATAGTGTTTAGGGGAGGCTATCTCATTCACTCTGTGACACTCACTCTGTCCCAAAGTTCCATGTTAACAACTCTACCTTAAGTAGCTTCAGTCAGCTTTTTCCTTAGAGAACACAGGAATGGTTGGGAGTTTTCTGTTGGCTCTGATAGTACTTTGTCATAAATGAATGGCCAGGCATTGTTCCACATAGCATCCCTGATAGGTAGAGTTGCACTGCAGATAGCCCTTGCTATATAGCAATTATCAGCTACAATTAAGTTGGGTGGTCTACATGCCCATCTGGTCAATTGACTAATGGAGCTAGGAGAGTGGGTATCATCCCACATTTGTATCTGTCCAAGGTTCTGACCACTATGCAAAAAGGGAGAACATTGTTCAACCTTGAAGTCAAGAGAGTTAGAAATGAAAAGAGCAGTTACATCTCAAATATTATGTTATGAATAGTGACTGGAATTGGAGAGGCTATTTCTGGGATTTGATAAGTGACTAGTAGAAAGTGACAGGCAGTGGATGAGTATTAAGATGACCTGGCAACATGATAAAGTCTCTTTTCTCCCTAATGATTAGGCAACTAATTCTGTAAAACACTGAGCTGTCCCAGGTGGGTATTATATATTGTCAAAGAAACCTGACAGATGAATGCTGGCTAGTTTTGTTCATTGTGATTCGGCATGTGACATGCCTAGGGATGTTTGTGGAACTACTTAAAGACCTTTCTGTTTGGCATCAGAATTTATCGCTGCAACATCTAGCCAGGGTGCTTGCTTAGGGAATGAAGGGTTACTCTAATACCCTAAAGAGGGACATAGACAAACAAGAGTGTGTCTTTAGGGAGGAGACTACAACTGGCAGCTGCCACTCAGGGTTATCAGCAGGATGATGAGAGGTCTGGAAGCCATGCCTCATGTGAGGTGGTTAAAGAAATGTATTATATTTATTCTGGAGAAGAGAGAAAGAGATGGCAGGTGGGAGGGAACACAAGATGTGATTCTTGTCTTTAAATGTCACATCAAATTATCATTAATTATTTTGATTCAACAAAATTAAGTACCTATATGCAAGGCACTCTTAGTGCTGGAGATACAAGTACAAAAATGAAGAAGTCCCTGCCATCAAGGAACTTATATTATATTTATTTAGTTAGTTGGAGGGGGGAAGGCAGGGCAATTGGAGTTAAGTGACTTTCCCAAGGTCACACGGCTAGTAAATGTTAAGTGTCTGGGCCAAATTTGAACTCAGATCCTCCTGGCTCCAGGACCAGTGCTCTATTCATTGTGCCACCTAGCCGCCCCTATTTTATTTATTTTTTACAGGTCAACTACATTGGAAGCACCCTGCCCATAGAGGAAATGCCTTGTAGACCTTGAAAAGCATGATATAAATATGATATATCATCACTATCCTCCTCATCTCTCTTTGTATACTTAGTACCTGACACATTGCCCTTTACACGTTAGGCACTTAATATTTGGTGATGATATAGGAAAAGAAAACATTCCATGTTATATCGGAAGGCAGAGCTAGAATGGATTAGAAAGAGTCACCATGATCTATTTTTAAAAGGCACTGGACTTGCAGTCAAGAGACCTGAGATCAAATCCTGCCTCCCAGGTTTACTATTTGTGACACCTGAAAAAGTTCCTTAATTTCTCTGAGCTTCAATTTCATTATCTATAAAAAAGGACAATAATTTTTGCACTTATGTTATAGAGTTGTTGTAAAGAAAGGGCTTTGTCAACCTTTAAATACTATATAAATATGAGTTATACTGGCTGGAAGTATACTTAAGTGGCATAGTGGATAGAATGTTGGACCTGGAGTCAGGAGGACCTGAGTTCAAATCTAGTCTTATATATTTACTAGTGGTGTGATCCTGGTAAGTTCACTTAACCTCTGTCTGTCACTGTTTCCTTATTTGTAAAATTATGTTAATAATAACATCTCAGGGCAACTAAGTGGTGCGGTGAATAGAGTACTGACCCTGAAGTCAAGAGGACCTGAGTTCAAATCTGACCTCCGACACTTGACACTTAACTAGCTATGTGACCTTGGACAAGTCACTTAGCCCCAATTAGCTCTGATTTCCCACCTCAAAGAAAAATAACATCTCTACTCTGTGCTTGTTGTAAGAATAAAATGAGATAATATTTGCAAAGAGCTTTGCAAACTTTAAACTGTTCTATAAGTTCTAGTTATTAGTTATTGTCAATAGTAATAATAATTATAAAGAAGCTCAGTACAAGATTTTTGACTCAACACAATAATTTCCTAATACATAGGGCCATCTAGTAATGGAATTCATTGTGTGTCTGGAGAAGTAATGAGTCCCCCATCACTGGAAGTACTTAAATATCATTTAGATGAGAATTACTGGGCTATGCTATGAAATCTCAAGCAATCTTATTGGTTTTTGTGATGAGGAGGAGGAGGGAACATCTTATGGGCTGCTATAAAATTACTACTAGTATAGTTGCTTTTCTGGAAGTTGATACTGGTATAGGGAAGGGGGAACATCTGTAAAACTGACAAGCAGTGGATGAGATTTAAGATGACCCTGCAAGATGATAAAGTCTCTTTTCTCCCTGATGACTAGGAACTAATTCTGTGAAACACTGATCTGTCCCAGGTTGGTTGAATCAAAATGATTAAATAATGATAATTTGATGTGACATTTAAAGACAGAAATCACATCTTGTGTCTTCTTCCCCCCCCCCCACCCCTGCCCCATCTCATTCTCTCTTCTCCAGAATAAATACGAGTTTTTTCAACCATCTCACATGTGGAAGAGAAGAGAGGGAAGATGAGCTGAGCTCAAAAAAAGTGATAAGGAAGTCTACCTTGGGCTCAAAGCCTAGAGTATTCAGAAGGATCAGAAGATTAGAGAAAAAAGATACGGGACCAGTGACACAGCTGGCTAGGTGGGAAAAACTCCAACCTAATTTAGTGAGCAACACACATCTAGTGACATTTGCAGCCATGTATACATTAGCCAGAATGAGAACAAAACAGAGTAATTAACAAGGATTAGGAATGCTCTAAGTAGCTTTTTAACTTATGTTTTTTACCCAGTTGCAAAGGAATATCAGTAATGACTATGAAAAAGCTCAAGAAAGAGAGGCCAGCTTTGCTTTCCTCCAGAGGAAGATGTCAGGTAACTGCAGAAAGAAACAGTTTTTCATTGATGGTTACAGAGAGTAAATGGGGGTAATTCTCATCCACACCGGACAGCAGAGGAAAGGTAACTATGACCAGCCTCTCACCATGATTCCAAAGGACATCTACATCACCTGTTCAGCTCAAGAAAAGGAATGAAAGGTCATATGTGTTGACCCTAAATTCTCCTACAGTCTATCTTTCATGGCTTAGATAAATAGATGAATATTTGATGTGTGGACAGATTGAGCATTTGTTAAACACTTATGATGTGGCAGGTACTTACTTAGTATCTGGAATGCAAATACAAGTAAAATGAAAAGACGTCCCTGTTCTCAAGGAACTTACATCCTAAAGGGTGAAGACAATTCATAAAAAGGATCAGAAAGGCATGGGTGGTAGGTATCCAGGCAGGGGCAAAGTAGTTTGGGGTGTCATGGGCTGAACCAGGTTTAACTTGAACAAGGGTGCTTCTGTAAAGGGAGGTCCCAGGAAGGAACTTGTCAATCAGAGGAGACAGGGTGGAGGCATTGCTAGTGTTACTAGGCTTTTGAGACAGTCAAAAAGTCATCCAGGCAATCATGATCTGAGCTGAGTTTGAAGTGAGGGAATGTAGTAGGGATTATTACATCATTTGAGGGTTGGACTAGATTACCATTAGCCAAGGATTTTACTTGGTCCACTGACCAAGGACCTTGCTTTGAGTATGATGATTTTGTAGAACATCTGTTAGAGTTGGACAATCGCAGAGGGTAATTAAATATCTCTATGTGAGCACTACGCTAACTTTCTGTGCTTTATGGGAGTGGCTACAGCGGGATGGTCTACTATTCTCTTCTTAGCCACTTAGTATTACTGGTCCATTATCCCTTTTCAGAGTGGTTCAGATGTACATTCCTACTTCAGGATGCCATTTATGTATCAGGTTGCCAAGTTTTCCCAAGGAACTCACCTCTTAAACTAAAACTCCATGGCAAACTGAGCTACATCCTTAATTTAGGGATGCAGTACAAGGCAGAATCTGAATTTATCATTCTCATTACTGCCCACTCTACTGGCATATGCCATGTGGGAAGTCAGTCACTGAATAAACATGTATTAAGCACGTACTACATGCCAGGAACTCTGCTAATCAGTGCGGATATAGAGAAAGGCAAAAATCACAGTCCTCAGACTCAAGAAATTCACATTTTAACAGAGGAGACAATGTGCAAATAACTGTCCAGAGGAGGCTGTGGAGCTGGAGTAAGAGGCTAGTCCCCTTATTTCACAGATAAAAGAACTTGAGGTCCAGAGTGGTTAAATTGCTTGATCTAGGTCACACAGGTAATAGAACGACATGGACTAGATTTGAACTCAGGCCCTCAGGAATCAAATTCAGTGCTCTTTCCATTATACTACAACTGGTATTGTTGAAAGAGCACAGAAAGGCTGTGCATTCAGAAGCTTTCAGGTCAGCTCCTGATATATAAGTTGTGTGACCTTTGAGATGACTTGGTTATAAAATGGAGGGGGTGGGCTAAAGGGATCCCTAAGATGCCTTCTAGCTTTGACAGACAAGGTTTCTTCACATTTCAAAAGAGTTTGCTTTATGAAAGATTTCATAGCAGGATTGCTTTATTCTGAGACACAGTATTAGGGTTTAGAGAAATTCACTGAATCCTAGGAAGACAAATGCTGGATCAGAGAAGCCTGCTTTGCTAAAAGCTCCAGGGGAGTTATGCAATATCTTAAGAGGCAATGCAGCACAATGGATAAAGGTCCAGTCTTGGTATCAGGAAGACTTAGGTTAAAATCCTGTCTCTGACACAGAATATTTTCATGAGCATAGGCTGGTCATTTAAGCGTTAAGGTGCCCCCAGGCACACCTTGAAGACCAGAGCTGCTGATCTGCTTCAGGGAGGAGGTTTCCACGTTAGTTCACAGGATCATATGTTTAGAGCTGAATGAATCTTTAGAGGCTATCTAGTCCATCTCCCTTATTTTTCAGGTGGGAAACTGAGGTCCAGAGAGGTTAAGACATTTATCCAAGGATACATAGCTAACGTATCAGAGAGAAGATTTGAACTCTGGTCCTTGTTTCCAAACTACTCTCTAAATCCACCCAGGTCTAGACCAAACCAAGCAGAAGAATGACTCATAAGTCACTACATATGGGGATCTAGACATATTGTAAAATGTTTCTGAAAACTTTTTATTTGCAAGGGACTTAAGACAGTTATCTTTATTTGGCCATTTATGCCACTTGCTAAGGGGGAGAGTACCAGTTTTATTAACTCTGTTCTCATAAAGGGGAAAATAGAGCTGGAGAGGCCCATCCCTTAGTTACTCTGTTGGTAAAGAGCAGCACCAGATTCTGGGTTATCCTTATGTCACTGTTTAGCCACTGAGCTACCCTGTCTCTCAGTAGCTAATTTAAGCCCTCCTTATATCAGACTTCATTCTCCTGGGATTTGTTCCCTTGCAGCCTTCATTGTGTGTCCTTCATTCAAAGTTTTTGACTTGTCTTCCCTGACTGACAGGCACTGAAGACATCAGCCCTTTCCTGTCTCATAGAATATTCAACTGGCAGTTTTCCCCAAAGGAGTGTTCCCTCCTTCCAACAAGATTATAATGGTTTGCAGTAATTAAGGAGAATTGCTCCATTATCTCTGTTGCATTCTCTCTGATGCCCATACTTCTCTGCAGTTTCCCTCTAGAGACCTCTTCAGAAGAGAAGCATGGAGTTAGAAGGAGATACTGAGCAAACAGTCTAAAAGGTCTTCCTCTGTATTTTGAGAGACAATATTAGTATATTGAGAAATTCACAGTATCCTGGGAAGACAGACAATGAATTGAGGAAGCCTGCTTTGCTAAAAGCTTTTGCTAAACATCACATGCAGTAGTATGTACTGGGCAAATGTAATCCAATCCTACAATCTTTCTCTTGGCTCAGTTGGAATACCCTATTTCCATCTTCCCATCTCTACCCTCCCTTTATCCCTGCCTCTTGAAATTCTATTTATCTTTCAAATGCTACAAGGTAGGAATGGGGTGATGGGTGATACTATTGAGATGAATTATCAGGATTTGCAAGTTTGGATACTGACAAATAATCTAGTTGGGAAACAGGTTAGAGGAGTCAGTGTATACAGTGGGAAAAAGTACTGAATCTGGAGGCTGAGGATGTCAATTCAAGTCCCATCTCTGATATTTACTTTCTATTTGATGTTGGACAAGTCACTTAGCTTTCCTTAGTTTCCTCATCTGAAAAATGAGTTCTATGAAACTAGATGACCTTTGACATCCCTTTCAGCCCAGTACCTCTGATCCTATGTGTAGGAGAAGTAGAGTGGTGTATTAATTCAATAAACATATTATAAACTTTTAACAGTGTTCAAAACATTGGTCTAAGCACTGGAGAATATGGAAAATTGACATGGCCACTCCCTGGATGGAGCTATAGTCTAGTAGAGAGATAGAATGTGAACACTGAGTGCTCTAATATATAATATTGTAATGTGTATTAAAGAGCATTAGACTTGGAGGTAGAAAGAAAAATGCCATACTTGCCTGCATATGTAGACTCTGATTCATTATGTAAGATCTGAGCCTTGCTTGAAATATTAGATAACTATTAAAGAGGGAGTGGACTCCTTGACTTCAAAGTTCCCTTCCAGCTTCAATCTCATTAGTATATGGGTTCAATGAGAATGGTCAGTCAATCAACAAGTGTTTTTTTTTTTTTTTTTGGAGGGCAATTGGGGTTAAGTGACTTGCCAAAGGTCACATTTAGATTTTTGTGTTAAGTGTCTGAGGCTGGATTTAAACTCACATCCTCCTGACTCCAGAGCCAGTGCTCTATTCAGTTTGCCACCTAGCCTTCTCAATCAATAAGTATTTATTAAATGCTTACTATGTGTCAGCAGAAATGAGAGAAATAAATGCTCTTTGATGGTTTTGGATATGTTAAGCTTGAAATGTTGGGGAATTTTTTTTTAGGGAAAATGTCCATTTGGAAATTGGAATCGAAGGACTAGGAATTTAAGAGAAAAGTAAGATCTGGAGCTAGAGAGTTGAGACTAATGGACATGGAGGTTATACTTGAAGGGGGTTGGGGAAAGATGACATCACTAAACATGAGTATATTTTAAGAAAATAAGGTCGACTGCAACCTTGGAGATGCTCATATTTAGGCAACAGGAAAAGAAAAAATAGAGGCATAATAAAATAGTGTAATTTCATGGTATTCTCTCTCCAAGAAAGAGGAACCAAACACTTTGAGTCATCTCTTTTTGCTTTTGGATATCTCTAATTGTTAGAAAGTTTTTCCTGACGTTAAGACTAAATCAGAATACCACTACTAGGTCTGTATCCCAAAGAGATTATAAAAAAGGGAAAATTGTGCTGGGCAAATGTATACAATAGTATTTATAGCAACTCTTTTTGTGGTGACAAAGAATTGGAAATTGAAGGAATGTCCATCAATTGGGGATTGGCTGAACAAGTTGTGGTATATGAAAGTAATGGGATATTATTGTTCCATAAGAAATGAAAAGCAGGAGGACTTCATAAGCAGGGAAGACTTACATGAACTGATGCTGAGTGAAGTGAGCATTGTACATAGTAACAATAACATTGTGTAATGACCAATTTTGATAGATCATTGTATTGCTGAGAAGAGTTAAGTTTAAGACAGTTCCAAAAGACTCATGATGGAAAATGCCATTCACATCCAGAGAAAGGACTATGGAGTCTGAATGCAGATCAAAGCATACTATTCTCTCTTTTTTTTCTTTCTTGTGGTTTCCCCCTTTTGTTTCTGTTTCTTTCACAACATGACTAAGGTAGAAATATGTTTTTAACAGATAAAATAAAAAACAGAAATAGAAAACAAAACAAAAAAAGACTAAATTGATCTCTGTAATTTCCATCCTTTGTTCCTGGTTCTGCCCTTTGAGCTAAATCAGGGTAGGTCTAATTCCTCCTGCATTTGAAAGCCCTTCTAATACTTGAAAATAGCTATCATTTCCCTGATGAATCTCTCTCCTGTCTAAACATGCCCAATTTCTTCAATCAGTACCTATAAACAGATGGATTCAAGGCCCTTCACCATCCTGGTCTTTATCTTCTGGATACTTTCCAGCTTATTGATATCCTTAAATGGTGGAACCCAGAACTGAACATATTACTCAGGGTAAGGTGTGATGAGGGCTAAGTATATACCAAGTTTCTCTTCTAAGAGACTAGATCTCTCTTAATGTAGCCTAAGATTAAATTAGGCTTGTTTGGTTTTATTTTTTGGCTGTCGTATCATCCTGCTTGATTCATATTGGATTTGTAGTCTACTAAAATCTCTGGGTCTTTTTCAGACATGTCTAACCAATCTACCAATCTTGGGTTTATGACATTAATTTTTTGTTACCCAAATGTAACTCTGCATTTTGCTACCATGAACTGGGGACACCGAGACATAGTAATAATAATTATTATGTCTGCCTTCAAGGAGCTTATATTCAATTAGGTAAAACAATGCCTTCATATTGTGTAAACACACAATCTACAAAACATGAATATAAGGCAATTTCAAGGGAAGGGGCTATCAACTGGGGAGTGTTAGGGTTCCTAGGTTCTCGAACCTACAAGAACATATTACCTTTTCCCAGCTTCAGACGTCTCTGACTTCTAGACTTTCTAGAAGATCTACCCACGCAGAACACCCCTCTGATTTTGGAGAATTATCTTTATTTGTCTCAGGACATACACGCGAACTCAGCCAGGTCTCTCCCCCTACTCCTCCCAGAACTCCCCGCCCCGTCAGGCAGCCTCCTTATCTCCAGCCTCCAGTTCCGGGTCATAAGCACCGCCTTCCCCGCCACTGCGAGCCAATCGAGTACTGCCCCGAGAGTGAGGGGTGGTAACCCGCTGCCCACATGGACACGTCAGCTCATCGGGCTAAGAGGTTTCCGGTGTAACAGACCAGGAAGTCTCCTAACCAGGAAGTCTCTCTACTGCCACGTCGACACTTATGATTGTTTTGCTGATGGTCCTTTTGGCCTTCCGGGTTCCTCCTGTAGCCTGTTTCTGATAGGCCAGGGACCCTCCTGCCACTCCCAGGCTGTCGCACTGCACCCCAGTTGGCTAAGGACTCTTCAGGGGAGAATAAGAAAAGGTATAATCTAGACCAAAGGTCTGTGAATGTGTTTTGAAAACTATTTTGATAGCAATTTTAATATAATTGATTTCCTTTGTAATTCATTACATTTTATTTTATGTAATTTGAGAAAGGTTTCACCAGATTGCCAAAGGATCCATGGCACAAAACAAGTTTAAGAAGCCCTGATGCAGAAGGTGGCTCTTGAACTAAGTTTGGAAGGAACCTAGGGACTCTACAAGATAAGTGTGAAGATGGAGTGCCTTCTAAGGTTAGGGGGAATACCACTACTTGGTCTATTTCCAAAGATGATTAGAGAAAAAAGGAAAGAACCTATGTGTTCTAAAACATTTATGGTACAGAGGCACTGAATGTTGTTTACAAGGCATAGAAAGTAGGTCCACTTGATTGGAACACAGAATATGTGAAGGGAAATAAAGTTTGATGACTTTAGAAGTTGTTTTGGAAGTAGATTTTAAAGTTTTAAGTGTCAAATGGATGCATTTGAATTGTATCCTAGACTTCTTCTAAATATCCAAAAATTTGGGTTTTTATCCCAGAGGCAACAGGGAGTTACTGAAGCTTTGGGCAGGACAGAAGCATGATCAGATCTGTATGCTAGGATGGTTACCTGCTCATCCAGTCATGTGAAAAATTAGTTGGAGAATGCAGACTTGAGGCAAGGAGATCAGTTAGAAGGGTATTGCAATTATTCAGGTGAGAAGTAATGAGGGCCTGAAACAGGGTGGTGGTTGTATGGGTCAGGAGAAGGGGCAGTCAATCATCAAGCATTTATTAGAGCTTGCTATGTGCCAGGCACTGTGCTAAGTGCTAGGAATATAAAGAAAGGCAAATTCAGGAGCTATTGTAGAGATAGAATCAACAAGATTTGGTAGCAAATTGAATGTGGCAGTGGAGATAAGGTGATGAAGGAAAGAGTGAAAAATCAAGAATGATTCCAATGTCGTCAACCTATGTAGGTTTTTGGAGATAGCACCCTTGATAGAATCAGGGAAGTTTGGGAGGGGGTAGACTAAGGGCACAGGACTTAGAGTCAAAAATACTTGGTTTCAAATCCCACCTAAGATACTAGCTATGTGACCCTGGATAAATCACTGCAGCTTCTAATATGGCAATTCCTCATCTATCAGTGAGAGTGTTAGACTTGATGGCTTCCAAGATCTTTTCGTGCTCCAAATACATGATCCAACCATGAGCTTGGATTGTTACCATTGTCTCTGTTCAGCAATACTTTGCCTATAAGTAGTTCCACCTGGGAGACTTTCAGATAGGCTCAAGTGAGTTTTCAGTTGAAGTGAATAGAAATGTATTTATCAAGTAGTTTTACATATACTTTCAATCAAACTGAATATCTAATTGTTGCGATGCAACAAAAGTTCACTTGAAATGACCTTGAAGGGAGTTGAATTGCCTTCCAGTGTTATCTATGAACAGATGGAAGTGTGTGTGTGTGTGTGTGTGTGTGTGTGTGTGTGTTCAAGCAGCAGAAGAAGAATTTATTTCAAAAGCTCTTGGAAAAAAATTACATTTCCTTCCTAGAACAGAAAAAAGAGTATAGCTGTAAGATCATACTTGATTCAGACATTAAAAAACAACAACAACAACAACACAAATCCTATTTTCTTTCCAACAAAGGAATCAGGAGATGGTAGGCTATGCCTTTGTACCTCTTTGGTGAAAACAACAGATTTCTACATAAATGTACCTTGTTTTATCCAGCAGTGTTTTCATTTCTTTATTTCTGGATTTCCTTGATCTAACTGATAGTCAACAATGGTAAGGCACAGGGTGCTTGTTATCTGAGGTACCTGTAAATATTGCTGTGTCCAGGGGATGTAAAGCCAGGGCACTTCCCGGAAAAATCACTCTAGCTCTAGTACACCCCATCCCACTCCCAAAGCTGGAAGATGGGGCTGAATTAACAACCCTGAGAGCTTTTATTAAAATATTTTTGCTATGGGAAGAAAGGGTGAGCAGAAGGAATCTGTTAGTATTAACATTTCTTCAAACATTCACTAGGCCCTGGGCATTGTACCAGTTACTTTGGGGAAGGTGCGGAAGGATTTTCCCCAGAGTTTACAACTGATCAGAAAATAGAGCAGATACAAAAATAAATTAAAATCTGAAGTCTGGGAGAGGAAGGAGTCACAGATATTGTTGGTCACAGCTTCTATGGAAAGTATTCTCTAAAGCAGTCTCTTAAAGTTTTAGTGATGTGTTCTGTTTTTACATTACAAACCGTTACAAATTACTCCCTTGGTGGGAAGTCTGTGGTAACAAAGGAAGACACATAAGTAAAACTAGTAATACAGTGACCTCATCTAAAAAGCAGATGCATCTGTAAAAGCACCTTTCTCATCAGTAGTCCTCATACTTCTACCTAGAGCTCTTGCCACTACAGAGGCAGCTAAACAGGAGAGAGGTTAATTCCATTAAGTTTCAACTCAGGAAATATTTATTAAATGCCTACTATGTGCAAAGACAAAGGAAAAAGAAAAAATAAAAACAAAAACAAGACAACTCTATTCCTCCAGAAGGTTACATTCTTTGTTGTTGTTATTTAGATGGATTGTATTTATTTGATATTTTCCATATTAAAAGGTAAAATAAAAATTTAAAAATATTTATAAATTCATTAAAATAACAAAGAAAATCCATTGCTTGTTCACATAAAAAGCATATTTTTATGAAAAATAGTTGCATTTTAAAAAAATGAAATAAAAAGTGATATTATGTTATGTGTATACATATGTATATAATGTGTTTTATTTTTTATTTTTAAACAAATGCTTTATTAACTTCTGTTTTACATCATTCATTTCTGCCAGATTTTGAGTTACAATCATTTTCCCCCCATTATTCCCCTACCCAACCTCCCAGAATAGCAGTCCCACAAGATATTGCCTCCTCCAATCTGCTCTCTCCCATACCCTCTCCCACACCCCCATCGACTTTTCCATTAGAGGAAGGTGAATCTTTGTGTCCCAATGCCTGCACATCCCATCTCCCCATTACAAGCAAAAGAGTATTAATAATAGTATTTATATATATTTGAAACATTTAATGTTAAGACCTTGAATTTCAGATCCATTTCCTTCCTCCCTTGTCACCCATTCCCTCTTGGGAGATAAGTAATTCAGTATATGTTGTACATGTCTAGCTATGCAAAACATTATCATAGTAGATATATTGTACAAGGCTGCTTATAATTCCCTCCCACTCATCCCACCCCCCACCTGGTCCACTCCCTACATGATCCTGTCCCTCTTCTATAGTGGGTACTTCCAACTTCCCCTCCCCCCAAGGATGCCCTCCCGTTTATCATCTCCCCTCTCATCCCCCTTCCCCCTATCCTGCTGCAGGTTGAGATATCCCATTTAGTATGCATGTCATTCTCTCCCCGAACCAAATTCAATGTGAATGTGGTTTTGCCTTTTTAGCCTTCCCATTCTTCCCCTCCCCTGCAACCACTTCCCCCTGCCTCCTCCACATAGGACAGTTCACCCCACCCTGTCTCTCCCCATCTCTTCCCGCCACCCTCCTCTCTCACCTCGTAATTTCATCCCTTGACTATTCTCCCTTCCCAACAAATTCAACCTATGCCCTCTATCCATATACAACTGCAACCATATACACACACATTCACATATGTGTTCACATGACCACACCCCCTTCTTCCATTATTTTCATAGTGAGAAAGATATCGTCAGTGACAGTTACTGCTTTTCCATATAGGAATGTAAATAGTTCAACTTTGATAAGTTCCTTTTGATTTCTTTTCCCTGATTACCTTCTCAGGCATCTCTTGCTTCTTGTGTCTGGATGTCAAATTTTCTATTCAATTCTGGTTTTTTCCTCAAGAATGCTTGAAAGTCCTCTATTCCACTGAATGACCATAATTTCCCCTGAAACAAAATACTCAGTTTTGCTGGGTAGGTGACCCTTGGGTTCATTCCCAGTTCTTTTGCCCTCTGGAATATCATATTCCATGCCCTTCGATCCCTCAGTGTAGAAGCTGCCAGGTCCTGGGCTATTCTGATTGTGTTTCCACAATATTGAAATTGTTTCTTCCTGGCTGCTTGTAGTATTTTCTCCTTGATCTGGGGATTGTGGAACCTGGCTATAATATTCCTGGGAGTTTTCTTTTTGGGATCTTTTTCAGGAGGTGATCTGTGGATTCTTTCAACCTCTATTTTGCCCTCTGGATCTAAACCATCAGGGCAATTTTCCTTGAGAATTTCTTGAAGGGTGATTTCTAGGTTCTTTCTTTGATCATGGCTTTCAGGTAGTCCAATAATTTTTAAATTGTCTCTCCTGGATCTATTTTCCAGGTCAGTGGTTTTTCCCATGAGATATTTCACATTGCCTTCTAATCTTTCATTTGTTTGGATCTGCTTAACAGCATCTTGATTTCTCATAAAGTCATTAGCTTCCATTTGCTCCAGTCTAACTCTGAAGGAATGAATCTCCTTAGTGAACTTTTGAGATTCTTTTTCCATCTGGCAAATTCGACTTTTTAAGGCATTCTTCTCCTCATTGCCCTTTTGGGCCTCCTTTGCCATTTGAGTTAGTCTATTTTTTAAGGTGTTGTTTTCCTCAGTCAGGCTGTTGACCCTCATTTCATACTTTGCCTGCATCCTTCTCATTTCTCTTTCTAATTTTTCCTCCACTTCTCTTATTTGATTTTTAAAGTCCTTCTTAAGGTCCTCTATGGCCTGCAACCCGCTCATGTTTTCCCCTGGGGCTTTTGGAGCAGGACTTCTGACCTCACAGTCCTTTTCCTGCTCTATGCCCCCAAAATAGGAGTCTAGGGTTGCATTTTTCTGTTTCCTTTGCCTTGGCATGTTGCCACTTAATTACTTGACTTTTGGGCTTGTTGCCACACTATGGCTTTAAGGCCAGATAGAGGAATTTTCGTCCCGAATGTGTGGGGGGCAACTTCCATTTCTGGCAAGCTGTAAACCCACCAATGACTTCCACCCCAGATCACAATCCAGATCCAGGGAGGTTAAAGCAAGAGTGATTACCCCCCAAGACTGATCGCTGGATCTCCCTACAATTTGCAGGCTGGGAACTGGAGCTGCCTCTGAAAACCACAAAATGGCGTTTGTCCTCAGTGGCTTCTAGCCCCCAGGGGAGGGAGCCAACGCATTCCCCAAATACTGGTCCCAAAGTCCATAGGACACTAACCTCTTACTTTGTCCTAGGCATGTCTATGTTGATAATTCTGGAGTTGCCATAGCTCCTGGTGTTCTGGGGTTCCTCCAGCCGGCTGCTGGCCCTGCTGCCCTGGGGCTAAAACCTCGGCTCACGAGGACCTGGGCTCGGCTCGGCTCCCCACGCTCTGCACGCTGAGCCCTGCCAGGTCCCAGACCGCTGTGCTGGTCCTTCCTGCAGGGCTGCTGGGCTGTCCTCAGCGGGAGGTTAGCCTCTCTGTGTCATTCTGTGGGTGCTGGGGCTCCAGAAGTTGTTCAGAGTCCCCTTTTACATAGTTTGGGGGGAATCTGGGGGCAGAATGGCTTGGATGAGCTGTTTCTACTCCGCCATCTTGGCTCCCATGTGTTTTAGTTTTAATTTATGGAATTAAACAAGCATTTCCATAACACAGTACAATTAAAAAAAATGATTGCTCATGAAACTGCCAATCAACTATGCATAACTTGCTATTCCTTTCAAATATAAAGCAAAATTATAATATAAATTTCTTTTTTTCCTTCTCTCCCTCCCCCTCCCTTGCCCTAGAGATGACTATCATTAGACACAAATAGGTATAATATATGTAAAATTATTCTGTACCTACTTCTATTTATCAGTTCTTTCTCTGGATGAAGACAATGTCTTTCTTCAAATGCCCTTTATAGTTAATTTTGATATTTATAATAGACAAAATACCTTATTCTCCCAGTCATTCTTAAAACAATATTGCTATTACTATATACAGTGTTCTCTAGGTTCTGCTTATTTTGCTCTTCATTATCTTGTGCAAGTTTTTCCATATTTTTCCCAATAATTTTCACCAAATAATGAATTCTTAGCCGCAAATTTTAAGCCTTTATGCTTCTCAAATGCAAGGCAATTACATTTATTTGGTGCTGTAAATTTTAAGTCTCTTCTTCCATTGATCTACCTTTCTATTTTTTAGCCAGTACCAGATAGTTTTGATAATAACTGCCTTATAATACAGTTTAAGATTGGGTACTGCTAAACCTCCTTCCTTTATACTTTTTTCATTATTTCCTTTCATATTCTTGACTTTTTGTCTTTCCAGTGTTTGTTTCTAATTTGGTAAAATAACCCCATCAGCAAGCATTATTTGTAATAGGGATAATCTAGAAGCCTTCCTAGTAAGATCAGATATAAAACAAGGATGCCCACTGTCACCAACATTATTCAGTATTTTATAGGAAATCCTAGCAATAGCAATAAGAGAAGAAAAAGAAATCGAAGGAATCAGAATAGGGAATAAGATGATAAAACTATCTCTTTTTATAGATGATATATTGATATTCTTGGAAAATCCCAAGGACTCACTAAAAAGTTAATTGAAACATTGGGTAATTTTAGCAAAGTAGAAGGATATAAATTCACACAAATCCTCAACATTCTTACATATACAAACAAAACTCTATAAAAAGAGATAGTAAAAAATGCTTCATTTAAAATAACTATACACAGTATAAAATATCTGGGAGTACACCTGCCAAATAAATAAAATTTTAAGAAACTTTTTATACAAATAAAATCAAATGTAAACAATTGGGGAAATATTAATTGTTCATGGGTTGGCAGGGCCAGTATAATAAAAATGACAATTTTACACCAACTAATTTATTCAATTTCATCCCAATTAAATTACCAAAAAGTTATTTTGCATTCTATATTCTTGAAGCAGTTAAGTCACATAGTGAATCAAACACTGAGACTGGAATAAAAGTATGTATGTTTAGTCATTTTCAGTTGTGTCTGACTCTTCATGACCTATTTTGGGGTTTTCTTGGTATAGATACTAGAGTGGTTTGCTACTTTCTTTTCCAGCTTATTTTTAGAGATGAGGAAACTGAGGCAAATAGGGTTAAGTGACTTGCCCAGGGTCACATAGCTAGCAAGTGTCTGAGGCTGAATTTCAGCTCAGGTCTTCTTGGTTCCAGACCTGGCGCTCTCTCTGCTGTACTACGTAGCTACCACAAGACCTGAGTTCAAATTTGACCCCAGATACCCACTAGTTCTGTGACCCTAGGCAAGCCCATGAATGTCAACTGTAAAATGGGGATGATAATAGTATCTACCTCAGGTTGTTACAAGAATCAAATGAGATTAAAAAAAGAGAGAGAGATAAAGGGGTAGCTAGGTGGCACAGTGAATAGAGCTCTGGCCCTGGAGTCAGGAGGACCTGAATTCAAATCCGACCTCAGACACTTAACACAAACACTAGCCGTGTGACCTTGGGCAAGTCACTTAACCCCAATTGCCCTCCAAAAAGCAAAAGAAAGAGAGAAAGAGAGAGAGAGAGAAAGAGAGAGAGAGAGAGAGAGAGAGAGAGAGAGAGAGAGAGAGAGAGAGAGAGATAAAGTGTCCCTAGCACAAAGGAAGTGCTTAATAAATATTTGTTGCCTTCCCTTCCTAAGTTAATATAATCTATTTTGAGGAGAGGAAGTGTACTACTGATTAAGGTGATGAGGAAAGGCTTCCTAAAATTTGAACCAGAGTATAAAGGGCTGCAGAGACCAACCTGAGGAGTTTGTATTTTATTCTAGAACACACCTGAACTACTTGGCAGTAGGTAGGGGTCAAAATTAAAATAGGTTAAACTTCTTCAGGCCGAAGATAGGTTTTTCACAGCTCACTTTCCAAGTAAAGATATAATTAATGATCCAGCCATTTCTCAGCAATGCTTTTTAAAAAAAAAATCAGGACATAATCCAGAAACTGCAATCAACAAACACTTCTTTATGAAGTCACGTTCAGTAAAAGACTTCCCAGAAACAATTTCTTTAGAAATCTGAAAACTAACCTTAGCCACCTCATTTTCTGAGTTTACTTTCTTGAAAAACCAGTGTTCCCCACAGAGCTTTTTCAACTATTTGGACATTTTTATTTGTTTTTCATTGGTCTCCTATTTGCTTAAGTCAGGATGTTTTAATTTGAAATGGTGATGAAGATTATATTCCTTCGAAACAGTTATTACTTCTCAGCAAACAAGGCACAATATTTTGTCTCTCACGTAAGTAAACAAGTATCTACTTGTCCACATTGGATTAAACACTCCATGCTCTGATTTGATCTTCTGTTTCCTTTTATCACCCATTTTACAGTCACCCCAAAAACTTTGATGTTAGAACCAAAAAATCTCCACAGTAACTGCACACATACAAAGAAATACTGAACTGAGTGTCTGACCTTGGAGAGAGTGCCAGACACTCATGTAATTTGGAGGGTGGCCACGCAGCAAGGGAGGGTTTCCTTCCCTCCAGGTATTGACACTCAATGCATAGCAGGCATCAGCTGTGTTGGTACATGGATGCACTTGCTTAGTCCCTGTTTAATGCCAGTATTAACTGAAAACCCAGCAAAAAGATACAACTTTCTCCTCCCAGGCTAGAGACAGACTGACACGACGGTTGGTTGCCTCAGGTCATGTGACAAACAGTGCAGTGTGCATGGCAACCAATCTGTCAAGTTACATGATGGGCACAATAGTGACTAATGGAAGGTGGATTAAGCAGGACATGGACACAGCACTTGTTACATCTTTACTTTCTTTTACATCCTCTATGTTTTTCCCTGGTCACCTGAAATCCTTTGGCAGGCTGCAAGTGGCTCTTGGGTTGTATGTTCTATAGGTCTGTTATAGAACAAAATGGAGTAATTTAACTTTCTTGACTAAGGGGACTAATGTGATCAGTATGTTGTAAAAAAATGATCTTGACAGACTCATAGAGGATGGTTTGGAGAGAGGTGAGACTAAAAGCAAGTGGACCAATTAGAAAGTAATAATCCAGAGCAGGCTGATTTCAGAAAGACTTACATGAACTGATGCAGAGTGAGGTGAGCAGAACCAAGAAAATATGCACAGTAACTGAAATGTTGTATGATGACCAAATATGAATGACTTAGCTATTCTCAGCAATATGTTGATCCAAAACAGCCCTAAAGGACTCATGATTAAAAATGCTATCCACCTCCAGAGAAAGAATTGATGGTATCTGAATCCTTCCTTCCTTCCTTCCTTCCTTCCTTCCTTCCTTCCTTCCTTCCTTCCTTCTCTTTCTCTTTCTTGAGTTTTTTCCACAAAATGACTCACATTTCTATGTGTTTTACACGATAGTATATATACGTATATATGTATATATATGTATATATATGTATATATATATATAAAACCCATATCAGATTGCTTACCATCTCAGGGGGAGGGGAGGGGAAAGAGGGAGGGGATAGAATTTGGATCTCAAAACTTAAAAAAAAGAAATGTTTAAAATTGTTTTAATAGTAATTGGAAAAAATAAGCTATTATTTTTAAAAAATAAAATAATAGTCCACACAAGAGATAATGAGGCCCAAACTAGAATGGTGGCCATGTGAGTGGACAGAAACAGACTGATGCAAGAAATATTGTGGAGATAGAATGAATAAGACTTGACCCCTGGTTGAGAGAGGGAAGGGTCAAGGAGGAATGGTCAAGGATACTTGCATCTTCATTTCTGCAGGAGCTTTCAGAGGTGCCAGTGATTAAGAAGGCTACTGGTGTATGGTAGTTTGGGAGAAACAGATATTGTACATTATTCAATAGCAGAAAGTGGCTTAGTAGAAATTGTGTTAACAGGAGTCATTTTTTAAGTTGTTATGAGCAGATTGCTTGGTGAGAGTTAGAAGCATGATTGTGTGTGTGTGTGTGTGTGTGTGTGTGTGTGTGTGTGTGTGTGTGTGTGTGTGTGTTGGAGGGAACAGACAGGCTGTCAGGTACAGGGCAGCAGCATCCAACATGTTTGAACTTAGGTCTCCTTTCTTTGTATTGTCAAGTGGGACCATATGGCTTTCTGACCATTCTGGTGTAGTGAACTTTTGCTACTGACTTCCTCCAAGTGTGTATACCAGGATGAGAAGCAAGTAATGATGAAACTGGCAGATGAGATCCAGTCTAGCACTACTTGTCTGAACTCTGCCAGAGGAATTTTCTCTCCCTTTTCTGTCCTCCCTAAAGCATGCTGTAATCAGTAGTAGGACTGAGCATCCTAATGTTGGCAACCCAATGCGAGCATGTGCTGAAAGAATATGGGAAATGTCTAGAGAGAATCTGTAAAGTCAGCCTGTCTGGGCCCCTACCCGAGGCTGCTTAGCTATTAAGATTCCAAAAGGAGCTTATTACAAATTATATTCCTCTCTAAGGAGGCCCTGTGGCATGTACCCTAAGGAAAGAATTACAGAGAAAGCATTACTACATTCCCCTACATGTAGAGGAAGGTGGGGAATGTGAAATCTGTAGGAATGGTTTCTGTAGGCCACATGGCTCTTCAATGGAACATTGTGTATTCATACACTCAACTGAAAAGTTAAGGACCTGAAGCAAAGATCAGTTAGCAGTCAATGAGATACTGGCAGCTCTTTATCAAATTTAGAAGATGCCTGTTTGTACTTAAGGTAAAAGAGAAAACAGTACAAAAGGTCAAGCAGAGTGTAGTAGAAGGAACAAAAGAGTAGGACTCAGGGTACCTGCATTTAGTGGAGTGCTGGAGCAAGCACCAACCAACTTGTTAGAGCTGACTTTTAAAATTTCATTTTGAGCAGTTACACTCAGAAATCAGAAAACTTTGAGTCAGGAAGATTACAAATCAGAACTTGATTTATTATTTTGTTGATTGTCTTTACTCAAGAAAGTAAATCCCTGATTAGATTGCAAGCTCCTTAAGGGCCAGCAGTGTCTTTCGCCTTTTCCTGTTGTGCTTAGCACAGTGTCTGGCACCTAGAAAGTACTTAAGGAATGCTGGTTGAATTGAATTTATTAAAGAAAGTGATTGGAAAAAATTTTAATAATGCAGATTAAATTTAAAAGTTCAGTGTGGATACATTTTTTTGGACAGCCTATCATTAAATGTTTATCAGCATACCACTGCTTGCGTTCTACAGTTAGTCTATCATCCGCTAGCTGTTTGTTGTTGGGCAAGTAAAATAACCTCTTTGGATCTCAGTTTCCTCATCTGTACAATGAAGGAAGTGGACCAGGTAGCCTAAAAGGTCTTTCCCAGCTCTAAGATTCAGTGATTCAGAAGCATAGCCAAGATGGCAGAATTTGTTTTGTACAACTATATATATTTGTAACAGGTTTTGTTTTTCTTGCCTTCTCTCTGGGTAGAGGAGAGGGAGGGGAATGGAAAAAATTCAGAAATGAAAATAAAATAAAATTGAATTTAAAAATAGATTAAATGGGGGCAGTTAGGTGGCACGGTGAATAGAGCACCAGCCCTGATGTCAGAAGGACCTGAGTTCAAATCCAGCCTCAGACACTTAACACAAAATTAGCCATGTGACCTTGGCCAAGTCACTTAACCCCAATTGCCCTACTTTCCTCCTCCAAAAAGCAAAAAAAAAAAAAAACAAAAAAAAAACAAAAGAAAAACCCAAAAAACAAACTTACAAGTTTTGGGGCAGCTAGGTGGTGCAGTGAGTAAGAGTGCCAGCCCCAGAGTCAGGAGGACCCAGGATTGGTTCCAGCCTCAATTACTTAGCACCCACACATAAATAAGTAGCTGTGTAACTTTGAGCAAGTTACTTAATCCCAATTGCTTTAAAAAAAAAGATTAAATGAGTTTTATTCTCACCTTGTTTCTTACCACCATTATACCTTGAATAGTTTTGGTCCTATTCTGAAACTCAATGTTTTCCTCTTTAAGGAGAACTCTGGCTTATAGAGCTCAGAAAATAGTGGTTTTTCTTCCCAGGGCTAAAGTTCTCTGGTTATCAGCTGAATTTAGAATTCCTCACAGTTTGGTTTGGTGAAAGTACTGGACCAGAGTGCTATACATTTTAAAGGTCACTAAGAGTCATAGAGCTGGAAGGAGAATATAGATCAACCTCTTCTTTAAGAAATGAGAAAAGCCCAAAGTAATTAAGCGACTTGCCCCAGGTCATACACTATTTACTGCCTCTTTTACTTAGCTTTAGCTCTAAGAAGCTAATTATCTAAGAGAAAGCAAATCAAAACAGCCCTGAGGTTTCACTTCATACCCTGTATATAGGCAAAAATGACAAAAAAATGACTATAAGTCAATGTTAGAGGAGTTGTGGGATGATAGACACCTGGTTTGATATGGTGTTGATGGAGCTGTGAGATAATGCAGCAATTTGGGAAAGCAATTTGGAATTATACTACTAAAGTGATTAAAATTCCATACTCTTTGAATCAGAAAGGTTGCTGGGCTAATCTACCCTTCTACCTCCCCAAGGAAGCCATTGTTTAGAAGAAAATTCCCACATATTCCAGAATATTTATAACACCACTCTTTGTGATAACTAAGAATTGGAAATTCCCATCAATTGTCCATCAATCAGGGAAGATTGGGAAATGGATAAAGAAATTGTGTTATGTGAATGTAATGGAATACTACTCTTCTATAAGAAATGATGTATGTGATGAATATAGAGAAGTATGCAAAGATCTATAAGAACTGATGCAGAGTGAAGTAAGCAGAACCAAAAAAAATACACACAATAACTACAACAATGTAAATGGAAAGAACAGCTATACACTAAAAAAAAACAAAAGGAAATATAATGAAATTATAAAGATCAAGCAAGACTAAAGAGAATAGAAATGAGAGGGCACCTCACAACCCACTGCTTTGTGGAGGTGGAAGGTCCAGGGGTGTAATGCATTACCCATGTTTTCAGAATTTTTCTGTATATTGATCAGTTGCATTGATTTTTTTCCCTTAAAAATTCTATTTGTTATATGGGTGGCTCTCTGAGAAGGGGAGAGAAAGGGATACTTGCAATAAATATGATGGTATAAGAAAGAGAAGATATCAGTAAAAACCTCTTTTTTTTTTTTTTTTTTTTTAAAGCAATTGGGGTTAAGTAACTTGCTCAAGGTTACACGGCTAGTCATTATTTATGCGTGGGTGCTCATTTTCTGAGGCCGGATCTGATCTCGGGTCATCCCAACTCCGAGGCCGGCGCCCTTACTCACTGCGCCACCTAGCCGCCCCTTTAGGGCAATTGGGGTTAAGTAACTTGCCCAAGGTTACACGGCTAAGTTTTTGTTTGTGCGGATTAAGTGTCGGAGGCCGGCTCCGAACTCAGGGCCTTCTGATTCCAGGGCCGGCGCTCTATTCACTGCGCCACCTAGCCGCCCCAAAAAACCTCTTTTTTAATTAAAAAGGAAGTTCATTATCACTCCTTTTAATACTAGGGGTATCTGGATATTCTGTGAGTGAATAGAAACTGTCATCCCTTGTCCTTTGACCAAAAGCCCTGACCAGCAGGTGTCCATCTTCAGAGTATTCTTGTATTAATCTAAAAGAATAATACAAGGAGCAAGGGGAAGAGAAGAGGCATTTATTAAATTTTTATTATACACCCAGTTTTGGGCTAAGTACTTTACAAATATTATCTCATTTGAGCCTCAGGTCAACCCTGAAAGGTAGGTAATATTATTATCTTCATTTTGCAGTTAAGCAGATCATCTGGGGTGATGACCCTTAAAAATAATGGTAGCAGGTGGCTAGGTGACACAGTGAATAGAACACCGGCCCTGGAGTCAGGAGGACCTGAGTTCAAATCTAGCCTCAGACACTTAACACAAAAAACTAGCCATGTGACCTTGGGCAAGTCACTTAACCCCAACTATTCTACCTCCCCCACTCCATAAAAAGCAAAAAAAAAAAATGAAAGCAATAACAAATCTGTTAGCAGTACATCTTTAGAGCTAACCAGGCTGAGAGGTCTCCTCAGGAAAAATAAACTTCTTATGCCTTTCACAACTAGCCTGTCTTCTAGCAGATGCTCCCTGTGGTTATTCCATAGGTGTCTAGTATAATGATAATAATAACATGAGTGTATGATAGTTTACAAAATGCTTTACATATATTATATGTATAGATATAGATCTGTATACACATATTTTCTTATTTGCTCCTCATCACCACCCTTTAAGGTAGGTGGTATAAATATCATTATCTCCATTTTGTAGATTAGCACACTGAGATTCAGAGAGACTAATAGACTTGCCCAAGATCACACAGCTAGAAATTGATGGAATTGGAGCTAAAACTTAGATTTTCTGACTGAAAATCCAGATGGCTCCATGCTCAGCAGAAAGGCAACATTAATCTGATAGGTGAAAGAACAGTAAGGTATTTATGTCCCTACTGGTAAATGTGTGGGAGTCTCATTTTCCCTGTATAAGAAACATGGCACAGAATCTATGAATGTGCTCTAAAGCTAACCCAAGAGAGGTCTGATTATATAAACATGTAAAGGATGTTTCAAAAGACATAATATCAGTAAGTATTCTTTTTTTCTCCTCATTTTCAAACTAGCTAGGTGGTACAGTGGAGGGAGCACCCATCCTGGAGTTAAGAAGACTCATCTTTGTGAGTTCAAATCTGGCCTCAGACACTTATTAATTGTGTGACCCTGGACAAGTCACTTAACCCTGTTTGCCTCAGTTTCCTCATCTGTAAATTGAGCTGAAGATGGGGCAGCTAGGTGGCGGAGTGAGTAAAGTGCCGGCCCCAGAGTCAGGGGGACCTGAGTTTGGATCCGGCACACACACACTAGCCGTGTAACCTTGGGCAAGTTATTTAACCCCAATTGCCCTCCAAAAGGCAAAAAAAAAAAATGAACTACAGAAGGAAAGGAAATGGCAAACTATTCCAGTATCTTTGCCAAGAAAACCCCAAATGGGATCATGGAGAGTCAGAAGTACCCGAACAGCAATAAAACCTGTTCTGTGATGGCAAGGAAGCAATCATTTATTCAATGCCTACTATGTGCCAGACACTGTGCTAAGTGTTTTACTTCTCTCATTTGATCCTCACAATAACCCTGTGAGGTAGGCATTTTTATTATTATCTGTATTTTACAATTGAGGAAACTGAGGCAGACAGAGGTTAAGTGACTTTCCTAGGGTTCCAAGATGAGTAAATGTCTGAGGCTAGATATGAACTCTATCCACTGCTGATGGGGAAAAGTTATTTACGTTTCTTATTTGGGACATTTTTTTTCTCAAACTCTCTCTAACCAAGTTTAGTACACATCTTGGAGAGTATCTTCAGAGCAAAGTGCTTACCATAGACAACAAATGGGACCTGTAGAATAGAAAAAAGTCTCCTGCCTTCCCATCCTCCATTCTCCCTCTAATCCCTTATTGCCAGAAACTTGACATGTGGTCATTGTCTAAAGTCACAAAGTAGATGGATGGTGATGTTTGCTTTTAACATCTGTCATTAACTCCAAAGTTAAGTAATTCATGCAGGTGGCAAGGTCATCCACATTCTGCTAGCTTATTTTAGAAGGCTCATTTCTTACATTTGAGATTTAGGGCAAAATGTCCATTTTAATAAGGCAGAAAATTATTTCACTGGAAAAAGTATGTGTATGTGTGCGTGCACGTGTGTATTACTACCCTGAAGCTCAGAGAACCCCCATGTGCTTTGCCACATTTACTAATGATTTTTATTTTGTTTTCTGCATAATGAATAGACTCAATTCCAGTCTCAGAAGGGAAATACATATGGAAATATATTTTAAAATAAAAGAGATGGGGGAGAACAATTAAAGCCCCATCAGTTCTTCTCTTTTGGCAACATGAATAATTAAACTTCAGATTTATGTCTAATAAAAGCAAGAGACAGCATGGCATAATGATTAGGGTAATGGACTGGGAATCAGGAAGACCTCAGTTCAGAGACAAGTTGGTCAGCCTCTTTCTGCCTTAGTTCTTCATCTGTAAAATGAGACTGGACTCAGTGACCATCTACCTTCCAGTTCCTTTTCCTATGATACAACAGTAATAGGAGCATGCAGTTAAGGGAGTATGACATTTAGTTGCAAATTCAAATTGAATATCACTTTGTTTCTTTAGTGCATAAAATTTTATAGCACTGAGTTACAGTATGGAGAGGAAGCATTAGCTACAGTAGAAAGAACATAGAATGTGGCATCAAATGACTTGTGACCTTGGACAAGTCACTTCAGCTGCTCTCTGGGCATCAATTTCCTCCCCTGCCAAATGGAAGGCTGGACTACCTGGCCTCTAATATTCTTTCCATTTTGAAATCCTTGATTCTGGGATGTCATTCCAGTTGGCCAAGCCTGCATCTATTTGGTGGGAAAGGAAAAAAAAACTTTTAGGAGCTAGAGCATGTTATTAAATATAGTAAAGCACAATACAAAGTATCAGTTACTCAATAAAACATTTATTAAGTGCTTACTGTCTACAAAACAATTAAAATTAGGCCTATGCCTTGTGGCTTAAGACATAATGGGGGAATAAGACAATGGGCAAGTCACTTGATCTCTGTTTGCTTTAATCCACTGGAACAGGAAATGGTAACCACTCCAGTATCTTTGCCAAGAGGACCCCATGGACCACATTAGTGTGCTATGGTCCACCAGGTCACCAAGAGTCAAGCTCTACTAAATGACCAAACAGCAACATGGGTAGCACTGTGCATCATAACTGATAAGTCCATTAGAGTTAGTTATGAAATCGTGCTGTACAAAGTCTGAAGGGGCATTCAATAAATGTTGGTTCAATTGGATTATGATTATTTCATAAAGCTAAATTGTTTTCTAAACTCCTTTCAAATGTCCTGCTGCAAAGCTCAGGGGAACTATTTGAAACCTAATACACACTGACAGAATCACTGCTGCTTCTGTTTGTTGTTAATAAAGTTAGGCAGCAAGCCTGAGGTATGACAATATGCAGTTAACTCCACTCTCCTTGCTAATAAGGTAAAAAGAAGTTCAGATAATTCAAAACAATGAATAATGCAAACATAAGCAGAAGACACCCCCGCTCCCCCAGCCTTATGAGCTTACTGGTTTGTGGGCCTTCCTTTGCCTTTTGGGGCCAAACGTGACTGGTTCCTTGTTAAATGGTGAAAGGATAATTCCTGATTATCTCAGTAACTGGGATTACTCCCAAGAAGATAAATTAGCTGGCTTGGATATGGTTTTTGGTGTGTGGAGTCGTCCCTAACTCTGTTGGGAGGAGTCAACCTTTGTGCTGACTTAGACAAACAGGAGCCACTAGTTTCTAGTCCTACTCAGTCCCTTTTTATCTTTTTCTTTTGTCTGCCTGCCTTACACAGAGCTACATGGCATAGCAGATGATTGGGGAGATTTATTCTTCACAAACATTGGAAAATGGGTGCCTTGGGGCAGAGGCACATGGGAGCTGTATATGCTCATTCATAGGCCCTGAGATGAGTTTCTGGCCATCTTTTGCCTTTTGTTTTCCTTTACTGAGCACATCAGAGCCCAGAGTCCTAAGAGTAGACTTTCCTGGTCTAGGAGAAGTCAAAGCTGGTCAACCTATGGTAAAGTAGACTGGAGAAATCCACAGGAGTTACATGACTTGAGAAGGGAGTGCAAGGACAATGTCATTTCTAGATTCTGGAGTTTCAGAGTAGTTTGCTTTTTGGAGAGAAGAAAGGATCACTCATGAGGTCATTGGTGTGGGGAAAAGTAATAGCAAGTACCTAAAGCCATGATATGGGGGAAGGGGGAGCAGGTTAGAAATCAGAACTTCTCCTCTCCCACTTCCCAGTGAGTTTTTTGGCCATTGTTCATCTGATAAGCAGCTAGTGGATAGAGTGCTAGACCTGGAGACAAAGAGATCCGAATTAAAATCCTACATCAGACCCTCCTAGCTGTGTCACTGAAAACTACAAAATGGCGTGTCTCCTCAGCGGCTTCTAGCCCCAGGGGAGGAAGTCGATGCGCTCCCCAAATACTGGTCCCAAAGTCCATAGGGCACTAGCCTCTCACTTTGTCCTAGGCATGTCTGTGTTGATAATTCTGGAATCGCCACAGCTGCCCTGAGCAAGTCATTTTACCTAAGCCTCGGTTTCTTCATCTGTAAAATGGGGATAATAATAGCACCTACTCCTAGGATTGTTGTGAGGATCAAATGAGATATTAGCTGCAAAATGTCTAGCACAGTGCCTGGCACATAGCAAGCAGTGTATAAATGATAGCTATAGTCATTATCATCCCCATCCTCCTCCTCCTCCTCCTCCTCCTCTCCTCCTCCTCATCTGATGGTAAGGGAGCTCCCTATCTATCAATGCCTTCTAGGAAGTGTGTAAACCATAAAGTGGCACTATGAATTTGGGGAAGACTGTGGAGACTAGAAGTGTCAGTTATGCTACTAGTATGCTGCCAAACCAGATTAAAATGTACTTGGGAAATATTTAACAAAATGAATAAAACCATAACAAGACATATAATATTATATTTTAAAACTAAGTTAATATCTGACTAACAGAGATCCTTATGCAGGGGTTAGTGGCCCCTGCTTCTGTCTGAGTTTTACCCTATGGGAGAGAGTCAGGAATTTCAGGAAGTTGTCCTTGAGAACAACCCCCAGGGGTAAGTCCCTTTAGAGGGAAGCCTAAATTATGAGCCAGTTAAAAAGTCTGGAGGCCTCTAGTAGCCTGCAGAAAATGTGGGACTCAGCATAGAAAGAAAAAGTTTATATCAATTTTTAATGGGTTATTATGTTTCCTTGTGTGCTTTTTACATTTTTATTTGGGGTTATTATTATGAGTCCTTTGTATTTTGTACATTTTCTGAGTGGTAGAATAAAGCTTGCCCTATTCTCCATGTCATTATTGCCTTGAAGATTTGTACTGGAGCTGAGGACCCTATTAACCTTATCTATGGAAGCCTAGATATGAACTCTAGTCAGTAATTTCCAGGAGTAAACTCTAGGTTAGCCCAATATAAGCCAAATCAATATTGCTATTTGGAGGAAGTCTTCCAAATTGAACCTGATTCATGTAAACACAAGTGAGGGGACTCTGGGTCACTGGTTACACAAATATTTATATATTTTACTTTCAAATTAAGTGTTAGCTGCAAACTCCCTTTGAGCCTTTCCAACCCCTTTCTAACTCGTCCTAGTGCTGCTAACACAGGACCCAACTGGATGGTGGTATAGAAACCTCAGAAGGCCAGGTGTAATCTACAAATCCATGCACAGAAAATGATATTGACCATAGTTAGCATTTAAATACATTTTCTATTTCTAGGTTTTCCTCTACCAAAGTCCTGTTCTGACATTGCCTCATCATTGTATGGAAGTGACCTTGTACAGCCCCAGACTTTGCCAGAAGAGTAAATTTTAGAAGGTCCTGCCAACTGGTCAAGCTTCAAGTGCAGGTCTAACAATGGACTATGTTCAATTAGACTCAAGTCAGTAAATATTTATTAAATGTCTACTATGGTGCTAAGTGCTAGAGATATAAAAGAGAAAAAAAAGGAAGTCCCTGCCCTCAAGAAGCTTGCAATCTAATGGTGAAAGACATTATTCAGGAAGTTAAGAAGATAGAGTGGAGAGAGCCACCAGTGACCAAGATGTTCCGCAGAGCTAAAACCAAGCAGACCTTCTGAGGGAAAACGAAGAGTTATCTGGAAAGTTCTGAACCCTCTGTGAGTGAATGATTGGGAAGAAGTGTATTTCTGTAACCTTCAGCCCTCCAACTGAGGGAATTGAATGGTATCCAAAACTGAGTCAGCATGGTGATAAGATTTAAGGTGATGAGCTTATCCTCGTGGTATAATGAAGTCCAAAATGAGTGCAGCCTTGTGGGAAATTCAGGTAATGTCTGAACATCTAAGCATTGGGACACAAACTACTGCATTTGCAGTAGATTGCTAGTTTGGAGAACCTTATCCATAGAAGACTGGCTACTGATTGCTAAATTTGTTTTTATTTTGGTCACAATCACTGCCTAAGACCTGAAATGAGGAAAGGATTGCAGTTTATGATGGTGGAGGGAGTACCTACCATGATGAAAGAAACCATGGAAGTAGAGAAGATTTTATATGAAATAACTTAACCACCCTGTTGCTTAGTAATGCATCACAACACACTTGGTTGTTTTGTATTTATGCACCTAGCTGAAGACAGGTGGAAACTGAGTTGGGGAAGGTTTCTGTAACTTGACTAAGATCATAAATTCAGTCAAATGCAGAGGTAGAACTAGGTTATAACTCACGTCTGAGTTACCTGTTGGGCACTTAGTTGGTGGGACTTTCATGCCTAAGAGTGTGTTTCCTGAAACTCACATCTCAAGCATGTTTGTTCCCTGAACAAAGGTTGAAGTAGCAGCTAATTGAGAAATCAATGTTTGAAACAAATGCTAAATACAAAGAAATAATATTTCACTTATTATCTTTTCACTGAAACCCTCACCTCTTTTAAACTTTACTATTTCTATCCCAGGCAAACACTATCCTTCCTGTCACACAAATTAAAATACTTATTCTCCACTCCTCCCCTTTGCTTCCTGTCTCCCATCTAAATAAATAAAACGAACCTTGCTGATTCTGCTTCCTCAGAATCTCTTGCCTTTCTCTCTTTCTCTCTACTTACCTTTGGGTCCTCATCACCTCTCACCTAGACCATTGTGATGGTCTTCTAACTGGTCTCCCTCCTTCCAGTTTCTTTCCTCCCCAGTCCATCTTGCACACAGTTGTTAAATGGTTATTCCTAAAGTCCAGGTATGTTTGCATCAGATTTTAGAATATCTAGGAGCATCCTACTGCCTTCAGGATAAAAGATAAAAGCCCATTTGACATTTTAAAATCCTTTATATTCTGGCCAGGCCTACATTTTCAGGCTCATTACACATTACTCTTCTATGTTTTAACAAAAACGACCTACTTGCTGTTCCTGTACATAACCATCCATCTCCTGTCTATACATTTGCAGAGGCTGTCTTCCATGCCTGGAATGTATTTCCTCCTCACCTCCTTTCCCTACCTAGCTTCCTTTAGCAATGAATTCACCTGCCACCTCTTAAACCAGGTTTTTCCAAAATTCCCTGAGTCACTAGTGCTTCCCCCCAAATTACTTTGTGTTTACAACTATATGTAGGGGAAGAAAGTGATCTCCGATTAATTTATTATTTCCTCCCCTCCCCCAACACAGCCATACTCTCAGCTAGTTCATGTAGCCCCAGAAAACAGAATGCAAATAAATGAAACATTGACAAGGTTAACAAAGTGTTAAAGAGGCAGCCACCTCACACTGTCTTTTTATGAAGTTCCAAAAGATTCTTCAATGGAATTGGAAATGGAATCAAAGTCTGATAAATTATCAGTCATACCTTCTGGTGGCCATTAAAAGGCAACAGAGTTCTAGAGTTTGAGGGCATCTAGGATCTAAGCAGCCTTGAGGAGTATGGTACCTGTCCCTTTCCAGAGGGTAGCTGGGGGAGAATTCCCTCATCACTCCCACCTTGCACCCCCATCATCAGACATGACATTTAACATTAGGGCCATTTTCCCAATTGGAGAAACACATCCAGAAATTTGACAGTTTAAGAGAATATTAGGTACAGAGGGGGGAACACAGGCACATTCTCCAGCCAGACAGATAAAGGTAGAAAACAGTTTCTAAGAGTGTGATCCCTGGCAGCAGAGAAGAGAGCCAACTGTGAATTCAAGGGAAAACTAGCCCTGGAAATTGAGAGATGAGCTGCAGCAGGACCTCATGAGGACAGAAAGGACATTAAGGCCCTGAAAAACCTGAGGCACGAGTTGCCTTAACCACCTTCTTTCCTACATGTATGTCTCATCACCATTGTACCAAATGCCCACTCTTCTCATGAGTATTGTATTGTGGTAGGAGTCACCCCAGGTTTATAGTAGGAATGTTTTTAGTTATTGTTCTTATTATGCCATGTTAGTAAATGCACTTTTTGAGCTAATTGTGTCTACTAATTGCCCATTAACAAGGAGTCCCCTGTGGGGACTTTTAAGCTATAATAGTAAGGACCTAGACTGACAAAAAACCTTAGAACTTAGGAGTGGTTGCCCCCCCTCTCCAGGGACCCAACTCATGAGTGTGAGTGCAGTTGGGAGAGGTATCCCAGAAGGACTGGAACATATATTTTGTATTTTCATTTCTATATTCCCATTGCTCTTCAATTTATCTCCCAATAGAATTTATGCTTTTTAAAGGTATTTACACTTTTAATTTTTGTTTCTGTGTCTAGCACCTGGCACAATTCCTGAGACCTAATAGCTTAATAAAAATTTGTTGAATAAATGGAGGAATGAGGATGTCTGATTGAGAAGAAAACTTTTACATAAAACCAATGAAAGCCGGGAAGACAGATGCTTTTTAAGCCCCAGGATCAAGAAAGACAACTTGAGATATGTACAAAAAGTTTACTTGCATACAGTGGAACTGTTAATAATTTTGAACTTGCCATATAATTAATAAAAATTAATTATTAATTATTTATTAGTATTATTAATGCAACATTTAATCCTAAAAATTAATCATTTTGAAAATAGGCTATTTATAAAACAAGTATGGTTAGATTGACACATTTTAGCCTAGTAGTTTTCAGGAAGATGGAGTTATAGATGGTGCTCCAAAAAAAAAGTCGTTATAAATTTATTTTAGGATGAACTCAAGGAGCTTAGTGTCCTGCCCCTTCTTCTTCTGGTGTTATTTTGGTGTGATTTGAGCAATTCTGGCTAAGTGTATCTCCCCAACCTGGTATAACAATACTACCAACAATTCTTCTATTAACTGATCATCTCGATCACGGTATTTAGGGACCCCCCATGATAATGAATAACAAGGAGTAGTAACTTATTGGTCTACTAACAACCATAATGCAAATTAGTTATTTTGATCAACTAGATGAAATCTTACTGTATGAACCAATGCTTGGTTAACTGTTGAAATATATAGTGAGATGCCGAGATCGCTACTAATGACTAGGTAGAGTGGAACAGTTGATCCTACTGGAAAACCCTTTGGGGGAAATTAAACGAGTTGAGTCTAGAGATATGTCAAGTTGTGATGATGAACCATAATATAGGCAGCTAGGTATCTCAGTGAATAGAGTGCCAGGCCTGGAGTCAGGAAGACTTGAGTTCAAATCCAACCTCGGACACTAGGTGTGTGACCCTGGGCAAGTCACTTAAATTCTGTTTGCCTCGGTTTCTTCATCTGTAAAATGGGGATCATACTAGCACCTATTTCTCAGAGTTGTTATAAGGATCAAGTGAGATAAAAATTATAAAGTGCTTAGCATAGTGTCTGGCACATAAGTGTATATAAATGTTAGCTATCATTATTGTTATTATTAGTATTTTTCCAGTTATAATCACCATGCATCAAAAAGTATATAGGCTCCTTTTATCATCATCATAATAAAGATAAAATGCAAACTAAAAACTTTTTTCCCTTTGGGTATCTATTGTATATTTTGACTTCTGCCTCAAATCAGCCACGTCAACCACCTCACAAAATGAACTCTTGATCCTAAAGTTACTTGGGGAAGAAAAGGTGAATCCATCCATCCAAACACTTAGCTTCCCCAGGAGAAGGTCCTCAGGGTGCTCATGCTGACTCCATACTAGCCCTTTCATTCTCGTGTGAAGATATTGTCTTTTTTTTTTTTTTGCTTTTTGCAGGGGGGAAGGCAGGGCATTTGGGGTTAGGTGACTTGCCCAATGTCACAGGGCTAGTAAATGTTAAGTGTCTGAGGCTGGATTTGAACTGAGGTCCTTCTGACTCCAGGGCTTGTGCTCTATTCACTGTGCCAGCTAGCTGCCCCAAATTACTGTCTTTTTGACTTGCTACCTTGCCTGGTAGCAAGAGACTGACAGCAACCTCAGAAGGTACATAAACAATACAACTTGATGCACTACTGTTTACAAAGAATAACACCTAACCCTCTACAACAAATCTACGGTTCTCTGTGTTATTTCCTCCCACTTCACAGATAGAAATTAAGCACAGCTATGGAGGACCTCTTTCCAATATAATGCCGATGATTAAACTTAGAAGTGACCATTAAGTACAAGGAACTCCTATCCAGGTTTTGAATAACTCAAGGAACTATTTGTCAGGCTGACAGGACAGGAAGGTATATATCCAGAGACAGTTATCCCTTCCACGTTGTGACTTCCCCCTTCTCTGTTTTGATATATCACGGATTGGCATAAGAAACTAAGTGGGGTTTGGGGGGAGTTTTGCTGTAGCTGCAGATGTTACATGAAGGCCAGCAGACAACACAAATACTTAACCCAAATTTACAATAAGGTACTGTAAACACCCCATAAAACAGAAAAAAAGTAGACTTCTTCTCTGGTACAAAGGGAGGTACAAAACATTTTACTTAGATTTTCAAGATCTCACTACATCCTTAACTCCTGAGATGGGGTTGTAGTTGCTCCATTGCAATATTGCCCCCTCCCCCAATTTACCAATAATTGGAAGATAAATTTGTTAAGAGTCAACTTCACTCTGAATCAGTCTATGAAAGTCATCTTCCAGATTCTACTTCTAAGTGCTCTAGAAACATGACTAATGGCAGTGGAAGGTTTCACATTTCTTTTGTTTGTGTTCTTTTTAACAGCAGTACTTATATAAGGATAACAGAAATCTGCATAGCTCTCTAAGGTTTGCCAAGTACTATAAATAATCCCATTTGAACTTCACATCAATCCTATGAGGGCTAGGTGCTACTCAGAGAGTTCAGAGAATATAGATAACTTTCCATGGGAGTGTCAGAGGCAGAATTCCAATCTAGGTTTTCTTTGTTCCAGGCCAGTACTCTCCTCCACAGCCTGTGAACAACATATGTTTAAGATAAACCTATAAACAGAAGGCTAGAGACAACATGGCATAGTAAAGAGGGTGCTGGTTTAAAAGTCAAGAAAACCTAGGTTCAGATTCTGCATTGGAGACTTATTGGCTGTGTGAGCCTGGGTAAGTCATTAACTTCTCTAAGTCTCAGTTTCCTAATCTGTGAAACAAGGGGATTAGATTCAGCAGACTTGTCATGTCCCCTCCAGAGCTAAATCTATGATACTATAATCTTTCCTTCTTGCCCTTAGATCCTGTCACAAGGGCCGTCTCCAATCATCCTGATTTATATCTTGCTACTGGACCCAGATGGCTCCAGAAGAGAATGTGAGGCTGGCGACTTTGTGGAGACCTCCCTCACTTAAATCCAATCTACTTGAATGTCATGGAATCAGCTTCCTGATGTCATAGTCCTCTTTGAGAATGAAGGACAAACAACAACAGATCCTATTCCAACCCAATACAGATTCTCTGGATCTTTGGCACATCAGTAACTCCAACCCTCGTACTTCTTTAATGGAGGCTGTTAGGTGGATCAGTGGATAGAATTTTGGGCTTGGAGTTAGGAAGGCCTGAGTTCAAATTCAGCCTCAGATACTTACCAGATGTGTAACCCTGAGTAAGTCACTTAACCTTTGTTTGCCTTTAATTCACTGGAGAAGGAAATGGTAAACCACTCCCATATCTTTGCCAAGAAAACCCCATGGACAGTGTGGTCCTTGGGATGACAAAAAGTCAGATAGAACTGAACAACAACACTTCATCAATCTATCTCTATACTACCTCCTTCTCCTTTGCCTATGAGCACTCGGATCATTCCCTTCCCCCAGTTAGATGCCCACCCCCTCCCCGCTAAAAACTTTGTTTGGTCTTTCCTGCCCTCTTTGGTTATTTTATCTCTTTCCTCTCATAGCCAGATTCCTACAGTCAAGTCTATACTTGGTTACTTCATGCCTCTAATTTCTCATTACCCATTACCCTTTTCAGTTGAATTTTTTTCCTACCCCTCTACTGAAACTGCTTACTCAAAGGTTACCAGTAACTGCCTAATGGCCAGATTTTCTTATTAAAAACTATTATAAGCGTAAAACAAAATTAACTAAACTAAAGAATAAAACCATACATAAAGCCATGAAATCTGACTGTGTACAGTTTATTAAATGGGGGAAAAATTCAAAGACCTTTTCTCTTATTTATCCTCCTTTACCTTAGAGCACAATTTGAAAATGATTCACACATCTGAGAATTGGAAAGAGACCTCAGCATTATATCCCTCAAAAAAGTATTATTCAATCCTTTCTTTGAAGACATCTATGGTGGGAGAACCTATCACTCATAATGTAATCCCTGTCTCTTAGGATAGCAGTAATTGTTAGGGCAGCTAAACACCAGAGTGCAGAGAGATGGTCTGGAGTCAGGAAGATTCATCTTGCTGAGTTCAAATCTGGCCTCAGACACTCACTAACTGTGTGGCCCTGGGCAAGTCACTTAACCCTGTTTGCCTCAGTTTCCTCATCTGCAAAATGATCTGGAGAGGGATATGACAAACCACTCTAGTGTCTTTGCCAAGAAAACCCTAAATGGGGCCATGAAGAGTGGAGCATGACTGAAAACGACTGAACAATGACAAAAAAGACCATTGAAACACAAAACTCCAAATGTGGTCTATCAGGGTGAAGTGCAGCCGTGTTTTTGCCTGAATGTCGTGTCACCTCTCTAAGACAGAAGGCATATAAGAAGAGATCCAGGATGAAGATAATCTGGATAAATGTCAGCTCCCTCTTTATTCCTCCTCATCTTCTTCCAAGACATTCATCACTTTGTGTCTTAATTCACCCATGCATTTCCCTTTTTGTAGTCTTAATCCCCTGATTTGTCAGCTTCATAGGGAGTTAAGAACTAGGTACCATTTTGCCTTGCTGACACACCATCACCATCTAGTGGTAAATGAAAGGCAACTGTACAGGTTTCAATCTTTCTAAAATTCTTTAAACAGTTTTAAATGACCTTCACTCATGACTTTTAAAGGAAAACTAGAAACTTCAGCTATGTGAGTCCTAAGGAAATGTGGAATAAGGATAATCATAGTATAGTGGAGTTAATTAGAAAAGGCTTTTTGGATTAATTTTGAACTGAGCCTTTGTTATAGAGGCTACAGAGACCTGTCCTCCAATGCGCTCATATGGACTTTGTAGTTCATGGTACCTTTTTTTTTATCCCTTACTTTATTTTCATAATTGATGCTAAAGTGCTTTCTGTGGTAGCTGCTTAGTGATAAAGTTACTGTTTAGTCATTTGTGTGTGACTCTTCATGACCCCATTTGGGGTTTTCTTGACTAAGATATTAGAATAGTTTGCCATTTCCTTCTCCAGCTCATTTTACAGATGAAGAAATTGAGGCAAACAGGCTTAAGTGATTTGACCAGGGTCACACAGCTAGAAAGTGTATGAGAATAGATTTGAACTCTTGAAGATGAATCTTCCTGACTCCAGGTCTGACACTTTATCCTTTTTACCTCCTAGTGGTAAAGTATTGATGCCAAATTACAAAGGGTTTAGATTTGTTTTGAGAAGAGAATTTGGTAAGCCTATTTGAGCTATCATCATTATGGTTCATTAGGCTTGTTTTTCTGATGCCTATTACTACTATCTAACATAACACCCTTTCCAATGACAAGAGTCAGTTTTTTATCACTTAATTTAAATAGATTGGGGTGTTGTTGACTCCACCCTTACATGCACAACCCTGGCCTTTTCACCCCTTCACTTGAATAGCCTTACCATAGAAGCAAGAAATTCAAGCAGATGTCATTCCTTAGTTCACCAGTTTGTGATATTAGTTGGAATTTTAGATTTATGGGACTATGTTTTTAGAGAATTTTTTTTGGGGGGGGAGAGAAACCATAAGGTAAAACAAGGTACCATTCTTATTCCCCATCACCTGGTAGGAAAGTGGGTAGGGTTAAGCAGGAGACCTGATCTCTCAATGCAAGTTTCTGAGTCCATACAATCCAATGAACTTTAATTACATATAATGAGAATCAAAAGCTGAGAAATGGCTTTCCTTCTCCTCCCTTTCATGTACCTGCATGGTAAAATATTTGAGAAGCCAGAAGGAACTTTGTATTTCTCCTCACCTGCCTGTTACTGTAATGGGATGGTGGATAATTTCTTCTCCCTTTAGGAGGGGGCTGAGCTCAGGAGGAGAAGCTGATGCTTAATTGGCAGCCAGCAGTATGAGCTGCCAGCTTCTTATCTAATTGAATTGTTTCCACCATTGTTTAGCTCTTTCCTTGCCATTAGTATATGAATTTATTGCTTTAATCCACAGTGTCCAGGGAAGCCATTCTCAAGATGGAGGATGGTCCAGGGTTGATTATATCTTTTCTCTCTTGGGTCAAGAGGAATCCAGGCAAGGTGGTGTAGGATTTCCAACTTGGAGAATGTTATAACCCAAGGTAAACCTGGAGGCAATAGGAAACCATTGGAGTTGATTGAACAGCAGGGTGACATGCCTGGTACATAATAGGTGCTTAATAAATGTTGATTGACTAATTGAGGAAGAACAATTTAACAGCAGAGCAGCAGAATGATTGGAATGGGGAGAGATTGTATTATCTCATTTGATCCCTGCAAATCCTTGTAAGGTAGGTGATATTGTGATCTCCATTTTACAGACAAGAAAGCCAAGACTGAGAAAGATCAAGGAATACACAGTTAGTGAGTGGCTAAGGCCGTGTTTGAACCGGGGCTGTCTCAACTTTAAGTCCAGCACTATCCACATTGTCACTTTGCTGCTAATGTACAGCTTTGACGACCTTGGAGAAAGCAGTTTCAGTCCAGTTATGGGGTCAAAAGCTAGATAGGCAGGCATTGAGAAGTAGGTGGGAGATGAGCAAGTAGAGGAAATAGGGATAGCTTTTTCTTGATAGGTGAAATATGGGGTGATAGCTTGAGGGAATGATAAAGTCAAGTGAAATGTTTTTTATCAGGAGAGTGATTCGGTTATGTTCATAGGCAGTAGAGAAGGAGTTGATATATAAGGAAAAGCAGAAAATGAGAGAGGGATGTATGAAATGGCAGGCATGCCTATTCCCTCTCCCAGCAGAGTATATCATTGGGACATGAGAGAAGAGGTATCTAGTCCTGCAGAATGGATAGAGATGCAGCATCTTCTCTGGGCACTAGATTTCCTTGATCTCAAGAAGATAGAAGAGCTCACTGTCACCAATATGATTCAATATTGTATTGGAAATAGCAATAAGACAAGAAAAGGAAATAGAAGGAATCAGAAGAGGGGATGAGGTAATAAAACCATCTCTCTTTGCATATAATATACACTAGAAAAATCCCAAAGATTCAACTAAAAACTAGTTGAAACAATTAATAATTTTAGCGAAATAGAAGAATATAAAATAAACCCACACAAGTCATCATCTGTCCAACAAAACCCTGCCAGAAGAGAGAGTCAGAGATACCCCATTTAAAATAACTCTAGACAGTATAAAATACCTGGGAGTACCCCTGCCAAAACAACCTAATTTTAATGTTTAAAAATTCCATAATGCTATGGAAAATGCTTAGTTTTCATAAAATAAAAAAAATTAAAGTAGAAGAAATGTAAGAGTGTGAGAGGAAGAGGTGATGCCCAATAAGGAGCAAAAAGTGGAGAGAATCTGGAGGAGTTGCACTTTACAAACTCCTTGAGGTCAAGAACTGCCTTTTGCCTCTTTTTGTATCCCCCAACTGCTTAGTGCAGGGCCTGACACATAGTAGGGGCTTAATAAACGTTTACTGAATTGAAGATAAATTGATAAGCATCATGGTCTTAAAAGTCAGAAAGACCTGAGTTCAAATCCTGCCTCAGGCTCTTACGAGCTGTCCTGAGCAAGTCATTTCATCTCTCTGTGCCTTAGTTTCCTCATCTGTAAAGTGAGAAGGTTAAACTCAATGGCCTCTAAGATTCCTTCAAAGTCCTATAATCTTGTGATAGGAATGGGAGTTTGTTAACAATAACATGGAGAGCCATAAAGTATAATGGAAGGCAAAGACCACATAGGAAAGGTGCGTGGGAAGAACAGGATGAAGGTGGAGGAAATTAAAGGGAGGGGAATGATATCAGGGAAAGAGTGTCTTGGTTTCTTTGGTGCTTTCTTCCCCCCATGGCAACTGATGGCTGAATCGGTGGAATTCAGAAGGGAATTTGCTTGATTGTCATGGTGGCTGGTCTCAGGTTCAGTGTTCATTTAATTACCATCTCCTGAGGAGCAGAGCAGCTCAATGAATAGAGAGCTGGCCTCAAAACCAGGAAGACTTGTTTCTGGCAATTCTCACCCTGGTATCCTGGGCAAGTGGATTAACCTTTCAGTAGGTTAGGCAACTCCATGAGATTATAAATTGCAGAAAAATCCCCAGCCTGCAAATGTCTGAAGGAAGAGAAAAAGGAGACAGAAAAAATATTTAAAAGGAGCATCTGGAGAAATAGAAGGTCAATTCAGAGGAAATAGTGTCACTGAAGACAAGAGAGGAAGGAAGAAAGAAAACAAGCATTTATTAAGCTCCTATTATGTTCAGGCACTCTGCTAAGTACTTTACAAATGTTAACTGATTTGATCCTTACAATATCCCTGGGAGGTAAGTGTTATTATCCCCATTTTACAGTAAACTGAGACAGGCAGAGGTTAAATGACTAGCTCAGGATCACACAGCTAGTACGTGTCTGAGGAAAGCATTTCAAGGAGGTGGCTAGCAGTATCGAAAATTGCATAGAGATCGGGAAGGATGAGGACCCATAAATGGCTATTGGATATTGTGATTAGAGCGTCACTGGTGACCTTCAAGAAAAAACATTTTCCAGAAGCAACTTCTAAATGTTCTCTTTTTTGTGACAGTGGCACACAGAGCTTTGAATTTTTGATAGGCTTATTATTGTTGAATGTGACAATAAAAATATTTAAAAATAAACTTCAAGGTAGCATAATTCTTCCTATACTATTAGCGGTACGTCAAGTATCAATTTTCTTCCTCTGTTAATCTTTCACATGCCACAAAGCAGAACATTGTCCAGTTGTTCCAGCTGTTTTCTACCCATTTAAGGGCAAAGCTAAAAGGAGCTTTCTACAAAACAGCTTCTTAGATTCATTTCAATGGCCCTGAAAGGTGTCTGTGCACCATATGTTTCTTTTTCTTTGGCTGCAGAACAATAAATAACATTGTCAAAATAGCTCCTGAAAAATATAAACTCTTGTTTCACTTTGGGGTGCGGGGTACATGTTACTAAGAAAAAAAAAGTTTTGTCCTACCCATCTGTCTCTAAAACTCTGGATAAACTGCCATTGTGTGTCAGGGTACGTTTTGTGGGCTGAAAACATCCCCAGGAGATTTTTAAAGCTGTAAGAAGATGTTTTCTCAAATGCCTGAAGAATGGACACAAAATGTAAACAGCAAAAGGGTAAACCATGCAACAAATGGCCAACTTATTTTTTTTTTAATGAAAATTCATGTGTTTGAGAAGTTGCTGCCTGCTTCCTACTCTGGAAGGAAAACTCTCTCAGCACTTCAAGAGTAAATGCTGTGATGGAGAACAGAGATCACACTTATTCTGAGTTCCAGAAATAATAAAATAAAAGGGTACAATTCAGAGCCCAACAATATGCCATTTGTTTAATGGATGATAAATATGTCATTGCCAATAATGACGCCTCCCCGGACTCAAAGTCCTAGAAGGGGGTTTTAGAGGTAGATCATCAAGTCACAAACTTTCAGGTTATAGATGAGGAAACAGAGGCACAGAGAGGTAAAGGAACATACCCCAGACCATACAGTTAGTTAAATGGTAGAACCAAGACTGGTTGAATCCAGCGATGAAAACTCCTGAGAGGGAATTGCACTTGGGGTGGTGGGGGGAAAGGGGAGGAAAGGAAGATAAAGTTGGTTTGATTATTTTCCTCTCTCACTTCTCCCCCACCCAGTTGACCAGGAGGTGACTTTGTGTACTTTGAAAGGTCAGAAGATCTGGAGTTCTCATCTGCACTCTAGTAGTAGTGTTCCCTGGACACTAGATAGAGTCCCTAGAGCAGGTGACAGTGATGTCTGCCTCAGGAGCCAAGAGATGTACTCTGGACAAATTAGACACACCAAAGAAAGACAGCTTCAGAACCCTCTCCACCCCTTGAAGTTCAGGCTACAAGCTCTACAAAATCAAAAAGGCAGGCAATAAGCATTTATTAAATACCTACTGTGTGCCAGGTAACAATCCTTGAAGCCCATCTGAGAGCTGTACCTAAACCGTACTTCTTGAACCTTTTATGAAGAGAAAAAAGGACTCCCAGTGATTAGAGACTGTGGGTTACCTTTTTATAACATGTGTTATCTGAACATATGCCTCACTGTCATTTGTCAACAAGTTTCCCCAAAGACTTTGTATATAAAAAAGGAGAGTATGTACCTATTTTGATGGAATTGTTTCTGTAATAACTGCCATTTTTATATTTGCTTAGTAAATACCCTTTTAAAATTGTCAGGCTAATAACCAATGGGGGGAGCATTGATGGGGCTTGTGAGCAATGGCATAAAAAATTGCATTGACTCCCAAGGTTATCCCAAAAGCCTTAGGAAAAAAGTAGTCCTTTTTCTTTAGGAACCCCAAAGAGGGAATTGGGATAGTGAACCCTGAAAAGGTTGCTCCATTGGCAATGACAATAATGGAGTGACCCAAAGCATGCTTTTCTAATTTACAGTTGGCATGAAGCTGAAATATCTGGTTCTAAAAAGACCTTAGAAGGCTAGAATCATAGACCAAATTTTAAAAAAGATGAAACTGAGTCGGGATAAATATGAAGTCTTAGATTTGTGTTTTAAAATCTTTTCTGGATGATGGTACCTATGAAAAAACTCTTAGCATTTAAATTGACTGCAAAATCCATATAAGTCAGCAGTATGACTTGGCAGCCCCAGAAGCTAATGTTAGGCTTCACTGAATGATTTAATTCATGTGTCAGAGGCTCTCTCTCAATACAAGTGGTTCAGATAGACTGGAGGGGAATGTTTTACTTTAGTAGTAGGGTGAATTGTCCCAGGGTCAAAACTTAGGAGCAAGGGAGTAGAACTTTATAAAGGGTTAATTTAAGAAAACTCTGAACAATTAGAGATGTCCAAAAGTAGAAGTCAGTACATTTCCCCTCCTTAGATGTCTTCAAGGAAAAGCTAGACAATCACTTTTGCAAATGTAGAAGCCATTCTTGGTTGGGCCAGATGGTCTTGGATATCCCTTCTGGTTCTCAGGTTCGATGGTTTCATTGTCTGCTTCATTAACTCTCCCATTTCCCTGAGGACTTCACTATCTTACTCCAGGTTTGATTTGATCTTTTCCTACTCCGCTCCTTGCTTTGTATACTTCCCATCCACCTCAGCATTTCCTTCAGATCTAAGACTTTGGGATTGATTGCATGCTACTCTGCCCATTTTTCTCTCATCCCTCTGGGATAGCTAGATAGGATTACTCCAATTACCTGTGCCTATTTCCCACTGCATCTGGGGGAAGGAAGAGGTGAGGGAGCGAAAGCAGGAGGGGAAAAGCTATGTACTCCCTTTCATGTTTTGACAGACCAAGAAAGGAAGGGATTTGAAGTCCTGCTTTTATCTGTCATCATCCTCTCCTCTGAACCCTGACCACTTTGTTCATGCCACTCCTGGGCCCCAGATTCTATATTTTATATTTGTATTATGACTATTTGGATACATGTCATTTTCCTTCCTAGACTGAAAACTCCCTGAGTTCAGTGACTATGCCTTATTAATTTAGTAATGTCCCCCTGCTGCTAACACAAGGGCTTGCATAGAGGGAGTACTTAATAAATGTAAACTCACACCCACTCAGATCCACTGGGTTTCAGAGAGCAGGCTATGTGGGAGTCACGCACTAGTTCCCACTAGGATCTTCCCCTCCTAATAATTATAGACCCAGACTGATCCCACCTTTCTGATGAACACAGAATCACCAACTAGAAACCTCCTACAAAGACTGCTAGATCTTTCCACGTATCTTGCTTATGTACTTTCATTGCCTTCTGACCTGCTATGTCTCTCTGTGGACCATCATGTCTTTCCAGTCACCCTGTTACTGAACCTTCCTATATGTGTTGTCTTGTTAGAATGTGAGCTCCTTGAGATCAGGGACAATACTGCTTTTTTGTGTGTATCCCCATAACATTAGTTAGTTCTTGACACAAAGTAAACAATAAATTCTTTTAAATTAATTAATATTTCAGAGTTCTCCAAATTTTCCATTTTGGACCTTGATATAGTGGGTCACAGGGAATATAACTCAAACCAAAGCCCCAGTCCCCACATTTCCCACATGGCTGGAAGCCATTTCCTTTGAAATATTAGAGGTCTACCTTACAATCTCCTCTCTGAACTTGTACACTATCACCATTCCCCTCCTACATGCCTAAAAAATCTCCAGGCATCAGATTAGGAAGACAATCATTGTTTACCATAAAACAAGATTCAAGGAGCCCGTGCATATGAGAAGGTATCATTCTCTAAATGTTTCCTGTTAGTCTTACTTCTCTAGGCAAACTCGTCTAAGGGAAAGACTATCTTCTACTTCTGTTTTATCTTTCATAGCATCCAGCACAAAACAACAGCTGAATAAATATTGATGTTAAATGAGGGAGAAACTTGTGAGGTCACTTACCTTAACTACCTGTATTGGCAATCCCGGCAGCGCACCTGAGGACTGCTGCTGTGAATAATTTTAAGAGTCTAATTGCATAGTATAATGAGCTCTCTATTCAGCAATAAACTAAACATTGTTCAATAAAGCGTAACATTCATGGCAACATCCTTAAGCAAAACATCCTTTCTCCCTCCCTCCCTCCCTCCCTCTCTCTCTCTCTCTTTCTCTCTCTCTCTCTCTCTCCTTAATCTCTTTCTTACTCTCTGATATATATATATAGATAGATAGATAGATAGATAGATAGATAGATAGATAGATAGATAGATATAGATAGATATATATCATAACACTAAGTATAACATATGGTGCATAGATATGTCATTGCATACAGTAACACCCCCTCAAATACTTGTTTATACCTTATCTCTATTTGAATTGGTGATGATGGCTTAGTCTCTGAAAGTGAATTTAACACACTTTTCAAACACACACTTGAAACTCTCTAGGAGAAAGGAACTAATTGTCCACCTCTGTGTATTCTGCCTGCCCTACCACTAGCCTATTAACCAGATGCAGGAAAATGAGTATTATAGTGGAAGTCTGGAGGCCTGGCTTCAAGTTTTGCTTCTGCTAATGTCCTTAGGCAAGTCTCTTCACTTTGGGATTTCTCTGTTTCTCAGTTCTCAGTTTCCTAATTTATAAAATTAGGGCTTGGACTCAATGATCTTATGTATCCCCTCTACAAGGCCTTAGCAGGGAACCTACTATCTCTCAAAGCAGGATGATTCTATTTTTTGACAATTCTAAATAAGAAAATTTCCCTCATATTGAGCTGAAATTTGCCATATAGCAACTTCTACCCAATGGTCCTAGTTAGTCATCCTAGGACTAAACAAAACTGATATAATTCCTTTTACACATGAAAAACCTTCAAATATTTGACAATTTCAAACTTGCCTTTAAGGCTTCTTTTTTTCCTTGTTATTATCACAAGTTCCTTTCATTTTGATCCTGATATGTCATGCTTTTGAACTTCCTTTTATCCTGGTTGTTCTCTAGGCATATACCTGTCTATCAACGTCCCCATTAAAATGTGAACCAGCTAGGTGGTGCAGTGAATAGAGCCTTGGCCCTGGAGTCAGGAGGACCTGAGTTTAAATCCGGCCTTGGACACTTAACACTTACTAGTTATGTGACCTTGGGTAAGTCACATATCCCCAATTGCCCTGCCCTCCCACCTTCAAAAAAAAAAAAGCAAAAAAAAAAAAAGTGACACCCAGATCTAAATATAATATTCTAGGAAACCTCCATGTCTCCTTGAAACCACACAGTGGACTCACATTTCCATCATTCCAGACATTAGTATGACCCAGTGTATCAATCAGTCAGCAAGCACTTATTAAACTCCTACTATGTGTCTAGGTACAGGGATTACAAATACAAAGAATGAAACAATCCCTACTCAAAATGACATATGGTAAGCTGCTATTTTTATGAAACCCAAACAACTAGACAGTTGAAAAGAAAAAAAAAAGCAAACCAGAAATGTTCTGCTCTAGTTTTTTGTTCAAAAAATTTTTTTTTCTAGAGACTGTCATAGAATCATTACAGATTCAAGTTAATCTCTTAACTGTCTTACCCCTTTCAATACTATATAATGATAATTGATGTTCATAATAATGACCCTGGGACACTAAAACGATCATGCACTACCTTCACAATCATCAAAGATTAAACTGTGCTTAGTGTTATTATAGTGTTTTAATAGCATCTTGATGTTTTGAAAATTGATAAAACTGTAATGGCCTCTGCAGTGACTCTCATAGATTTGGTTGGTTTTTATTTTTGTTTTTTCCTAACCAGGACATTCTGATGCCTAGTCATAAAGGATGAACACACATTTATAGTCACTCTATGTTCCAACCAAACTGGTCAACTAACTGTTCCCCGTGCACCATATCACATTTCCTGTCTCCATGACTGGCTTATGCTCCCTTCTCATCTCTGCCTTGTAAAATCTCTACCTTGCTTTAAGGCTTTGTTTCAGTACTACATCCTAAAGAAATCCTATGGCCCTATTGAGAGGGCACACCATCACAGAAATTACTTAGCAAAAAAGTTGTTCTCCCCTGGTCAAATGTAAGTTCCTTGAGGGGGATGCCTTTGTTTTGGTTTTTGTATCCCATGTGCTTAGCACATAGTAGACACTTAACAATTGCTATTAAGTGAATAAATGACTACTCAAGTTGTTTTATGATTTTTCTTATTTTTCTTATTATTAATAATAAATATTTTGAAATAGACATGTTCACTTGTGGTATAAAGATGCTGAGCCTTTTAGATTTCCTAAGAATATGTGAAACTGAGGACTTGATGAAGGACCGGTACCATGCTGGGGAAAGAAATGGAAAATGTTTGGGGGGCAGTTTTGTTTGATTTTGAAGATATGATATGAACTTGGAGAATCTACAAATAATATTTTTCTTTGAAGAGGAATACAGATGAGCCAAGTAGAGTAACTTGATTGAAGTAAATCATGGATTATGAAATGATTTGGAAAAGAAATAATTTTAAAACTTTGTAAGAATTACAACAGTTTGAACTGGGCTGTATTTTGTAGTTTAGGGTACACCTTGCTCCTATGTACTATTAAGGTCTTGAAAGAAAAATCTTCACAATTATTACAGATGTGCTGCTCTTTATAGGAGAATATGATGTGACTACTTTATAAGATTGTGGCTGATTTTTTATTTTTGTCATATTTTCATTTACTAGGAAATTATAGTGTTCTGGTTTCTTTCTGGTGCCATGTTGCTACTTCAGTGATCCTGCCTTTTGCTTTGAAACAATGTGATAGGTAATAGCTCAGACTTGGAAAAGTGGTCACAATGTATTATGATGACTTAGAAATAGTACCTACTGGCTATTTTATTTTTGCCAATTGATAAGCATTTATTTTGTCACCTTCCCATCTCTGACTACTCCCGCCCCATCTATGAGTGGGGGGAAAAGAAAAAGAAAAAAAATATGCATGATCAAGCAAAGTAAATTTTCATTTTCCCCACCCCAGGAAAAAGTTGTTTCTCATTCTGAATATTGAGTCAATGACCTCTTTTTCAAGAGAAGAGTAGCATCCTTTATCATCAGTTTTCTACCTTTTTAATTGGTCATTGCATTGATTAGAGTTGTCTTTCAAAGTTTTTCATTTTTACAATTTTGTTATTGTATATATTATTCCCTTGGATCTTAATCAGTTCATCTAAGTCTTCCTAGGTTTCTCTAAAAGCTTCCTCGTTCCTACTGCACAATAGAATTACATTATATTCATATACCATCATTTACTCAGCCATCTCCCAAACATATAGATCTTTTTCCTTTGATCTGTTTGATAGATAGTAATAGTATTATAGAGTCAAAGAGTATACATAGCTTAGAAACTTTGGGGACCTCCAGGTTGTTGGGGTGCATTATTCTAATATTACCTTGATTTTTCCCTAAAGTTTTAGGATTTTTTTTTCAGAGTTGCTATAATTCTTTAGTTTTTAAGTTAACTGAGCAGATTACATAAGGCTTTTCTCTCCCTTTAGAGATTTGCTGGTCCTGGTTGTGAAATGTTTCGTTTTTTCAAGGAAAAAGCACTTATATTTTAGACAGTCAGCAAACATTTGGGGGCTTGCTGTGTGAAGGAAACTTTATTTGGCTCCATGGATTGAAGAAATGGAAAGGTTTGGTATAAAAAAGAAATGAAGGGGTGGTCTCTGCCTTTGAAAAATTGTCTAGCTGGAGAGAAGAAAGACAGAAATAATTACAAACCTACACATTAGTAATTCAAAGTATAAGTAACAGTGCTGTACAAATATGAACTGTGTTTATTATGATTATCTTTTACTGGTTATGGACTCACAATGTAAAATAAGCAAGGTTTTAGTGGAAAGAACTTGAGATTTAGAGGCAACACACCTGGATTTAAATCTTATCTTTGCTACTTGCTAGCTGAATAATAATAATAATAATTAATAATAATAACAATTAATAATAATAACAATAGCTAACATTTATATAGTGCCTACTCTGTGCTAAGCACTTTCACAATTGTTATCTCAGTTGGTCCTCACAAATTATCAACCCTGGGAGACAGGTACTGTTATTATCTCCATTTAACTGATGAGAAAACTGGGACAAATGGAGTTAAACGACTTGCCTAGAGTTATGTAGTTTCTAAGGCAGGATTTGAATGCAGGTCTTCCTGACTTCAGGCTCAGCTCTTTATTTGCTATACTACCTATCTGCCTCCCATAAATGACCTTGACCAAGTTACTGCTCTGCTCTGGACCTCTGTAAAATGGATTTGTACCTAGATGATCTCTGAGCTCCCTTCCAGTCGTGGGTGTGCTGGTAAATGTTTTAGCAATTGACTCTATGGAGGAAAAATGTCCAGAGGACACACTTTTAAGTTTAATCTGCATTATCAACATTTTCTTCATCACTTTCTTAAGTCTAGAAAATCAACAAAACAATCAATCCTATCAAGGCTGATTTGTAGCACTAGTCAGTTTCTAAGGCATGAATTTTCACACTAAAAATTCGACAGTTGGGGGCAGCTAGGTGGTGCAGTGAGTAGAGCGTCAGCCCTGGAGTCAGAAGGACCTGAGTTCGGATCTGGCCTCAGACACTTAATGCACATACAAATAAAAACCTAGCTGTGTGACCTTGGGCAAGTTACTTAACCCCAATTGCCCTCCAAAAAATTTTTTTTGACAGTTGGTTCTCATGAGCTGGTACACCTTGGCTCCAGCATGCCCCTGCTTCCAGTCCCAAATCCTATGATCCTGGGAGCAAGTTTAGATATGGCACTTGCTATTAAGGATCTTCATATATTAATTATTTCATAATCAACATAGGCCAGAGTGCTGCGATTATGTCAATTAAATATTAAAAGGATCAGAGAAAGGTCTGTCTTGTGTTGGGCAGGTCCACTCTGGAAGGATTTAGGAAAAGACAAGAATAAGAAAGCACAGCAGAATTGTGATATGTACAGCTGGAAGAAATACCCACATCTGTAAGCTTTTAATCAATAAATCAACAAATATTTATTAAGTACCTACTATGTTCCAGACCATGTACCGGGTCCTGAGGATAAAAAAAAATAGAAAAGAAACAATTTCTGCTCTCATGAAGATTATGTTCCATAAGGAAAGAAAACATTGACATATTTAAGTGTAATGGGGGGACTGACTGATGAGGGCCCAGTCCTTAGGATGTATTGAGATTTGTCCTTCCACTGTGATATGTAAGTTGTGTAGGTGATGCTGAGCATGTGCAGGTATTCCTTGGCTTGCTTCCAGTCCAATGTGGTGTGGTTTGGTGAGTCTACTTCTCACTATGAGTGAAGAAGGGAGGTATTCCGAGGAGGGACAAGGGTGTTCTGACCTGAACTCTGATCAGACAAATGGACTGCAAAGCTCTTCCTTTGGCCTTTTTGCTTTTTGCCCTCCTGGCAGTGGAGGCAAGAGCCTCTTTGGGCTGCTGGGTAAAGGGGGCAGCCCTATCTCTCACTAAACCTCTGCATGTTCATGTTACTTCTGCTTCTTATGTTTATTCTTAATTGATCTTAAGTGAAGAAGTTTCCAGAAGTAGATTTGGTGCGGTTATGACCTTGTGAAATTCAAAAAGTCAGAAGAGACATCAGTAGTCCCCCTGGCAAAATGTGGTAGTGTTGACCAATGGCAGAAGCATTGCCTGCAGAGGAATGTGGAAAGCTTAGTAGCTAAAGGAGCAGCTACGTAATGTAGCTGGACCTGGAGTCATGAAGACCTGAATTCAAATCTAGCTTCAGACACATTTACTAGCTGTGTGATCCTGAGGCAAGTCACTTAACCCTGTTTGCCTCAGTTTCCTAATCTGTAAAGTGAGCTGGAGAAGGAAATGGCAAACCATTCCAGTGTCTTTATCAAAATGAAACAAATGAGGTCATATAATGGTAATGGAAATTTGAAGATCTTTCTTGCCCCTTAATAAGCCTAAGGGAATTTGAGTACCTTCCCTGCTTTGAAGATATATCCTGCTCCCTAATATACTGAATGTAATCACATGAAGCCTGTGGTGGGAGGAGTTTGCTGAAGGGTAGAGCAGTGCCCACAGGAAACTGGGAGACAGAGTAGCTAGACTGGAAGGAGAGGATACATCCGAGGGAGACAGGCATGTGAGCAAATGTTGGTTTGTGGGAAGGCTAAAGGATGTTGTGGCTCTCTGTGCTGTTATGGTTTATTAACTTCTTTGCTACTATGATGGAATTAGCTTATTGGTTTTGGGATTCAGTTTTCTGGTGTCTGAATAAATATTTTGCTTCTGTCTTCTATATGGAAAGTCTGTAATATTTTGTGATCTAGCACTGTGCAGGCATATTCATAATGACCATTGGTGCTGTGAATATTGCATTGGCATTACATGCAATGAAGAGTCAGTTATGACAGAAATGACTGAACAACAATTTACCTGAAGATGGTGGCAATTTAAGGGTTTTTGACATGCTGACTCTAGAAAGAAAGACACTGATCTTTAGTGTCTAGTAGAGAGTTACACCTAAGGGAAACTTCATGCTAGGCACAAGGCACAAATTGAAAATGTAGTTTGAAATGCCCAAAAGGCAGTTAGTGACATGGGCCTGGTGTGCAAAGGAGCAGCCTAGATCAAGGGTGGGGAGCCTATGACCCTGAGGCCACATGTGGCTCTCTAGGTGCTCAAGTGCAGTCCTTTGACAGAGTCCAAACTTCACAAAAAAAAATCCCCTTAGTAAAAGGATTTGTTCTGTAAAACTTGGACTCAGTCCAAAGGTTGCACTCAAGGACCTAGAAGGCCACATGTGGCCTTGAGGCTACAGGGCCCCTATCCCTGGCCCAGATAAATGAAGTGATTCACCCATGCTTCACTGGTAACCAATAGCAGAGCTCCAAATCTAGTGCTCCAAATGCCATGACTCCACACTGTCTCCCACTTTGATTAGATCATATCTAGGGTCCCTTTTGTCTCTAAAGTTCTCTGGTTATTCTGATATTTTGAAACTAATCACCTAAAAAGAAGCCAGTATGTTCTATGTCAGAGAAGGGAAATCTGGGTGGAATCAGAGGGAATGACTTCTTTAGAGAACAGTACTGAAACAAACATGATGGTACAGCACTTGAGGTTTCATTGCTAACTCATTAGCACCTAAAGTCCTTTCTTTAAATTGTATATTAATCTATTCTCTGCTACATATGCAAAGTTTGTGGTTTTTAGTCCATGTTATTGCTTTGTTCCTTTTGCATTCCCATAATTTTTATGTGTTAGTGATTTCTTTAAAAAAAAAAACATTTTATTTTTCCCCAGTTACTTGGAAAGATAATTTTTAACATTCCTATTTTTCAGAACTTTGAGTTCCAAATTTTCTCTCTCCCTTCCTCACCATCTCCCAACTCCCTGAGTCAATAAGCAATTTGATAGAGGTTATATATGTTCAGTTATGTAAAACATATTATCATATTAGTTGTATTTTGAAAGAAGAGACAGAACCAAAAGAAAAAAGTACAGAAAGTGACAAATAGTGTACTTTGATCTGCATTCAGACTCCATCAGTTCCTCCTCTGGGGATGAGTAGCATTTTTCATTTTGAGTCCTTTGGAATTTTCTTGGATCTTATTGCTGAGAATAAGTCATTCACAGTTGATCATTTTACAACATAGCTATTGCTGTTCTGGTTTTGCTCACTTCACTTTGCATCACCAGTTCATTTAATCTTTCCAGGTTTTTCTGAAATCTACCTGCTCATCATTTCTTATAGCACAGTAATATTCTATTATAGTCATATTTGGTAGTGATTTCTTCAGTGTTATTGGTTAATAATGATATTAATAATAGTTATTATTTATATAGTGCTTACCATTTATGTGTATAGGCACTGTGCTAAGCACTTTATAAATATTATTTTATATACACATATTATTTGAGTCTTACAACTCTGGTGCTTTTATTTTTCCCATTTTATATTTGAAAAGACTGACGCAAACAGGGGTTAAATGACTTGGCCAGGGTCAAACAGCTAGAAAGTGCTTGAGGCAGGATTTGAACTCAGGTCTTCCTAACTCCAAAACCAGGATTCTACTAGCTCTGCCACCTAACTGGCAACAATAAAAGGAACAGTATGCAAAAAATCTTCTAGTCTCTTGCCCACTCGGACAAACCCCAAACTGTGCTTCAATGGTTCTCCAAAGTCTAACTTTGCACTTTGGCTAACATTCCACTAACTTACTTGAGCAAAACAGATGCTGTCATCTACTACATGGCTCAGTTTAAAACCTGCTGGTGAGGGATGGGGAGACCCATATCCCCCCACTTGCCCTCCTGCAGGCCAGCAAAGGTCAGAGCTCTTATTAATCTCAGTCCTCTCCAGATGACAGGAAAAGTGGCATCTCCAAGAACTACAGTCTCCCAGAAACTCACACAACAGGGCTCTGAGCATTTCTCCTTGTCTGGTGGAGGGAGGTCCACCCCAAAAGCTAGTCACATTCATCAAAGCATTTCTTTCATCTACCATTATAGAATGATAGAGTTCTAGTGCTAGAAGAGTCCTCAATGCTCACCCCTCCATTTTACAAGTGAGGAATAAGGTCACAAAACTAGAAGCATAGTTCTCATGCCATCTTCATCTCGCTGAATGACAACCAGCAATCATGGCACTGTTGGCTGCAAGGTTTCAATTCAGTTCACCTGGGATTCTTGGAGTTCTGTAGGCATGCTCAGGAGGCATTGAAAGGTTTTGGTATCAGGAATCACTCTGTAATCAACAGAAGGAGTAAATAAGCCAGGGGAGAGATATGGATGACATTTGATTGGCAATGCAAACATTGCATTGGCAAAAAAGAGGAACACTAAGACAGCTTGCCTAGTAGATTTTCATTTTCATACCCTCCTCTTTAAACCAATCCAGACCATTAAAGCTCAACTTTTAATAAAACACAATAATTCTTCTTCTTCTTAGAGAAAACCTGGCATCATAGAGAGAATGAGAAAGGGGGGAGAGAGAGAGAGAGAGAGAGAGAGAGAGAGAGAGAGAGAGAGAGAGAGAGAGAGAGAGAGTCAGTTCAAATTTTGCCCCTTACACATATTGATGTTTTGACCCTGGGGAAGTGACTAAACCTCTCAATTCCCCAGCAAGTAACTGTCTAAGACTAAGTAGCAGAATACTGGCGGATCAGCATTAGTAAGGGGAATTTCCTCACCAGGGAACTTTGTACACCAAAGAAATCAGAGATCTATATGACTATGATGGAATACTACCATGCTATAAGAAATGATGAGCTCGACTATTTTAGAAAAATATGGAAGGACTTACATGAAATAACGAAGATGGAAATGAACAGAACCAAGAGAACACTGTATACAGTAATAGCAATATTGTTTTTTAAGAATGACTTTGAGTGATTAGATTATTTTGAATAGTATAAAATATCCAGATTAAAGGGCATATGAAGAAAATACTATCTGCATCCAGAAAAAGAACTGAAAACTAGACATATGTATAGAATAATTTTACATACATACACACACATACACACCTATTTGGATCTAATGTTAGCCATCTCTAGGGTGGGGGAGAAGAGAAGAAAAAAAGAAATTTGATATATAATGATAATTGAGTTGTATATTTGAAAGAAACAGCAAGCTGTGCATAGTAGATTTATAATTTCATGTGCAATCATCTTTTTTATTGTACTGTATTATGTAAATGCTTGTTTTATTCCATAAATTAAAAATAAAATTAAAAATCAGAGATCTGGTTACCCTACCCTCTGGAAAAATTTTCTCTTTTTCTTGTTTTTCTAATCACTCTTTGATTTTAATAATAAGGGTACTCATTCCAATGCTGCAAGGTGTAGCCCATCCTATGAAACTCTTCTTAGATGCTACCTTATTGTTGAGTTTATTTTGCTTAAAAAGAGAGTAACTTGTTATTTTCATATTTCTGAGGCAGGAATTTTCAATAATGATCATTATATAATGGAGAGGATATGCTGCTTGTATAGGGGGATGGGATGGGGTTGTTTGCCAGAGTAATAACTAACTGCTTCCTATTGGAAGTAGATTATAAAGGTTTTATGCCTTGAGCAACACAAGGGCCAATGCCTGCCTGCTGCCTGGTTGAATGACTGTGCCAAACAGCTTGATAATATCAGTTCTGACAAGCTGGCTATGAGCCTGTACACCCTATGAAGGCTGTGTTAGTCCCAGACCCCAGATCATTGTCAGTGACAGGTTCTCTGGCATTCAAGAGCCTTTTTTGATGCAGGAAGAAGTCAGTGTCCTATAGAAATTGGTCCTGCTTTGAGCGTGGGTTGGAAAAGCTCTGTTCCACACAATCCCACCTCCACCCCAACCCCCCAATCAAAAAAAACGAGAAAGGAAAAAACAACTCTCTGAATATGGAGCAGTGAATCCAAAGCTTAGAGATGGAGACAAATCAAATAAGACAGAGAAACTCAGCAAATAGCCATTTCCAAAGGAATTTACTATGATTATTTGTGCTAAGAATCTATAAAAGGGTAATTACCTTGGCAAATACTTCATTTTCTGCTCCATAAAGGAAGCAGTAGGCAGATTATAAATAAATGATGTCTCATAATTCATTAAAAACAAGGAAAAGGAATGTCTTAAGGTGGTGGGAGTTTTAAGGTGATCATTCTTATCTAAAAAGAGAGAATGAGAAGAACTAAGACATTTCTTCCATGACGCATCCAACACAGCAAAGGTCATTCTGACCATCTGACATTTAGTAAATGTGCCTGAAAAGGAGTAAATTTCATCCCATAATATGTAAATGTCTTTACATCACCCCTTCCTGAGTAGATACTCCTTGTGGTGATGTACTTTCCAGGACTTTGTCCTTATTTCTCAAGCCTAGAGGCATGAGCTCATAAAATCTGAGAATGGGAAGGGATCTTAGTGATTTTGATTCAGTCTGTTATCCTTTTTACACCCTACCTGATGCAGTGCAAGGAATAGGGAAATAGACTTGAGGTCATGTAGCAGCAAGCACCCTAGCCTCCCAGGGTGGCTGCCAACAAAGGTTCTTAGACTTGCTTTTCTAAAGGAAAGCAACTCAAAATGGGTTAACAATCTTGCTTTAATCAAACATATGTCATTTACCTAGTTCAGGGGGAAAAGGTTAGCACCCTGAAATTCAGAAAATACAAACAAATTACAAGCAGATAACAAATACAGAGAAACATCAGCAGACAGGCTTCCAACTCTCTGACCATTACATCTATACCTAGTCAGTTACCAGAGAGGGAAGCACCAACATCTGGGTTTTCAAAGCTGGGGGGCTCTCAACAGCTGCCCAGAGTCTCATCTGGTAAAATCATATGATTCTTCTCAAAGTGAGCCCCAAAACAAAACCTTACATCAGGTACATATAGCCTTCTCCTGGCTCAGATAATGTTGCAACCCTCTTGACCCACTGCCCAATCATGAAGCCACAAGGTGTGGGCATTCCTAAAAACCAAGCCTCCCACCACAGGCTCCATGTGACCACATTCAGCCTATTAAGGGGCAGAGTATATTTTCAAATCTGGGAAAGTTCTCAAAGTCACTTAAGCCTATCAAAGGGCCTAGGGGCAGGGAAGATCTTAAATTCCCATTCCCATAACAGGTCAGGAAAACCTGAGTTCAAATTCTGTCTCCAATAAGTGACTTTTAGCAAGTCATTTAATTTCTCAAGCCCTAGTTTCTTCATTTATAAAATAAGTTGTTTATAGTGGGGGGGGGGGGAGAAATCTGGCCTGACTTAGGTCAGTTCCTCCATTTGTTGAGGTTCATTATTGGAATGAAATAAGAATTTGTAGATCATTTATCAATTAGCAAAAAGAGATTGACTTAGTCATAGCATAGAAACAACAAGAATACCATAGTACTTAACTTGGGTAGACATGGCCCCTCCACCTCCACACGGAAACTCATCTTGTGAGCAGGGTAGGTAGGATGGTTCTAGTGGTCTTGGAGCATCTACGAAGTCTGAAGGGCCCTGTTTCCATATGGGAAAATGAACCCTTAGATCAATAGAAAGCTAAGACAATGAACCTAGGGCTCAAGAAGCGACATCATGTGAGAGATTTGAGTCTTAGTTCCCTTGGCTGATCAAGTCTTGAAGGGAAGCTTCTTTGCCTTAAAAACAAGAATGACAATAAGAATAGGTAACATTAATATAGCATTGTGCTTACTATGTCCAGGCACTGTGCTAACTCTTTACAATTATTCCCTTTTTTGATCCTCATAACAACACTGTGAGTTGTTAGATAGGTATTATCCCCATTTTACTGATGAAGAGGCAAGGAGAGGTTAAGTGACTTGCCCAGGGTCATATAACTAGTAAATGTCTGAGACTGGATTTGAATTCAGGTTTTCCTGACTCCAGCCTCAGTGTACCACTGTGCGACCTAGCTCCCCATCTACATGGGGAGTTGGGAAGAGAACCTTGGAAGATAGTGACATTGTCACAAATAGGCTGGATTTGGTGGGCACTAAGGTCCTTTCCAGTTCTAAAGTTATGGTTCTCTTCCTATTATAATCTAGCCTCTGCTTGAGCAATTCTGAAACAGGGAACTCATAACCTCACAAAGCATAATTCCAAACTCGTCTGTACTTTCCTCCTTGTTTCCACTTGCTTTGCCCTCACTTGGCTTCTCTCGAAACACATTGAGAAGAGAAAGCCTTAGTGAACTTTTAAAGTCAACAGCTTGTCTTTGGTGTTTACCCATCTGCCCTTTTTGGCCCATTTACTGCCCTTTCAACATCCTCACACCTCATTTAGCACCTAGCACCTTTCCTATCTTGCCCTTCCCAGAATTCTATTTCCTAACCCTAATTGTACACTCTAGACCTTTTTCCAATTTCCTTACTCCCCCCAACCCTCATCAAAAATTAACTGCTTTGTGGCCCCTTCCCTCTAGACCCCACTCTCTGCCAGTTCAAGATATGTCAATCAATCATACTTATTAAATACCTACTGTGTGCCAGACACTGTGCTACTCCATCTGCCAGGTAACATTTCTATTTCATTAGCAGTCTTGCAGGGTGTCTTAACTCAGAGGAATGACTAATGACAAGAATTTCAAGAATTTTGGCAGGTCTAAAGGGGAGATTATTTTTGTAAGATGGATTTTTCACAAAACATGGATGCTGTTTGCTACCACCTACATTATTGCATTTGCAAATCACAGCAGGGTGAAAGGGCCAAGGAGGTAGCCAGCGCTTCCCCTGACAACTGAAAAGTGTAGCTAGAGCAGCCAGCAACTGAAAGCATCATTATATATTTCCCCATTTGGTTCGGTCCCTGTGTAAAGCTAGAATTGAGATTGGGGAAGGCTCATCAGGGTTTGTGGTACCATTTGAATCCTCTCCTGACCTGGAGGTGGGGAGAAAGGTTTATTGGGTTTCCAATGTGTCTAGAGCTAGCTTGAAAGAGGCAGAGGCAGAAATCAATGTTAAAATTAGATATTTACAACATGACCAATTGGTGAGTCAATCAGTAAGCATTTATTAAGGATCTACTGTGTGCTGGGTATTGTGCTAGGCTCTGGATATAGAAATATAACGAATAAAACAGTATCTACTCAAGAGCAGTATACATTCTAATGGGGAGGCAAAAAGGACATAAACAATATGTATATATAATATATACACATTACAATGATGTATAACATACATCTATGTGTGTGTATGTGTGTTGTGTTCGTGGGATGGGGAGAGAGGGCAGGGAAGGAGGAAGAGAGATAGGGAGGGAAGGAAGGAGGAAAGGAGATGGGGCGGGGGGTGGAGATTTGCCATTGGTATTATAGTCTAGAGATTTATTATTCAGTGATTTGCCCAGGGTTACATAGCCAGCAGTATGTGTAAGAGGCAAGGTTTGAACTCAGGTCTTTCTGACTCTATGACTTGCTAATTGCTCTTGGTTCTTGTTTCTTTCAACATCAGTAGATGTATGTTATCAGAGCTCATTTCTCCGGGTCTGCATGACCAGGACATGAGGTTGCTGCATAATTTTCCCTGGATCCTTTCACTAGGAGAATTCTCTCACCACTAAGGTGGTCACTCTATTTGAATCATCTACTCAGGAAACGTCTAAGATGTTCTCTTGTTTATCCTTCCTCATCCTGTCTGCCCCGCCCCTATGAAAGCCCATTTTGAAGTGAAGAAATGTAGAAATGAAATTCTCAAACCAGACTGACAAAACAGCTTCCTTTTTTGTAACCCTCCCTTTCTCCCAATTTCCTGTCAGCTGTTTGATACCATTCTCTCCGTCACCTTCTATTTTTAAGACTACTTGGCAGCAGGTTTCTTCTTTGCCAAAGCATCCTGCCCTGATTTCAGGTCCTGAATGGCCCCAGCACCATTTCCAGCGGCTGCCCTGGCATCCTGGAAGCGATATTCCAGCAGACCAGCTGCAGCAATGACATTAGCACCCACATCAATATCAACAACCTCCACAAAAGCATTTATTTAGCACCAGCCTCTGTCCCTATGCCAAGAACTATACAAAGGGTACTCTAGATCCTTGACCTTCATAGCAACCTCCAAAAGCTTACAGTTTTAGAGAAACAATGGGCTTATAAACACATGCCAAATGATGATTTAGAAGAACAATATGGATGGGGGGGAAAATATATTAAATAGTAAAATAAGTTCTTTTGTGGCAAGGCACAGGATGTGGGGGAATCATTTAGTGAAGTGGTAGGTTAAGGAGAAATCACCGAATTGTGAAGTTACAAAGAAAAAAGTTATTGAGAGAATAAGATGGGGAGACTATCACCCAGTACTTTTCTTCCAGAATGTAAGATTTGCTCATAGGACATTTTATTGCACAGGCATCCTGGAAGGGAATGGGGGTGAGGGTGCCAGGGTGCTGTAGCTGAGCTGCTGAGTCAATTAAAATGCCCAGTTCTGGCCCCTGTGTCCCTGTAGATCTCCTCAACCCTATCTTTGTACCCCAATCAGCTTCCCAAGAAAATCGTCTGTCTCCTGTAATTTAATAATCATTTGTGGATCCCCACCCTTGCAAAGCTTTGCCGGGATACTGTTTACTTTCTCCAGGAGAGAGCCCTAATGGCCAGGAATCTGTGCAGGGCTTTTCTTAACTGCATCATGCATTCACTTATTCCTTCAACAAAAACTTATTAAGTAACTATTAGGCGTTAAGCTCTGTGGTAGGCCTTGGGGATACAGAGACAAAAACCAAAACACTCCATATAAGGAACAGACATTTTATTGGAACAAACAACATGTGTACAGTTAAGTAAATATGTATTAATAATAGCTGATATTTTCATAGCACTTTAAAATTTGCAAAGCACCATACAAATGCTCTCTCATTTGATCCTCACAACTCTGGGATGTAGGTGCCCTCATTTTACAGAGGAGGAAACCGAGGGAGACAGAGGTTAAGTGACTTACCCAGGGCAACACAGCTAGTAAGTATCTGAGACATGAATATATATGTGTATGTATACACACACACACACACACACACACACACACACATATATATACACACACATTTCTTTTATTAGTGGTAATTCTGAGTCCATTCTTTATACATATGTATATGTGTATGAATACATTTATACGCATATGTATGTATGAATGAAGAGAATAGCTTTGGGCTCAGAATTATCATTAATAAAATATATGTATGTATTAATATATACATATGTATATATGAAGAGAACAGTCTTGGGCCTAGAATTATTATTAATAAAATGTTTGTATGTATAAATACACATGTATGTACAAAGAGTATAGCTTTGGGATTGGAATTATCATTAACCGTGGGGCCATCTCTAGTCATCCTGATTAATATTTGCCCACTGGACCCAGATGGCTCCAGAGCAGAGAGTGAGGCTGACTGCACAGCCCTGCCTCACTTAAATCCAATTCACTTGCAAGTCATGGTATTACCTTCCGGATGCCATAGACCTCTTCAAGAATGAAGGACAAACAACAACAATCATTAGTAAAAGAAATGAAAACTAAAATGACTTCAGATTGGTAAAGTCGGAAGATGAAAGTTTGTACAGCCAGGGCTGGAGAGGCACACTAACATACTCTTGGTGGAACTGTAAACTGGTCTAGCAGTTCTAAAAAACAATTAGGAAATTTACTCCAAAAGTCACTAAACTATACCTTACCTAGTAATAACCAGACACATGCTCTTCAAAGAGGTCAAAGATAGAGGGAAAGGACCCACTTATGTACAAATATTTATGGCAGCACTTAGTGTCCTTCAGTGGGGACATGGCTAAGTTGTGAGAAAATAAATCTAATAAATAATAATAATAATAATAAATCTAAAATAAAACATGAATATGAAGAATTCAGAGAAACTTAAAAAGATTTGTATGAACTACATAGAGTGAAAGCAGGAGAACAATTTACACAATGACCACAGTTATATAAAGGAAAATGACTTTGAAAGACTTCAGAACACTGATCAATGCAGTGACCAATCATGACTTTGATGACTGTAGTGGGGTCTGTCATAGGGGAGGGTGAGTTAGTGAGGCAGTGATATTTACAAAGAGAGAAAGGAAAAGAGATCCTAACAATAAAACACTAAAAATAAACAGAAAAACAGAGGAATTCAAAAGAGGAAGAGGGAAGAATTTATTACTACTATGTACTAGATGGGCAGCTAGCTGGCACCGTGGATAGAGTGCCAGCCCTGGAGTCAAGATAATTTGAGTTCAAATTTGATGTAAGACACTTACTAGCTGTACGACCCTGGATTAGTCACTTACACCCTGCTTGCCTCAGTTTCCTCATCTGTGAAATGAGCTGGAGGAGGAAATGGCAAACTATGCTAATGCCTTTGCTAGGAAAACCCCAAATGGGGTCAAGGAGTGTTGGACACAACCAAAATGATTCAACAACAACTTTGTACTAGGCACTGTGCTAAGAGCTTTGCAAATATCTTATTTGATCCTCACAATAAACCTGGGAGACAGGTGGTTTTATGTTCCTCATTTTTGGGTTGGGGAAACTGAGGCAGACAGAGGGTAAGTGACTTGCCATGGGTCATACAGCAAAGTGAGAGGCCAGGGTTGATTTGGGTCTCAGATCTTCCCGGCTCCAGCCTTTAGATGCAAATAATGGCGATTTTGTGAGTACCTTGTGAACTTTAGCATACTTTTAACACAAGTTCATATGTAATCCTCTTTTTTTTACCCTGTTTGCTTCAGTCTCATCTATAAAATTACCTGGAGAAGCAAATGACAAAATACTCTACCAAGAAAACCCCAAATGGAGTCACAAAGACAGCAACAACAATGTTGATATGTTTACATTTGTTGATTATTTTTTGTTCATGATGAAAAACTAGAACATTTTAGACAGAGAGTGAATTAAACACCTGATGCCTTTCCAGGTACAAGAAATGGGTCTTAAAAATGTGCTTCCAAAGGGGACAAGGAATCCAGGAACTTTGTTTTTGCCATTAAAATCTCAACCTTCCTCGTGCTGCTAGTCCCTATAAAATATTCAGTGTGCTAAATAACTTAAGGCCTCATCCTTCTGAAGAGTCCTCCATCTGGAAATGTTAAGTATTATTTATTAACAGCTGCTTGTTGAGCCTAGATAGCTGGGGTGTGGTTGTCCAAGAAGTGCTGAATTTACAAGGACAGTGTGTGTATGGATAAGGCAGTTTTCTAAAATGGTGCCAGTGGCAATATTTGACATTTAGGAACATTTGATTCATTATAAATCTAGCATATGTTCTCAGCCCTTTGGTTCAGATACTATCCAAGCAACCCTTTCCTTTCAGCTTTGGTGTGCTGGGGATTTGAGGAGGGGCTGACTAGCCCAGGAGGTGGGGATGGGAGAGAAGAAGGGTTGGCGGTGTGCCATGAAGGAGGTGACTCTTCCTGAGCACTGATTTCTTCATTTCATGGTTTACAAAGAATAACAGGATCTTTTCTTAAATTTGGCTCTCCATTCCGGGATGTAAACTCTCGCCAGTCCGGTAGTAAAACTTTTTCCTAGAATCAAGTTCAGAGCTGGAAGGGACCTGAGACATCCTCTTAGTCTTTCCCTCTCATTTTATTGGTTTGGAATTTGTGGGCTAGAAAGGTGAAGAAACCTGCCCAAGGTCACACAGGTTACAGTAACTGGCAGAAAACAGGATTTAAACTCAGGTTTTCGGACTCTGAATCCAGTACTCTTTCCATAAACTTCAACTGCCTCCCCATTTGCTTCATGCACTCTCACAAAAAGTCCATCCACCAAAGGTCACAAAGGTCATGACTCTGTACTGACAAATCTCGCCCTAAAATGTTGTTTTCTGCTTTTGCTCACTGTGAGCAGTCATCTTTTATTGGCAAAAGCAACCAAGTTTCACATTCTGATAGTAAATGTATATAAATCTCAGGAATTACTGTAGATTTTGCAAGTGTTATGTGGAGTTCTCAAGAACTAGGGAAATAAAACTGGCTGTCCTTAGATTTACAGCTTCCCAGTCTGCAATGCATGCCTGCTGCTGACATTTTTACTCAGTTGGAATACCATGCAGAGAGAATCACTTTTTTATTTTAAAATGATTGTAATTATAATTAGTATTATTATTATTACTCTTTTAATCACAGCAGGAGAACACAATGATCAGGTCCATAGTTTCATCAGCAGGGGACATAGAGATTTTAAAAACACTAGGCTCCCATGAGTTGTTTCACACTGCCCTTCTTGAACTATTTTTTTCTCACTTGATGGAGAGAGCTAAGCTGTATGACTATGAGAAGACAGGGTATCAGGAGGTGGGCCTCTAAGAATTTCTATTTAGGGGGCAGGGAGAGAGGAAGAGCTCGCTGAAAAAGCAAGTAAAGCCTATAGCCTTAACAACTGTTAGTATTGCAGGGTGGGCAATTCTAGGTGAATTCTAGAAAAAGGAAGGAAATGGATGTGGCCATTGTAATGGGAGAATGCAATTGAGTTTCTACCTTAATGAAGGCTGTGTGCAGATGGTAAAGCATTGGACTTGGTGTCAGGAAGTCCTGAGTACTAGGTGTGTGATTCTGAACAAGTCATTTAAACTCTTGATCTAAATGGCTTAGTGAATAAAGTCCTGGGTCTGGATTCAGGAAGACCTAGGGTCAAATCTGGTCTCAGACACTTACTAGCTGTATGACCCTGGGGGAATCGCTTAACAGCTGTTTGCCTTAATCTACTGGAGAAGGAAATGGCAGACCACTCCAGTATCTTTGCCTAGAAAACCCCATACAGGGCCACAAAGAGTCAGACACAACTCAACAACAATAAGAAGCCTCAGTATTCTCATCTGTAAAATCAGGATAATAATAGCAATTATTTCCCCACCCCCACTGTGGTAAGGATTAAAGGTGACAACATTATGCAAATGTGATATCATCTACAAACCTTCAAGAGCTATATAAATGCTACCTGTTATCATCATGAGAGGAAATAATGGCACTGGCCATTGACATTTTTGTTATGAAGAGTGGCAGTGAGAAGAGAACGTAAGTGAGACTTTTGTTGGGTGTAGTGGGGGAGTGCAATGGTTGTGTTCTTGAGTCCCAGTCTGTACATGTCACTGTGCTATGCTGGTACCTTTATTGGAGAATAACCTGGACAGCAAGCAGTATATATATATATATATTTCCTCTCAAGGTATCTTGTGTGTCAGTGGTTGAGACAATGAAGTTCTAGAGTCCAGGTATAGGTAGCATTAGGAAAGAGTCTGTTAGGTGGTACAGTGGATAGTCAGGAGGAACTACATTCAAATCTGGCCTCAGACATTTATTAGCTGTGTGACCCTGGTTTCCTCATCTATAAAATGAGCTGGAGAAGGAAATGGCAAATCAGTTTCTTTGCCAAGAAAACCCCAAATGGGGTCAAAAAGAGTCAGATATGACTGAAACAACTCAATAACAACAAGGAAATGATCTAACAGGAATATGTCTTTGGATTCCAGAGAAGCCCATTAAAAATCAGAAATGGCTTAATCTCAGATTTTGAAAGAATCATAGAAACCATCAAGTCCAATCCATACATGGGCAGAGTCAAGATGGTGAAGTAGAAACAGGAGTTCTGCAGGGCTCTGACATTCACCTCCCCCAATTCACATAAAAGAGGACTCTGAACAAACTTTGGAGCTACAGAACCCACAAAATGACACAGAGAAGCTAACCGCCCGCTGAGGACAGCCCAGGCAGGCTGGTCAGCGCAGCGCTCTGGGAGCCAACCCCACCCCCCTTGGGAGCAGGAGGTTTTAGCCCCAGGGCGGGCCTGACAAACCACAGGCTGGAGGGACTTCAGATCACCTGCAGTTGTGGCAGTTTCCAGAATTGTCAACACATAAGATGCCAAGGACAAAGTGAGAGGTCAGTGCAGTGTGGACTTTGGGATCCAGTAGCTGGAAGTGTAGTTGGCCTTTGCCCCTGGGGTGAGAAGCCACTGAGGCACAGCCACACAGCTGCCACTACATGGCAGCTTGAGCTCCTGCCCTGCAGAGTGTAGGGGGACCAAGCGACCAGTCTGAGGGGTAATCACTCTTGCTTTAACCTGTTTGGATTTGGATTGTGGTCTAGGGTAGAGGTCCTGGGGTGTATGACCAGCTTGCCAGAGTGAGGGGAGGCTTCAGAGAAGGCACCCAACTAATACCTTTGGCAGTTAAGAAAACCTCAGCATTTGGGACAAAGCACCCCTGTCTGGTGGCAGAGTCCTACTGTGGCAAAAAGCCCAAAAGTCAAGTGATTGAGTGGCAACCTGAGCAGGCAAAGGAAGTAAAATAAACAGAGCAACCCAACTTTATACTCCTATTTTGGCAACAAAAAGGATCAAAGCATGGAACAGGAGGAAGACAGTGAAGTCAGAACTCCTGCACCAAAAGCTTCAAAGAAAAATACAAGCTGGTTACAGGCCATAGAGGACCTTGAGAAGCAGATAAGAGAAGTGGAGGAATAACTGGGAAGAGAAATGAGAATGATGCAAGAAAATTATGCAATAAGAGTCAACAACCTGACTGACATTAAAAATAGACTAACTCAAATGGCAAAAGAGGCTCAAAAAGGCAATGAGTAGAAGAATGCCAGGTGGAAAACAAATCTTAAAAGCTCACTGAGGAGAATCATTCCTTCAGAATTAGACTGGAGCAAATGGAAGCTAGTGACTTTATGAGAAATCAAGATGCTGTTAAGCAGATCCAAACAAATGAAAGATTAGAAGGCAATGTGAAATATCTCATGGGAAAAACCACTGACCTGGAAAATAGATCCAGGAGAGATAATTTAAAAATTATTGAACTGCCTGAAAGCCATGATCAGAAAAAGAACCTTCAAGAAGTTCTCAGGGAAAATTGCCCTGATGTTGAACAGAGGGCAAAATAGAGGTTGAAAGAATCCACCAATCACCTCCTGAAAAAGATCCCTAAAAGAAAACTCCTAGGAATATTATAGCCAGGCTCCAGAATTCCCAGATCAAGGAGAGAATATTATAAGGAGCCAGGAAGAAACAATTTGAATATTGTGGAAACACAACCAGGATAACATAGGATCTGGCAGCTTCTACACCGAGGGGTTGAAGGGCTTAGAATATGATATTCCAGAGATTAAAGGAGCTGGGATTAAAACCAAGAGTCACCTACCCAGAAAAACTAAGTATCATGTTTCAGGGGAAAATATGGTCAATCAGTGGAATAGAGGACTTTCAAGTATTCTTGATGAAAAAACCAGAGTTGAATGGAAAATTTGACATTCAGTTACAAGAAGCAAGAGAAGCATGAGAAGGTAAACAGGGAAAAGAAATCATAAAGAACTTATCAAAGTTGAACTATTTACATTCCTACATGGAAAAACGATAATTGTAACTGATGAAACTTTTCTCAGTATGAAAATAATTGAAGGGAATAGAAATATACATGTATATATATATATATATATATATATATATATATATATATATATATATATACACACACACACACACATATATATGTATATATAGGAGGGTATATGGGCATATGAATACATATGTGAATATGTGTATATATGTTTACAGGTATACATAGATAAAGGGCACAGGACCAATTTAATAGGAAGGGATAATACTTAAAAGGTGAAATTAAGAGGTGAGAGAGGAATATAATGAGAGGAGGTGGGGAGAGACAGAATGGGGTAAACTATCTCAAATAGAAGAGGCAAGGGAAAATGGTTACAATGGAAGGGAAGAACAGGAAGGCAAAAGGGAATGGGTCAACCTTATTCTCATTGAATTTGGCTCAGGGAGGTAATGACATACACACTAAATAGGGTATCTCACCCTACAAGACAGTAGGAGGGAAGGGGATGAGAGGGGTGATGATGGAAGGGAGGGCAGGATGAGGGGGAGGGAAGCTGGAAGCACCCACTTTTGAAAAGGGACAGAATCAAAGTAGAGAATAGAACAAGAGGGAGGTGGGATAGGAGGGAGGGAAATATAATCAGTCTTCTACAATATATCTACTGTGGTAATGTTTTGCATAGCTACACATGTACAACCTATACTGAATTGCTTATCTTCCCAGTAAGGGTGGGTGACAAGGGAAGAAGGGAATCAATCTGGAATTCAAAGTTTTAAAATCAAATGTTTAGATAGATAGATAAATAGATAGATAGATAGATAGATAGATAGATAGATAGATAGATAGACAGTATTATTAATACTATTTTACATGTAATTGGGAAATAAGATATACAGGCACTGGGGCATAGAGATCAATCATACCCTACTGAAAAAGCCAAAGCATGTATGGGAGAAGATATGGGAGAGAGCAGATTGGAGGAGGGGATATCCTGTGGGGCCACTATTTTGGGGTGGTGGATAGGGGAAAAATGGGGAGAAAATTTGTAACTCAAAATCTGGCAGAAATGAATAATGTAAACCAGAAGTTAATAAAGCACTTGAAAAAAAAAAGCTGCTTTGAGTGTGAAAAAAAGTCCAATCCATATTTAAATACAAGCCTCCTACAGCAGTGGTGTCAAATTCAAGTAGAAATTGGGACCATTGAACTGCCCATGTATAGACTTAGAAATCCACATATTAACATTATCTCTGTTTTATTATATTTTAATTTATTTTATGAAATATTTCACAATTACATTTCAATGTGTTTCTAGCCAGGAATATCAGCACGGGGCTTTGTGTTTTACTCCTCTACTATGGCATTCATAACAAGTGAGCCTCTAGTGTTTGCTCAAAGACCATTATGACAGAGGTATTGGATTTGTGCAAATTGTAACCAGGTAACACCTTATATTTAACCAGTGATTCTTCAACCTGAGTAAATGATATTATGTGTAGACTGCCTCCTTAGGCTCTCCACTCCATATCCTGACCCAAAGCCTAGCTCCACTCTGGACCTGTTTTCCAGCTCATTTCCAGTCAATGATGACAATAATGTTGGAGATAATGATGATGATGGAGATGCTACCATGTGAACCTCATTTCTTTGCATCTTCAAGAGTCCTCTGTTGAAAAAATAAAATTCCCTAAGAGGGAAAACATCTTGAGCTCATTATGAGCTAACACTTTTATTGTTATTTATTAGGTTATTAATTCTCTTAATCAAATGCTTTTCAAGCTCAGTACTTAACAGAGTTCAATGCCTTTTGGAAATAAGACCCAAAAGAGTTGATAAGAGACAGTGGGGATGAAAGAGTTGAAGTAATCCATGAGGAAGGAAGGAAGCTGTGTGGAGAGGAAGCTGGATATTGCTTATTTTATAGTTTTGGCTAACAGCTGGGCTTCTGGTGCTGTGTTAGAAGTGCAGTGCTTATCATCTGTGACACCACTGTCCCTCTCTTCACTCCAGTGGCAGTTAGCTTCGTTGTTCAGTCGTTTTTCAATAGTTTCCAACTTTTTGTGACCCCATTTGGGATTTTCTTGGCAAAGATACTGAAGTGGTTTGACATTTCCTTCTCCAGCTCAGTTTTACAGATGAGGAAACCAAGGCAAGCAGGGTTAAGTGATTTGTCCAAGGTCACACAACTAGTAAGTGTGCAAGGCCAGATTTGAACTTGAAAAGAAAAGTCTTCTTGACTCCAGGCCTGGCACTCTATCCACTGACCCACCTAAGTGGATTTCCTCCCAGTTATTTATACTGAGATTGGACTATCTTTGGTAGTAGTAGGGAGCAATGGTTCTTTTTTTGATAGGCTCCTCCCTTTTAGCATTGACATTTGGGCGTTCTCCTGTTCTGGTGAGTCTGGATGTCTTCTTTGGACAAGTGCTTGGCACATAGTAGGTTCTATAGAAATGCTTATTTCCTTCCCTCTTCCCCTGCTTTGGGTTTATGAGGTATGAGCCCACTGGCCTGGGAAAACGGAACCGTTCTGGGCTGAAATTTGTCTTTACAGAAAGGGCAAGCAAGTGAGCCCACACAGCAATCTGATCAACGAACAAATGTACTGGAGAGACAAATAGAAATGTAAGACTATCATTGCTCCCAAGGAGCTCTCATTCTAATAAAGAGACATCCCTTATAGAAGGTTTCAACTGCAAGTCAGATGGAAAAGTACTGTGGTCCTTATGAATGCGGCAGCAAACCACGTGGTAAAGCTTCTTCTTTAATGTAATTTTCACTTGCAAACTCCTCTCAGCCTCTGCTGTTGAACCATTTGACAGTGCCAAGAACTTTGGTGGAAATAACTTTCTTTTCTGGGTCTTCAGTAGCTGTAGCTTTTGCACCTGCAAGAACAATTGCCAATTGCCAGGTTGCATTTTTGTAGGGTTTGGCTCCCAGAATGTTGGCTGCAAGCACTGGGTTCGAAGTATCACTATTCCCAAGGCTCTAAGGTTCAGGGTCCTGAGCTGTCTCCATTGGAGCATCAGGGAAGATGGTGGCCAAGGTGATAGTGGTTGCTTGACTTGCCTGGAACATATTGCCTCCTATATCTCCTTCAGAGTGCCTTACTGCTTCAATTAGGTGGGCTTGCTGTCCTTCAAGGGCACACACTGTGTGTGACAGTTGTTTAGAAGCTCGTGGGGATGTCTAATCCATTCTCTGTAGGAGGAGTTACTTTTCAGATGATGATTATAAAAGTTGTTATTTTTTATCATTGAATCTTAGGGTTTAGAACTAGAAGGGGCTTTAGAAATCATCAATGCCAAACCCATTTTTTCCACCTGATATGTGTTAAGAGGTGCCCTGGGGGGGGGGGCGGAGCCAAGATGGCGGAGTAGAAACAGCTCATCCAAGCCACTCTGCACCCAGATTCTCCCCAAACTATGTAAAAGGGGAATCTGAACAACTTCTGGAGCCCCAGCACCCACAGAACGACACAGAAAAGCTAACCTCCCGCTGAGGACAGCCCAGCAGCCCTGCAGGAAGGACCAGCACAGCAGTCTGGGACCTGGCAGGGCGCAGTGTGGAGAGCCGAGCCGAGCCCAGGTCCACATGAGCCGAGGTTTTAGCCACAGGGCGGCAGGGCCAGCAGCCCGCTAGAGGAACCACAGAACACCAGCAGCCATGGCGACTCCAGAATTATCAACATAGACATGCCTAGGACAAAGTAAGAGGTTAGTGTCCTATGGACTTTGGGACCTGTATTTGGGGGAATGCGTCAGCTCCCTCCCCTGGGGGCTAGAAGCCACTGAGGAGACACGCCACTGTGTAGTTTTCAGAGGCATTTCCGGCTCCCAGCCTACAAATCGTGGGGAGATCCAGCGATCAGTCTTGGGGGGTAATCGCTCTTGCTTTAACCTCCCTGGATCTGGATTGTGATCTAGGGTGGAAGTTGTGGGTGGGTTTACAGCTTGCCAGAAACGGAAGTTGCCCCCCACACGTTCGGGACGAAAATTCCTCTATCTGGCCTTAAAGCCATAGTGTGGCAACAAGCCAAAAGTCAAGCAATTAAGTGGCAACATGCCAAGGCAAAGGAAACAGAAAAATGCAACCCTAGACTCCTATTTTGGGGGCATAGAGTGGGAAAAGGACTGTGAGGTCAGAAGTCCTGCTCCAAAAGCCCCAGAGGAAAACATGAGCGGGTTGCAGGCCATAGAGGACCTTAAGAAGGACTTTAAAAATCAAATAAGAGAATTGGAGGAAAAATTGGAAAGAGAAATGAGAAGGATGCAGGAAAAGTATGAAATGAGGGTCAACAGCCTGACTGAGGAAAACAACACCTTAAAAAATAGACTTACTCAAATGGCAAAGGAGGCCCAAAAGGGCAATGAGGAGAAGAATGCCTTAAAAAGTCGAATTTGCCAGATGGAAAAAGAATCTCAAAAGTTCACTGACGAGATTCATTCCTTCAGAGTTAGACTGGAGCAAATGGAATCTAATGACTTTATGAGAAATCAAGATGCTGTTAAGCAGATCCAAACAAATGAAAGATTAGAAGGCAATGTGAAATATCTCATGGGAAAAACCACTGACCTGGAGAATAGATCCAGGAGAGACAATTTTAAAATTATTGGACTACCTGAAAGCCATGATCAAGGAAAGAACCTAGAAATCACCCTTCAAGAAATTCTCAAGGAAAACTGCCCTGATGTTTTAGATCCAGAGGGCAAAATAGAGGTTGAAAGAATCCACCGATCACCTCCTGAAAAAGATCCCAAAAAGAAAACTCCCAGGAATATTATGGCCAGGTTCCAGAATCCCCAGATCAAGGAGAAAATACTACAAGCAGCCAGGAAGAAACAATTTCAATATTGTGGAAACACAATCAGAATAGCCCAGGACCTGGCAACTTCTACACTGAGGGATCGAAGGGCATGGAATATGATATTCCAGAGGGCAAAAGAACTGGGAATGAACCCAAGGGTCACCTACCCAGCAAAACTGAGTATTTTGTTTCAGGGGAAAATATGGTCATTCAGTGGAATAGAGGACTTTCAAACATTCTTGAGGAAAAAACCAGAATTGAATAGAAAATTTGACATCCAGACACAAGAAGGAAGAGATGCCTGAGAAGGTAATCGGGGAAAAGAAATCAAAAGGAACTTATCAAAGTTGAACTATTTACATTCCTATATGGAAAAGCAATAACTGTGACTGATGATATCTTTCTCACTATGAAAATAATGGAAGAAGGGTGTGTGGTCATATGAATACATATGTGAATGTGTGTGTATATGGTTACAGTTATATATGGATAGAGGGCATAGGTTGTATTTGTTGGGAAGGGAGAATACTCAAGGGATGAAATTATGAGGTGAGAGAGGAAAGTGGCAAGAGGAGATGGGGAGAGACAGGGTAGGGTAAACTATCTCATGTAGAAGAAGCAAGGGGAAGTGGTTGCAAGGGAGGGGGAGAATAGGAAGGCAAAAAAGCAAAACCACATTCTCATTGAATTTGGTTCAGGGAGAGAATGACATACATACTAAATGGGATATCTCAACCTGCAGCAGAATAGGGGGAAGGGGGATGAGAGGAGGGATGATGGATGGGAGGGCATCCTTGGGGGGAGGGGAGGTTGGAAGTACCCACTATAGAAGAGGGACAGGATCATGTAGGGAATGGACCAGGTGGGGGGTGGGATGAGTGGGAGGGAATTATAAGCAGCCTTGTACAATATAGCTACTGTGATAATGTTTTGCATAGCTAGACATGTACAATACATACTGAATTACTTATCTCCCAAGAGGGAATGGGTGACAAGGGAGGAAGGAAACGGATCTGAAATTCGAGGTCTTAAGATTAAATGGTTCAAATATATATAAATACTATTATTAACACTATTTTGCTTATAATCGGGAGATAAGATGTGCAGGCATTGGGCCACAAAGATTCACCTTCCTCTAATGGAAAAGTCGAAGGGGGTATGGGAGAAGGTATGGGAGAGAGCAGATTGGAGGAAGCGACATCTTGTGGGACTGCTTTTCTGGGAGGTTGGGTAGGGGAATAATGGGGGGAAAATGATTGTAACTCAAAATATGGCGGAAATGAATGATGTAAAACAGAAGTTAATAAAGCATTTGTTTAAAAAAAAAAAAGAGGTGCCCTGAACTTGTCCTTGTAAATTGCCACATTTTCTAGGAACACTGAACTCAGAGTATGCAAGCGGCCCCAAACAGGTCAAGGATTAAGTCTGCCTCACCCCTCTCCCCACAGCTGACACAATTTGTTATTTGCACCCCAAAGTGGACTCCCTGTGTGTCCTTGGGAGTCAAGATGGGCATCAGTCAGTCTGCACTAGACTAAGAAACTTCTTGTGCAGCTGGAATCCTTGTAGTTAATCAGACCATCCTATCTTCATGGTCTGGCAGTTCCCAAGGGAAAAGAATGCTACTTTTGCCATCTTAATTATTCATGATTTCTCTTCCCCTGCCACTCCCACTTAGGAGGAGATTTCTGTTTCCTCCTCCTTCCTTTATTGTAATCTCATAAATATGCAAGCTTCTGTTTGGATTGTGAACTCTTTATTCTTGCTCATTTCTCTTGTAATAAATCCAGTTACATTGCAATGTCTCCTGGACCTGAGATATTGCTTTTGATTAACATATGTCCTGGATAGATCATCCTCCACGGAGCTGAGCTGAGCTCCCCCTGACCATTTCTATTTGGATGTGCCAGAGGATGCTGAGGATGTCGTGGAGAAAGTCACATAGAAAAAAAGGGGTTTGTGTTGATCATTTTCACATATAGACGAAGAAACTGAATGGGAGTAACAAGTGCCATTTGGCCTCTGATATGCCTGTGATATGCTCTGGCTGGTCCCTGAATGAATTCATTCTAAGACTAAGGAAATGGTGTCCTTGATGCTCAACATGACAAGCTGGCCCCGTCCTGCCTGATGTAATATCTCAAGAAGTGATTCCTTCTGTCTACAAGGTTTCATGTGCTAAGAACCTGCTTTTCTGTAAGGCAATTCATTTTCAATTGAATGCCATTACATTGATTCTCTTTCAAATAATCAAGGAAAGAATTCAAGCAACTTGGTCAATAACCAACTATTAGAATGACTTAAGCCATTTGCTTGCTTACTTGCCATTAAGTCAATTTGCCTACTCTGTCATATCCACAGTCTAAGTTGTTTCTGGGAGTTTTGACTCCTCTACCATTACCTGATGCACCATTTTTAATATCTGATGCCCAGATGGTAATGGAGGTGTTAGATGCAAAGACTTTCCTATGTGACCTCTCCTGAAGGTATGCTACTACTTACAATGACCCCTATCAACAGTAACAAGAGTCTATTTTGAATGAAGTAGAAAGAGCACATAAAAAGTGACCTCCTCCCCAACAAATGTTAGGTCATGATCTGGATACATTCAGGGCATTGAGCACAAAGGAACTGGCTGTACATTTTCTTTTCTTCAGCTACTAACCTGGTATTGCCCTCCGTGTGAATAAACTCAAAGAGAAGAATATTTTAGTTGTGGGGTAATACTATATAATCAAAATTTGATTTATATGCCAATACCTCTAACAGTTCTATTCATATAAAATACTAACAGCATAGACGGGAGCCTCTATAATGCCTTAGGGTTGCAAAGCGCATTAGAAATATTATTCCCCAAACAGTCCTGGGAGGTACGTGCTGCTATCTTCTCCATTTTACAGATGAGGAAACTAGGCAGTGGGAGGTTAGGTGACTTGCCCAGAATCATCTAGCTAATAAATGTCTGAGGCAAGATTTGATTCCAGATCTTCCTGAATTCAGGTCCAAGGCTTTATCCACTATATCATCTGGTTGCTTCCCAATTACTGGACAATAATGTGTGTGTATGTGATTGTGTATGTGTGTGTGTATGTGTGTGTGTGCATGTGTGTGTGTGTGTGTGAGTGTGTGTGTGTGTGTGTGTGTGTGTGTGTGTGTGTGTGTGTGTGTGTGTGTGTGTAGGGATGGGGGGAAGTGGTGTGTTATAGATAAAATACCAAGAGGACCCAGCTTCTGTCTCTATTGGCTTCTCATTTATTGTAGCAACATTAGCACATAGTTTAATGAAAACTGAAGCTCATTTAGCCTGCATCCCAGCTCTGGCTAGCGCTTCATTATTCTTGGGCTGTTTTTGTAAGAGAAACATTTTTAATAACGCAGTTATGGTCTTTTGCTAAGGACTACAGAGACTATGATGTATTGGCTCATTAAAAATGCATTTTTTGCTTAAAGTGGCTGAAGTGACTTACCACGATGTGGTATGATTCCTGGGCCTATTTTTGCTGTAAATAGATACCTCATATTAATCACACATGTCTAGCCTCTGCAGTGAACCCAAGTGCATCTATAGGGGCTTTGCCATAAAACATATGGAATTTTAAAACTTGAGGTTATAGAGGGCACCTATTGGTTTTCTCGAGAGAAATTGTTAAAAGGCTAGGAGATATTGGCTCATCAATCATCCATGGAGGTGATATGAACAATATCATATTTCATCTGTGGATTTTTGTCAAAAGTGTATAAAGCAGTTTATACCTGAATTTTCCAGTAAGTCTGATATTAACACCAGTCTACTAAAGAGTGTTGAGGGGAATTACGTAAGTAAATCACCTCGTAGAAATTGCATTCACTCATCTGCCAATTTAATATACTCTCTGTGTCTTCCTTTGTAGAGCATTTCTTCTCTCATCAATTAACCCTTGATGAGATAGTGCCTAATAACAGCATTTTGTGGCCTGAAAGATTTGGCAGCTTCTGAAAAAGCCCAATTGGGCCTCTCCTGGAACATTTATCAAATGCTCTCTAAGGACCTGATCCTTTCCTAAGTGCCTTGGAAATTTTCTTTACCATTGGGAAGTTTCAGCCTCAGCTGCCAAAGAGCCCACAATCTATGAAGAATACAAGACAGAGAAAAGTATGTATCATTGAACAGTACCCTTCCTATGATCCTATGCTCTCCAGGGAAAATTCACTCACATCCTTGCAGTGGCTATTCCAAATCTTTTTCCATTTACCTCTACTGAAACTCAAAATCCCACCCTTCTCTCCCTTGTGCTTGGCAGATGACTTCTTCTCCTGCTTTATATTAAAATTGAAGTCATAAGCTCAAATTTCTAGATAGATAGGTAACAAATACTTATTAAGCACTTATTATGTACCAGATACTGTGTTCAATGCCAGGATTACAAATATAAGCAAAAAAAAATAGTCCCTGCCCTCAATAAGCTTACATTCTATGGAGGGAAAATTCACATAAAAGAAGTAGAAGGGGGACTGGGGAGGGATGGTTGCAAAGCCCTTAGAGTCAGAAGTACAGCCTGTAGGAGAATGAAACATGCCTGGCCTGTCCCTGAACCCAAAATAGATGCCCCCAACATTCACACAGGATAGATTGAGCCTGGGGATCAGGGACGGTCTAACTTTAACTTTGACCTCAGATACCAGTTGTGTGACCTGGGAAAGTCACTTAAACTCTGTCTAAATGTCTTCAACTATAAAATGGGGATAACAATAGTACCTATCTCATAGGGTTGTGAGTATCAAATGAAATAGTATTTGTAATGGCACATAGCATGGTGCCTGGCAATAGTAGGGTCTAATAAATATTTGTTCTTTCCCCACTTCCCCCACCATCCCCCTTCCATTAAGCATTTCTGTCTCCATAACTCTCTGTCCGGTCTTCCTGTTCTCCTGGTTCATAGTAAGAGGTGATCCTTCTTCCTCTCAAAGCTAGCCCTTGTTTCTGGATCTTTGATCCCTTCATTCTTTTGGTAACTTCAAAGAGGGGGAACAATAATGAAGAAAATGGAAAAATGTTTCAAAGAGACTCTTCTAGGTATCAGAATTTTGCTCAGGGAAGGCTCTGATTATACTGACATAATGAACTGCTATGAGTACGATGGAAATTTAATAGGCTGATAGATTTAATTGCAAGGATATTTTATGTAATTCTAAAGTTTGCTATATTTTTCCAATATGTGATGAAGGGCTATAAAATCTCATTTTTTAACAATTTCATGAAATACACACCATTAGAGAAGAGTTCCTTGCACCTGCTTTGTAGATTTACAACTTCACAAGGTTTTTTTTTGGTTGTTTAGCTAATTGCTGTTTAATGTTGTGTAGAGAATGGTCGCAAGAGGCCCCCATTTTAACCTTGCAAAATGAGTTGCAGGTGCTTTCTCCCTATTTCCCTGTCCAAAAAAACAAGTTGTGTGAATCTCAGCCACATAATTACACACTGATAGTATGTGAGTTACTCATTATCTGCATTTGACTCCACTAATTATATTTTCCCTCCTCCCCCCTCGTGTAAAGGTTACATTTACATAAATCATATTCAAGGATAATACATGTTATCATAAAGATGGCTTCTGCCCTTGCTGTTCAAATTACAAGCTATAATGGAGAGGGACTAAGCGGAGTAGAAAATAAGCATTCCTTGACACTTAGTTTTCCTCCAAAATCGTAAAATCACCTTGATTAAGTAGCTAAGGATGCCTAATGTTGTAGATGCAGTAGATCACTGACTTTATTCCTACCCTTTACTGTCTCTCTCCAATCCCTCTTAATCAAGAAAGAGAGGGAAAAAAAAGAATAATACCTTAGCTCTTGCATGAGGCTAGCAATCCAGTTATAGTTAGTACTTTAAAAAATGGGTATTACCAGGGCAAATCATTCCAATCCCCTGATCTGCTCATGTCTCACTTAGATACACTTTTGATGCCCTATGTTTTCTGTGTCCCTGTTTGCTAGGAGAGGAACTGGACTTGAGATATTACTGATTATAAGAAAGTCCTGGATGAGGAAATTCCCTCTTCCAAAACAGGTCAGCCCCACTCAGCATCTTTTAATCTTAGAGAGTTGCTTAAAACATTGAAAGGTTAAGTGATTTACCGAGGGTCACACATCTAGTATGTGTCACAGATTAATTTAAACCCAGATGTTCCTGGCTCCAAGGCCATCTTTCTATTATCTAGACATATTGCTTAATATTTTTTAGTCCAGTGGTGGAACTGTAATCTGAACAGGGAAAATGGGTCTTCACCTTAGAGCAGTTACCTCCAGGGAGCATACTTTCTTGGGAAGGGGATGCACTTCTTCCTCTTGAATGATGTCTCGATGCTATACCTTGTGGTCCTCTACCAAGTGTCACTGCTACATACCACAACAATCATCCCTGGGTATCATATCTAGAGAATCATCACCATGGCATCCCTTGCGCAGGGTCTTATTTCCTCTGAACTCTCCTTGCCTCAGCTGTTTTTACCTAAGTGAAAATAGTTTTCATGCAACTAAGGGGAGGTTATGATGTATCGTCTTCTATCTTTTGGTTGTTGTTCAATTGTTTCAGTCATGTCTGACTCTTTGTGACCCTATTTGGAGTTTTCTTGGCAGAAATACTGGAGTGGTTTACCATTTCCTTCTCCAGGTCATTTTACAGATGGGGAAACTGAGGCAAATGGGGTTGAGTGACATGCTCAGGGACACACAAGGAGTAAATGTTTGAGGCTGGATTTAAACTTGGATCTTCCTGGTGTCAGGCCAGCACTCTATCTACTGTGCCCCCTAGCTGCCCTCTTCTATGTTAGAGAGGTTTATTTTTTGATCCAAGGGAAGGCAGGGACTCCACAAGCCTGCAGTGTGTTCCCCTTCAATGTCTCCTTACTCTCCTTTTGTTTTCCTTTTTGCTCCTTTGTCTAATTCCTTTTCTTTCCCCCTTTCTACCCTTTAATTCCTGAAATCACAGGATTTGAGAGTTGGAAGAGAATTTTAATATATAGCCCCCAAAGAATTCTAACCACAATATATGTGACAAGTGTTCTGTCAGCTTCTGTTTGAAGACCTACAATGAAAGGAATCAGACTTTGGTCAGTTCTCTCAATTCATTTTATCACATGGACCCAACTTTTCATTATCTTGCCCCCCCCCCCTTCTTTGTGCTCTCTAGCTCATCAGTGTCTTCTTATACTGAAGTTCCCAAAATATAACAGTCCAGATGTGCTCTGACCACGGCAAAGTATAATAGAACAATTACTTCCTTATTCTTGGAAACAAAGGCTTTCTAATATAGTTCAAAATCATATTTTCTTTTTTGGTTACACAGTGGTAGTAGGTGAGGTACAGCCCTATCACATCATTAATTTATGGAGTCATGACATCCTATGTTACACCTGAAATGTCCCCTACCCCTACAACTGGCTCACTTATCCCATCCTGTATTCACACAGGCATATCTTTTTTTATTCCCCAAAGGAAACCAGAGACCTCATTTAATCTACTACAATCCTTTTAAGTAGAAACATACTTAAGCCAATTGTATAGACAGGAGTCTATTTTATTTTTTTAAATTAATTTATTAGTTTAGTTTCAGTTAACAAGATTCAATTCCATAGTTCCTTGGTTTTCAAATTTCCTTTACTTCCCTCCACCCTCCCCACACGACAGCGTATAGTTCAGTATAGGATCTGCAAATGCATTCATATTAGACACTATTCCAATTACAAAGGCGTATTGTACTAGGTGGGATGAAAGATGGTAAGGAAGAAATAAAACCAAACAATGAAAAGAACAAGATCATTTAGTTTGCTTCCATCAGGATTCAGGCTCAGTTCTTTCTAGTTATATCTCTGGATGGCACATTTCTCACTTTCTTGAGTCCTTCGGGATTAACTTATATCACTGCATTGCTGAAAAGAGCCCAGTCTGTCATAGTTGGTCATCACAGATAGGGTATGTCTGTGACTGTATACAAATTTCTTCTGATTCTACTCTTCTCGCTCAGCATCAGTTTGTATAAGGCTCTCCAGGTAATTATGAAATCTGTCACCTCCTCATTTCTTATAGCACAATAATATTCCATTACATTCATATACCAAAACTTGTTTAGCCATTCCCCAATTGATGGGCACCCCTTTAGTTTCCAATTCTTTGCAACCACAAAAAGGACTGCTAAAAATATTTTTGTACATATGGGTCTTCCTCCCACTTCTATGATCTCTTTGGGATATAACCCAAAAAGTGGTATGGCTGGGTCAAAGGGTATGGAATTATTTGTAATCCTTTGGGCATAATTCCAGATTACTCTCCAGAATGGTTGGATAAGTTCACAACTCCACCAGCAATGTATTAGTGTTCCAATTTGTCCACATCCTCTCCAGCATTTGTCACTTTCTTGTTTTGTCATCTTAGCCAATCTGACTGGAGGGATGTGGTATCTCAGAGTTGTTTTGATTTGCATTTCTCTAATTAATAGTGATTTAGAGCATTTCTTCATATGCTTATAGATATCTTTAATTTCTTTCTCTGAAAATTTCCTGTTCATATCCTTTGACCACTTATCAATTGGGGAATGACTTGTATTCATATAGATTTGGCTCAATTCTCTATAAATTTTAGAGATGAGTCCTTTATCAGAGACACAAGTTGTAAAAATTATTTCCCAATTTCCCACCTCCCTCTTGATCTTGGTTACACTGGCTTTGTTTGTACAGAAGCTTTTCAATTTAATGTAATCAAAATTATCCATTTTGCATTTTATAATGCTCTCTAATTCTTGTTTGGTCCTAAAGTCTTCCCCTCTCCACAGATCTGTCAGTTAAACTATTCTTTGCTTTCCCAAATTGCTTACAGTATCATCCTTTACACCTAGATCATGCACCCATTTGGACTTGATTTTGGTATATGGTGTTAGATAATGGTCTATGCCCAGTTTCTGCCATACTGTATTCCAGTTTTCCCAGCAGTTTTTGTCAAATAGTGCATTCTTATCCCGAAAACTGGGGTCTTTGGGTTTATCGAACAATAGATTGCTATATTCATTAACTGCTGGGTCTCCTGCACCTAATCTATTCCATTGATCCACTACTCTACACCTCTGCCAGTACCAAGAAGTTTTGATGACTGCTGCTGTATAATACAGATTAAGATCTGGCATAGCTAGTCCACCTTCCCTAGCATTTCTTTTCATTAATTCCCTTGATATTCTAGACCGTTTGTTTTTCCAAATAAATTTTGTTATTATTTTGTCTAACTCTATAAAGTAGTTTTTTTTGTAAATTGATTGGTATGGCACTAAATATATAATTTAGTTTGGGTAAAATTGTCATTTTTATTATATTAGCTCGACCCAGCCATGAGCAATTGATATTTTTCCAACTATTTAGATCTGATTTTATTTGTGTGAGAAGTGTTTTGTAGTTGTGATCATATAGCTTCTGGGTTTGTTTTGGCAAGTAGATTCCCAAATATTTTATAATGTCTACAGTGACTTTAAATGGGATTTCTCTTTCTATCTCTTGCTGTTGAGTTTCATTAGAGATGTACAGGAATGCTGAGGATTTATGTGGGTTTATTTTATATCCTGCAACTTTGCCAAATTTATTTATTGTCTCTAGTAGTTTTTTACTTGATTCTCTAGGATTCTCTAAGTATATCATCATATCATCTGCGAAGAGTGATAGCTTGGTCACTTCTTTACCTAATTTGATTCCTTTGATTTCTTTTTCTTCTCTAATTGCTACTGCTAGTGTTTCTAGTACCAGATTGAATAAGAGGGGTGATAGTGGACACCCTTGTTTCACTCCTGATCTTATTGGAAAGGCTTCTAGTTTATCCCCATTGCATATAATACTTGCTGATGGTTTTAAATAGATGCTATCAACTATTTTGAGGAAGGCTCCATTTATTCCTATACTTTCTAGTGTTTTTAATAGGAATGGGTGTTGTACTTTGTCAAAAGCCTTTTCTGCATCTATTGAGATGATCATGTGGTTTCTGCTAGTTTTATTGTTGATGTGCTCAATTATACTGACGGTTTTCCTAATATTAAACCATCCTTGCATTCCTGGAATGAATCCTACCTGATCAGAGTGTATTATTTTTGTGATAAGTTGTTGGAGTCTTTTGGCTAATATTTTATTTAGAATTTTTGCATCTAAATTCATGAGGGAAATTGGTCTATAATTTTCTTTCTCTGTTTTATTTCTTCCTGATTTAGGAATCAGTACTATATTTGTATCATAGAAAGAGTTTGGTAGGACTCCTTCTTCACTAATTTTCCCAAATAGTTTGTAGAGTATTGGAATCAATTGTTCTTTAAATGTTTGATAAAATTCACTAGTAAACCCATCTGGCCCTGGAGATTTTTTCCTAGGGAGTTCTTTGATGGCTTGTTTGATTTCTTTTTCTGAGATGGGGTTATTTAGGTAATTCACTTCCTCTTCAGTTAATCTGGGCAACTTGTGATTTTGTAAATATTCATCCATTTCACTAAGATTGTCATATTTATGTGCATACAATTGGGAAAAATAATTCCTCATTATTTTTTGATTTCCTCTTCATTGGAGGTAGATTCACCCTTTTTATTTTTGATACTCATAATTTGGTTTTCTTCTTTCTTTTTTTTATCATATTGACTAAGGGTCTATCAATTTTGTTGATTTTTTCATAAAACCAGCTCTTAGTTTTATTTATTAATTCAATGGTTTTCTTAATTTCAATTTTATTAATCTCACCTTTGGTTTTCAATATTTCTAATTTAGTACTAAATTGGGGATTTTCAATTTGTTCTTTTTCTAGCTTTTTCAATTGCATGTCCAATTCATTGACCTCCCTTCTCTCTGCTTTAATTAAGTATGCACTCAGGGATATAAAACTTCCCCTGAGAACTGCCTTTAGTGCATCCCACAAATTTTGGTATGTTGTTTCATTATTATCATTCTCTTGAATGAAATTATTGATTGTTTCTATAATTTCTTCTTTGACCCACCAATTTTTAGGATTAAATTGTTTAGTTTCCAATTAGTTTTTAGTCTATCTTTCCATGGCCCTTTATTGCATATTATTTTTATTGCATCATGATCTGAGAATGATGCGCTTAATATTTCTGCCTTTCTGCACTGGATTGTGAGGTTTTTATGCCCTAGTACATGGTCTATTTTTGAGTATGTACCATGCACTGCTGAGAAGAAAGTAAATTCCTTTTTATCCCCATTCAGTTTTCTCCAGAGATCCACCATATATAGTCTCTCTAAGACTCTATTCACCTCCTTAACTTCTTTCTTGTTTATTTTGAGGTTAGATTTATCGAGTTCAGAGAGGGGAAGATTAAGGTCCCCCACTAGTATAGTTTTGCTATCTATTTATTCCTCTAATTCCTTTAACTTCTCCTCTAGGAATTTAGATGCTATACCACTTGGTGCATATATATTAAGTAGTGATATTGCTTCATTCTCAATGGTGCCTTTTAGTAGGATATAGTTTCCTTCCTTATCTCTCTTAATTAGATCTATTTTTGCTTTTGCTTTATATGAGATAAGTATTGCTACCCCTGCTTTTTTTACTTTAGCTGAGGCATAATAAATTTTACTCCAACCTTTTACCCTTACCCTGTGGATATCCCTTTGTTTCAAATGTGTTTCTTGTAGACAGCATATTGTAGGATTATGGTTTTTAATCCATTCTGCTATCTGCCTCTGTTCATCCCATTCACATTCACAGTAATAATGACTATCTGTCTCTTCCCCTCCATCCTATTCCCTCCCCTGTTTATGTTCTTGTTTCTTCCTTCTCCCTTCCCCTCCTTGAAGTTTTCCCTTTTGACCACCCCCTCCCTCAGTGTTCCCTCCCAGTGATCCCTCTTCTTAACCTACCCTCTCCCCTTATTACTCTTTCCCTCCCTTCTAATCCTCCCTTTAGTCTCCTCTTTTTCACCCCCCCCCTTACCCTTCTGCTTTCTATAGGACGAAATAAGTTTTTATACTTATCAGAGTGAATTACTCCCCGTTTGATTCCAAACCAATGAGAGTAAATTTCAAACATTGCTCCTCTCCCTCCCTCCTTTTCCTCTATTTAATGAATTTATGTGTCTATTCACATTAAAATCTTAAACTTCACTGATTTAAGTTGATCCCTCTTTGAACCAGAACCAGTGAGAATAGTGTTTAAATGATGTTCCTCTCCCTCTTTCTTTCCCCTTTTCTATAATATGTTTTAATGTCTCTTCAGATGGCATATTTTATCTTTTCCTATCTAATCCTTTCCTTTTTCCCATTACAGTCTCTTTGATCCCCTTAATAGTTTTTTTTTTTTTTTAGACATCAGGTTAGTGCATTCATACCCACACCCTCTATCTAAGTATAACCCTTTTGAAGGTCATGATAATCATAAAGATTTTGAATATTGACAGTTATCAGCTCCACATATAGGGATGTGGACATTTTGCTCTTGTTGCATCCCAAGTAATGAGCATGTGTTTGTGGGTGTGAGTGTGTGAGTCTGTGTCTCTCTTGTTTACCTTTTTATGTCTTTCTTGAGTCTTGTAATTGGAGATCAAATTTTCCATTGAGCTCTGGCTTTTTCATCAGGAAAGTCTGGAAGTCTCTTATTTCATTAAACAACCATCTCCTTGCCTGAAAGATTATGCTCAGTTTTGCCGGGTAGTTAATCCTTGGTTGTAGTCCTAGCTCTCTTGCCCTACGAAATATCAAATTCCAGTCCCTCCGCTCTTTTAATGTAGAAGCTGCTAGGTCCTGTGTGATCCTAACTGTAGTTCCTCGATATTTGAATTGTTTCTTTTTGGCTGCTTGTAGAATTTTTTCTTTAATCTTGTAGTTCTGGAATTTGGCTACTATATTTCTTGGAGTTTTCAGTTTGGGATCTCTCTCAGGAGGAGTCCGGTGAATTCTGTCGATAGTTATTTTATCTTCTGATTCCAGGACCTCAGGACAGTTTTCTTTGACAATCTCTTGGAGGATGTTGTCTAGGCTGCTTTTTTCATCATGGCTTTCTGGTAGACCAATAATTCTTAGGTTGTCTCTCCTGGATCTGTTCTCTAGGTCAGTTATTTTTCCAGTGAGATATTTTACATTTTCTTGCAATTTTTTGATCGTCTTGTTTTGTTTGATTGACTCTTGCTGCATCATAGAGTTCTGAGCTTCAATTTGATTGTTTCTAATTTTTATCGAATTACGGTCTTCAGTTATTTTTTGAAGTTCCTTTTTTAGGGAGGTATTTTCTCCAATTACTTCACTGAGACATTTTTCCAAGTTGGTCACTGCCTCCCTGATTTGGTCTTTAAAATTTTTCTTAAGCTTCTCCAGGAATGCTATTTGGGCTTAAGACCAGATCATGTTTCCTTCTGTGGTCTCAGGTATGGGTAGAGAGTCTATATTGTCCTGTGTATTTTGTTGTTCTTGCCCTGCATAGTATGCTCAAATAGACTTTTTTGCCTTCCCCTTCACCTTCTCAGCTTCTTTTTTTCCCATTGTGACTTCCTGTTTCTTAGTTTCTCAGGCTATGAGATTAGGGCCTGATCCTTGACTTTGAATACCTCTGGGTGGCTAGTTTTTGGCTAAGTCAGGGAAGTCAGTGAGGAATGTAGATGAGTAGGTATGGGTGTGTCTGACCACTTCAGATTTCTGCCTTTATACCCCTGGGCTATAAGTAGGCTTTTGTTGGTGAGGAGAGGTGGGGCTTGTTGGGACCCCACCCTCTCTTCTCTTCAGACTCCTGGCTGTCTCAGTTATACCCCTTCTTGAAGACTCTCAAGCCTGGGGCTATTTCCATTAACTTGGGATTTCAATCTGGGTGGGAGACTTATCTTTGGGTTTTCTGCTTCATGAAGGAGGGATGGGAGGATCAGAGCAGCTAGAATTTACTTTGCCATTCCAGCCCCTGTATTATACAGACAGGCAGTTTCTTTTTTTTTTTTTTTTTTTTAAAGCAATTGGGGTTAAGTAACTTGCTCAAGGTTACACGGCTAGTCATTATTTATGCGTGGGTGCTCATTTTCTGAGGCCGGATCTGATCTCGGGTCATCCAAACTCCGAGGCCGGCGCTCTTACTCACTGCGCCACCTAGCCGCCCCTTTAGGGCAATTGGGGTTAAGTAACTTGCCCAAGGTTACACGGCTAGGTTTTTGTTTGTGCGGATTAAGTGTCGGAGGCCGGCTCCGAACTCAGGTCCTTCTGATTCCAGGGCCGACGCTCTATTCACTGCGCCACCTAGCCGCCCCCAAGACAGGCAGTTTCTAAACTTCCAGGCTGGGAGCTGAATGCAGCTAGAGAAGCCGCTCTTTCCACTGAGGGCCCAACTCTCCTACCTGGCTCCAATGATCCTACCTGTCCGAGAGATGACTGTGATTCATCCTCAGTAAGTCTGCAGGCTGGGGCTTTTGCTCTCTCTGGTGTAGTCTGCTTGTCTGCTTTTAGGTCTGGGCTGTGCAGACACCACACGCTCTGCGCTCGACCAGTCTGGACACACTGGGCAACCTCCTGGGCTGGACTCTGCCACACTTCGTCTTCCAGTGGGCTCTGTCACTCCGGATTCCACTCAGATTCACCCTTTGAGCCTTAGTGACCGAGGAGCTCAGCGAGGTTACTGCTTCCTTTCCACCATCTTGGCTCCTCCTCCCACACAGGCATATCTTAAGGTTGTCCCCCCCCCGCCCCCCCCAGAGTAAGAGACTAAGTGCAAACATAACTACATTGCTAAAACTCAACTGGAGGAAACTTTATTGAGAAGGACGTTTACCCCAACTACTTGACACTATAGCTCCTGACCCCCCACTGTTGTGCCTTCCATTTACACAAATCAATTAGCCACAGTAACACCATTCACTCTTAAACACAAATCACCAAAGGAGAAAACAAAAGTAAGAAAAATAATAATGTAATATTTATTTCATAGAAGGCAAAAACATGAATATTCAAAACATATTAATATACCCTTAGAACTAGACCATCCTTTCCTATCAATGCACATAATATCCATGGGGGACAATAGGCATAAACTAATAGAAACCATGAATAGGGAAATATATGTGCCTGAGAAGATTCTTGACTCCAGACTTCAGACATCAGTGTCCTCTCTAAGGAACAGATTGTACCACATATCACTGCTAAATAGGACATCTCTGTAGCTTCTCTTTTAATAATGAGGCAAGGTAGGTGGCACAGTGGATAAGAGGTAGAACATCATGTGCCAGGCAGAACATCTCTCTAGTTTCTCCTCTTTTGTTATGGAGGCAAATTGGCAAGCTGGTGGCATAGTGGTCAGGAAGACCTGGGCTCAAATCTAGTCACCTCAGTCATTTACTTGCTTGTGACCTCAGGCAAGTCATTTAATCCCTGTCTTGTCTCAGTTTCCTCATTTAAGTGGCGGTGATAATAGTGCCTACCACCCAGATTTCTGAGTTCAAATGACATAATATTAGTAAGGGGATAATGATAGTACCTACCTTTCAGGTTGTTATAAAATAACATAATATTTGTAAAATATAATACAAACCTTTAAGTGCTATATAAATAGTGGGTGATGATGAAGATGATAATAATTATTATTATGGCTGGGCTAGAGGCATTAAAGCACTATCAAGCTCTTTTTGCACAGTCACCATTGGCAAAGTGCTGATAAAGTATTAGACTCTTTCAGCAAAACTCTATCAGTATTATACTCTTTCAGTGAAACAACATAACTAAGCCTTGAGACTGTAGCTTTCCCAGATCTGCTTCCATAGGTGGACTTTGAAGAACAGTATTAACCAACCCAGCTAGCTTGTGATATAGCAGGAGTTTGCTTTTTCCAATCAACTCCTAGCAACAATGAATTTCTTCCAATCATTATAGCTCCCAGCAAAATAGCTGCAAAGACTGTTTTCCCTCCTCTTTCTCTCTCAAATTTTAGATGGCAAAAAAGAGCAAAACATTTTTAGTCAATCAGTTCTTTTTCAAAAATATTTTCCATATATTTTATTAAATATTTCCCAATTACATGCAAATCTTTTATTATTTAAAAAAATTGAGTTCTGAAATTTATCTTTCTTCTCTTACCCCTCCCTTACCCCTTGAGAGAGCAATCAATATGATATCAATTATACATGTGAAGTCATGCAAAACATATTTCCACATTAGCCATGTTGCACAAGAATATATACATACAAAAAAAAAATCCCAAGAAAAATGAAGTTTTTAAAAAAGGATGCTTCAATATGCACTCAGAGCTCATTGCTTCTCTTTCTGGAGGTGGATAGCATTTTTCATCATATGTCTTTTGGAATTGTTTTTGATCTCTCAAATATATAAAGAACTTTGTTAAGTTTATAAGAATGTGAATCATTCCCAAACTGATAAATGGCCAAAGAATATAAACATGCAGTTTTTGATGAAGAAATCAAAACTATGTACATATAGTCATATAAAAAGTGCTCTAAATCACTATTGACTAGAGAAATTCAAATTAAAAGAACTTTGAGATAACATCTTACATCTTTCAGAATAATAGAAGGAGAAAGTAAAAAATATTGGGGGGATGTGAAAAAATTGGGATACTAATTCCCTGTTAGTGGAACTATGAACTGGTCGAGCCATTTTGGCGAGCAATTTGGAATTATGCCCAAAGAGTTATGAAACTATGTATACCCTGTGACCCAGCAATACCACTATTAGGTCTATTTCCCAATCCATAAGGAAAGAAAGAAACAAACATATATTCTAATATGTATATATACATATAATATATAAATATACGTATATTCTAATGTGTATATATAATATATAAATATACATATATTCTAATATGTATATATACATATGATATATAAATATACATATATAGATATATATGGAAACATATATTCTAAAAGACATATAGAGAACTTGAAGTTGAGGAGATGCCCATCAATGGGCAAATGGCTAATTAAATTGTGGTATATGATTGTGATGGAATACTACTGTTCTATAAGAAATGATAACAATTTACTACCCATACTAAAATAGCTTAATGTTCATTCTTATTTATTAATTAAGAAAAAAGTGAATGGCAGTAATGAGTACTTTTTTTTTCTGTTTATAAACACAATCAAGCCTATTCATATATAGCTATTACTAGTTTGTTAAACCCTTCTTTGCTTTTCTAGAAATTAACTAGATTTACAGACTGATGTTCTGGATTTTATTTTTAATTAAATGTTCCAAGGTATTTTTAAAAAATCTTTTTAAAAGGCCATTTGATGGATTTTTAGAGCAACATTTACAAAGAAGATAACAAAAAGTCATTTCCCCGGTGACTAAATGTCCAATTATTATAATGTAATTTGCTTTTCTTAAGCTGATTAAGAAAGAATTGGTGATTCTTTGGAAGTACTACCTCCATTTTATAAGAGGGCTTACTTTACTTTATTGTTAACCATATTCAAATCATACTGCAGCTTTTTGTTATCCATTTTGCTTTTCCAGGAAGCCTTCAAATAGAACTTTGCTAGTTTTCAAACATAATTGGTTTCATCATAGAGGCTACTTATTTTGGAAATCTGGAATTCCCCAACAGAGTATAACACATTTTTATCCTTAGGCTCATAGAATCATAGATTAGAAGATAAGAAGGAAACTGAGAGGTCATAGAGTCCAACCTGCTCATTTTATAGATGAAACAACTGAGGCCCAATGAGGTGATGTGACTTGTTCAAAATTACTAAGGTATTAAGCAGCCAGGATTCACACATAAATGATGGAGTGGCAGAAGTCGAGAGCTGGAAGGGATATCAGCAGTTATCTAGTCCAATCCATATACAGAAGGAATGTCCCTATAACATATCTATTCTCTGCTTAAAGATTTTCAAACAGATCTGAGAAACCCAATATATCTCAATATAGTTACTGCCAAATTTTGACTCAACTCTAATTGTTAGGTGGCTTCCCCCAACACAAAACCTAAATCTTCCTCTTTTCATTTTTCATCTATTACTCCTAGTTCTGTTGACCCAGAATAAGTCTAGTCCTTCCTCCATGTGACAGACCTTGAAACAGTTGAAGCCAGCTATCATCCCCCACAATCTCTCCTAATTATCTTTTCTCCAGGTGCTTTGACCTGAAACCCAGCTCTCATTCCACTGCACAATGCTGCCTTCTTTTCTATTCAGATCCATTGTTATTCAACACAATTAGCATGCAAATGATACACTAAATATGAAAAGTGATGAATATGTCCTCATTGTTCCCAATTTCTGCCCATGCATCTCCTGCTGCTGAATTTTTAGCCTCCTAGATGGCCACTTGTGGGCCTTTGAACTAGGGGATCATGCATCTAATGTTGGAAGAGATTGTAGACTTCATGTAATCCACTTTACTGCTCATTTTACAGTTGAGGTCTAGAAACATTGAGTGATTTGCTCAAGGTCACATGGATAGTAAGTGGCAAAGCTGGGATTGTAAACTTGGCTCCCATGGCTCCAAGTTCAGCACCCTTTCCTCTGGATCATAAGTTGAGCTGTCCATCTGTTAATATGCCTCATAGTTGTTAAATGACCTACCTACCTTCACAAGATAAGCTGAGTCCTAGTACATCTGTTTCCCTTAATCTTCTATGGAGCTCTTCATTTGTTAAGTAACTATGAAAGAGATACTATACATCAGTAGTATCAAATTCAACTAGGAACAGATTACTGTGGGTCACTTATTGACTTAGAAAACCAAAAATTACCATTGTCTGGGTTGTATTGTACTTTTTGTTTCTTTTGGTAAACATTTCCCAACTACATTTTAATCTGGTTTGAATTTTGCAACCTATGGACCCCAGGGCTGTCACCTCCACTATATATTTTTCTTGCCATTACAACCTGTCTGACCAAAAGCTTCTGCTCTTTTCTTCTTTGATATAAACCAACATTCTAGATTGTAGATCAAAGGGTGTGCCATAGTCCACTAGATTTCTGTGATTTTCCCCTAAGCATGCCTCTAAATCCCCAGCCACTGTGCCTACCTGGGTCTCTGCATTTTTTTCTTAGCTTTGTATAAAAAAATATACTGGTAGCAACTCTAGAGATTTAGAGGCACAAAGCTATTTCCTCTAATGTTGGTCCTGGGGGAAGTAAAGAAAGAAAAACGGTGAAGGCACAGGGAAAGGGAAGGACAAGCAGAGTAATCCCAAGGCATCGAGGGACCCTGAGAGAGAGACAAGCGGGGGTTTGTCCCGGATAAGTCAAACCACCACCACCTTGACCACCAATCCACCCTCAAACTTTAATGAAGACAGCCCAAGAACTTTGAGCACAAAAACCTTGGGAATAATGGCCTGCATGCCATCTGCCCTGCTTCCAACTCGGCCTCCATGGCCACAATCTGGAAAAGTGATTCCTATAAAGAAGAGGCCATCCATCCCAATTAGCTGCCAGCTACAGGGCAGGCAACCAGCCTAGCGGAAGGAGTAAGACACCCCTAAGGGAGAGACAGGAAGTAGTATGTACCAGGCAAGTCAAATCACTACCATCTCAACAACTTCCTCTCCTCTCTTGGAAACAGTCCAAGACCCTAAATGCAAAAGCCTTGGAAACAATAGTAGTACCCGAACCACTAGATTTGTTTCAGGTTTCTTCAGTTACTGTAGCCATCATTGAATCACTGTGGAAAAAAGGCCCATCTCTCTTCCCACTACCAACACCAACTAGCCCCAAAAGAGTTTCTGACTAGTTACGTTTTCCAACCTGTCTTTATGGTTCTTTGTTTGCTTTTGGCATCTTCTTTCTTGCTCTTAGACCTTAAATAATGAAGTTTATTAAAAGCATTATATGATACAGTTGCATAACTACATTTGTATGTGTGCATATTTATTTCCACACTCACACACAAAGACAGACAATGGATAGACAAAATAAAGACACAAATGTGGACTAAATGGCTAGAAAGTAATGACCTTCTCTGTTTTGCTGACCTTTTTTCAGACTCAAGATCAAATGCATACTGAGTGAAACTTTGAAATTTCTAGTTGTAAATCATATAAATATCTGGGACACAGGACTTCACAGGATAAATTGGGATTTGGATTCAGTCAAAGGGCTGTACTTGAGAACCTAGAGGGTCATGTTCCCCCTCCTCCCCACTCTAGCTACTACACTATGCTGTTTCTTCATATACGATTGTGTGTATAGACACATGCTGTTGTTCAGTTGTTTCAGTCATGTCTAACTCCTCTTGAACCCATTTGGGATTTTCTTGTCAAAGATACTGTAATGGTTTGGAATTTCCTTCTCCGGCTCATTTTACAGATGAGAAAACTGGGGCAGAGTCTCCAGGGTCACAGAGCTAGTAAACATCTGAGGCCAGATTTAAACCCAGGAAGATGAGTTTTCCTGACTCCAAGCATGGTGCTCTATCCAATATACCACCCAGCTGCCCATAGACACATGTGTATATATGTGTGTGTGTGTGTGTGTGTGTGTGTGTGTGTGTGTGTAACAATATACATATAAATGTATATATCTCCTTTTATTTCTTCTGTATATGTAGATGCCATATTATCTCCTCTGATAGAATGTACACTTCTTGACAGCTAAGGTTTCTGTCTTTGGGTTCCCAGCCCTTAGCACATTACTTGGCATATATTAGACATTTAGTAAATTCTTATTGATTAACAGATTGATCAGGGTATATGCTAGCAGAAAAACTCAATAGCTTTGCTACTGTACTTTAGGCAGCAAAAGGTCTTAATACACACCTAACTATAATAGATGGCAGTATGTAGTTGGCCCCCAGTGGTCCTCTGGAACTTGCTCCTTCTCCCTTGTTTAGCCCTTATTTGTGCTCAAATATCCTCCAGGATTCAGAGGGATGTTACCATTATCAATCAACTCCCAGAGAGAGAATGGGGTTGGATGGAACTGTTTGCCACTCTTAAACCCCTAAACCTCAGGAGTAACACAACCAACACATCTCTCATGATTGGCTACAAAAGATTAACATCAGCAATCATGCTTCAATTATCAATCTCTGATTGGATACTAGTATAATGATCATGCTCCATTAATAATCACAATTGATTTGATTAGATAATTAATGCTTCTAGTGACAATTTTTAGATCATGACAAAGTGTTCATATTGATTTGTTAAAAGATACAACTACTTACACAATAATACTCCTTCCCAATTCACCTTTCATCCACATAGAAGCCCCCACACATAGCATTTAGCCAAGAATTTCTCCTTGCCTACATTATCTTTTGAGATATTTCATCTTCCTACCATATATTCAAGATAAACATTTTAATTTATGATCACAGTTACCTTGGAATTTTGTCTCATCCCAGATTTAATTATTATTGTTTAATGCAATAGGTTGTTTCAGTTGATCATTATATCTATTAGCTCTCATTTGTTATTAAGCAATGACCCAGCACAAATGCATTATGAAACTGGGAAGAACTTGGAGACCCACAAAAAAGATCCAGTATTTGTAGGAATGATTTTCATGTACATGGATACCATTCATCTGAGTCAAAACTACATCAATACCTTGGCAACAGAGAGGATTACCTGAGGGCTGTGATATTTCCTATATGAGAGAAAGCACATTTCCTTCCTAGTCTCCTTTGTGAAAGATTCCAGTGGCTATTTTCCCCCAAAAGATAGGTAATGTGATTTTATTCACTTTTGGACAACCATACCATATCCTTTTCTTTAATTTCCTTTGCAAGTGAATCTGGGTCAGTAATTGCATTTTCATTTTTGGTGGCATTGCTATGCATCACTAAACATTTGTAGAGTGCCTATAGTTGATTACATTTTAATGATAACTGAAATGATTAATATAAGCAAACTGTTGAGTAGATAAAGCTTTTTCTCACATACTTTCATTCTCATTCTCCCTTCTTCCTTCATAGGTCCATTCATTCATTCATTCATTCACTCAGTATACCAATAGTTACTTGAGAATAGACACATCTAGTAAAATGGAAAGAAGGCTGGATTTGGCATCCAATAGCCTGGTTTCAAATCCTAGCCCTGCCACTTATTACTGGTATGATAATGGATAAGCCACAAGACTTCTTTGCCTTTAATTTCCCCAAGTGTAAAAAAGGGAATTAGTTTAGATGACCTCTGAAGTTCACTGCAGCTTTAAACTAATGGTACTATATTAGATGACCACTTAGTTATAGGAATTCCTTTTTCCTTATCCTTCTTACTCCTTTATCTGTCATCAGAACAAGTCTCAAACTCTACCAGCCCCTTTCTCCAAAACCACACCCCATGGGACCTCAGGTGACATGGTGACATCAGTAACTTAGAGCTAGGGCAGACCACATTACTGTGGTCAGACAGATTGAAGAATCCCAGGTCTTCCCACAGTGGGGAGACATGTTCCTGGCATCTGAACTGGAACTCTGGATGATTTTTCCCCATAAGAAATATGGTGGTTAGGTTTGCTAATACTATTGCTCTATGACTATAGTTCAGGTCCAGAGCCCATGTGGTGTGGTATGAGGCATCATGGTATGGTAGAGAGAACCCTGGTATTAGAATGAAAAGTCCAAATTCTGGAATCACTTCTTACAAGTTTTCTGACCCTGGGAAAGTCAGTCTGTTCTGACCCTCTGTTTCTTTATCTGGTAAATGGAGACAATAATACCTAACTTATACCACCTAACTTGTACAGCTAGGTTTCCCAGTGGATAAAGTACTGAACTTGGGGTCAGGAAGGCTTGAATTCAAATTGAGTTTTCAATGTTTACTAGCAAATAGGTGTAAAATATCTCAAGATTGTTTTAATTTGAATTTCTCTAATCAATTTTCCAAAGATCATTAGGGAAAAAGGGAAATAAATTATATATTCTAAAATGTTTACAGCAATTCTCTTTGAATTGAGCAGAAAGAAATTGCAAGGATGTCCATCAATTGGGGAATGGTTAAACACGCTGTAGTATATGATTGTGATGGAATACTACTGTTATAAGAAATGATGAGCTTGTTGATTTTAGAAAAACATGGAAAGACTTGAACAAATTAATGGAGTGAAATAAGCAGAACCAAGAGAACATTGTATACAATGACAGCAATATTGTTTTAAGACCAACTTTGAATAAGGCATTTTGACTATTATAAATACCTAAATTAATTGTAAAGGACATTTGAAGAAAGAGGCTATCTGCATCCAGAGAAAGAACTAATGGAAGTATGTACAGAATAATTTTACATATATAGATATAGATATAGCTGTAGATATAGCTATAGCTATAAATATATACCTAGCTGTGTCTAATGGTAGCCATCACTCAGGTGGGGTATGGGCAGAGAACAAGTTGTACATAAGAGATTTTCAGTTTTATGTGGATTCATCTTTTTTGTTATGTCATGTTATAAAATTTCTTGCTTTATTTCATAAAATAAATTTTAAAAAATACTTACTAGTTGGGGGCAGCTAGGTGGCGCAGTGAATAGAGCACCAGCCCTGGAGTAAGAAGGATTTGGGTGGTGGGTTTGGATCCGGCCTCAGACACTTAACACAAAAACTAGCCATCTGACCTTGGGCAAGTCACTTAACTCCAATTGCCCTCCAAAAAAAAAATACTTACTAGCTGCATGACCTTGGCTGAGCTTTTAACATTTGTCCTCTTTAGTTCCCTTATTCATAAAAGAGGGAAAGATAATAGCACCTGCTTCCCAGGCTCAAATGAGATGTTTGTAAAGTGTTTTGCAAACCTTGAAGTGCTATATAAATGCTCATTCTTCTTGTTATTATGATCTCACATGGTTGTGAGGACAGCAGCTAAATGGTGAGATGTAAGAACACTGGGCTTGGAGGTGGTTGTTGTTGTCCTTCAGTCATTTTCATTCATGTCTGTAACTCCATTTGGAGTTTTCTTGGCCAAGACACTGGAGTGATTTGGCATTTCCTTCTCCAGCTCTATAATGGAAATGCAGATTTAAAGACCTTCCCTGCCCCTAGGCCCTTTGATAGGCTTAAGAGACTCAGAGAACCTTCCTTGATTTGAAAATATACTCTGCCTCCTAATAGGCTGAATGTGGTCACATGGAGCCTGTGGCAGGAGGCTTGGTTTTCAGGAATGACCACACCTTGATGCTGTGTGATTGGGTAGTGGGTCAAGAGGGTGGTTACATTTTCTGAGCCAGGAGAAGGCTATATAATCCCTGATGGGAGGCTTTGCTTTGGGGATCACTTTGAGAAGAGTTGTATTATTTGACCAGATGAGACTCTGGGCAGCTGTTGAGCCGCTGGCTTTGAAAACCCAGATGTTGATGCTTCTCTCTCTGGTAACTGTGATTTTGCTATTGATAATGGTTGGACAGTTTGGAAGCCTGTCTGCTTGATCTGTCTGTATACCTGTCTGTATACTCTGAAGTTCGGCTGCTGACCTTTTCCCCCTGAACTAGGTAATATATGTTTGATTGATTAAAGTAAGCTTGTTAACTGATTTTGATTTAATTTCCTTTTGAAAAGCAGATCTAAAAACCTGTGTTGGCAGCCCACCCTGGGGGTATTGGGGTGCTTGCTGCTACAAGCTCATTTTTCAGAGGAGGAAACTGAGGCAAACAGTGTTGTGACTTGTCCAGGGTTACACGGCTAGTAAGTATCTGAGGTCAAATTTGAACTCAGGTCCTTCTGACTGTAGGCCTCATAAGACAGATATGAGTTCAAATCCTGCCTTAGGTACTTATGAGTCCCTTGGCAAATCATTCACTCTCTCTCAACCTTAGTTTTCCCATCTGTAAAATAAAGGCTTTGAGCTCAAATAAGTTCTATGAACGCAAAAGGTCTCTCTAGTTCTCAATCTATGCACTTATGTTCTATCATCCTATGACAATATTTGGTAAACTACTACATAATTGTGAATTACTATAACCGGGAAGATGTGACCATTATTTATAACATTGTTTTAGTGAGAAAATGCTTCTAAGTTCCAAAGGAACTTTTAAAAAATAATCTATTCACAAACCAAGGACTGCTTCCATTGAAGTATGAAGAAACCTCAAAATCAAACCTTAACAATAGAACGATGTAAGCATAATGCCACGAGACATGTACCCTAAAACTTGAGAGGATCAGAGATTTTAATGAGGTAGGTCCTTGTGGGCTTAATGGAATATAACATCTTCCCCATCCTTTAATAGGCCTATGTGAACACATACGTCCCCTTTTCCCTTGGAACAGAGCTGTGTTCCCAGATCTAAAGGTACACAGGTATTTCATTCATAGATATCTTGCTGTTTTGAACTTCAGCTCAGTTCACAGCTGTGACACATCCTGAGGCACATAGAGCCCATATATTTATAGTGCTTTGAGGGAGAAGTTTGCTTACGGCGAGGGTTTCATAGCATTAGGCATTGAGCCATGGGGAGGGCAGGGCAATGTTGTGATGTCTTCTGGCTCTAAGCTTATTAGTTGAAAACTATATATACTGGGAGGCTGGTATTTTATTTGGGGGTTCATTCATGGGAAGAATATTTCTTTGTAATTTGGCTAGACAAGATTCTGGGTAGCCTCTGTTGAGATGGCTTTGAGAATTCGGATATTGGTGCTCCTTGGAATAGTGATTACGTATCTATTACTTTGCTTAGACAGTTGGCACCCTATCTATTGGATCTCTTCTCTATGTGTCACTGCTTTTATTTTCTCCATGTTCAGGCTGCTGACCCTTCCCTTGAACTAGTGAATGACCTTTACCTTATTTTACTTCTCTGTTTGTGTTTTCTCCATGTTGAGGGTGCTGATTTTTTTCCCTGAACTAGTGAATGACTTAGATATATTTAATTAAAAGAAAATTGTTGACCCCTTTGAAGCTGTCTTTCCTTTAGAAAAGCAGATCAAAGAACCTGTGTTAGCAGGACATCCTGGATGTGCTAGGGTGCTTGTATTACAGTCTTCCCTCCATTGACATCAATCAGAACTCTTTCCATGGCTTAGAGGTTGTTTCATGACTTTCTATGACCCAAACATTCGTTATTAGGTGATCAGTATTTCAATGATGAGTCTCTCACATGTAGCAAGGTTGGTTTTGAATATCACTACATCACTCCTGGGTCTATGCTTGAATGTTTTCTGGTCTGGTAGGGTCTGCCAGCTTGTGCTCTGATGGCATAGCCTCTGAGAATGCAAGGTCACTTATGTGCCTCAGTGAGGCATCCATAGAAGAACTGTACCGCTTTTTCACGAGGCAACATGTCAGTCTTTTAATGTTACAAGAGAGCCCAGGGAGATCACCAAAAGTTGTCTTCTAAGTGAGGTACTTGTGACTCGGAAGGCATTTTCCCCATGAACCAATGTAATAAGTGCTATTGAGTCCCTGGCGATCACAAAAGCCTACTGTACACACTACAACTGTAGTACAAATGATTTTCTTTCTGCTTTTATAAATTGAGTGCATTTCAAACCAGATAAAACTTATTAAATGTTTATTTGCTGTTGTTAGCAGAGCACCAGGTCAAGGGATAGGAGAGATACAAAATGTAGATTGTGACATGATCTCTGCTCTCATGCAACTGATATTCAAATAAAGGATTATAATAATATGCATATAAGCAACAATAATATAAATTAAGGGTTTAAGAATACTTGAGCCATGTAAGGCACCTGTGGAGAGGGAGGAGGCATTCCTAGAGAGAGCCAGGAAAGTCTTCATGGAAGAAGTGTCGCTTAAGTTGGATTTTAAAGAAAATTATAATGTTGAATTATATAGTGCTAATAGTAATTTTTCAACTCAGAGGTCAGGATGCCAAGAACATAACTTTGTCTGCTATCACCCTGGTGACAAGAAAGGATTCCCCTGTTATAATAGTGGTGGTAGCTGCAGTATCAGAGGGGAAAGTAGGGATGGGTGGAAACCCTAGCATTAAGAGGAATAGGGCTCTAATAATAGTGGCAGCAAATGAAAAAAGATTGTTATTGTTGTTGTTGTTGTTATTATATAGTTATTCTATACCTGATTTTCATTGTACATTGAGTACCTTTCTATTCTCCTACTGGGGAAATCATAGATGTGAGCCAGCTCCAAGCTTTAAGTAATTTTCTCTAGAGTTCTGAGGTAGGGCTTTAATAAAACAAAAAACTTGAGAAAGACTCTAATTGTTCCCTCTAGAAGACTCTGCTCCCCCAGGATTGAACTCTACATATATGGGTCAAGAATTGAGAGGGGCCCTTTAGGGGAGAGAGAGAGAGAGAGAGAGAGAGAGAGAGAGAGAGAGAGAGATAAGGAGAGAGAGAGAGGGAGAGGAGGGAGGGAAGGAGGGAAGGAGGGAGAGAGAGAGAACGCCCTAGCTCTCCTGGGTCCAACAATGGATCTTGCAATTATATAGAGAGAAGTTTAAGATCAAGAAGAGTGAGAGCTCACTAAAAGCTGGAGGAATCAGCAAAGACTTCAGTAGGGCACCCAAGCTCAACCAAAAAGGAGTCAAGGGACCCAAAATGTGGAGATTGTTAAATGCCAAATGGAAGGGTTTACATTCTCTCTTAGAAGAAATAGTGAACCACTGAAGGCTTTTGACTGGTGGAATGACATGGTTAGATGTGTGTGTGTAAAAGGAATATTGCTTTTACATCTGAATGAAGGATGAGAGAACAGGTGTCTGTTAGAGGGGTGAGTCTAGAATCAAGCAGTGAGGAAACAGTTGTGGTAGTCTATGTGAAGGTGATGATCCAGGATAGCAGCTATATGAATAGAGCAGAAGATGGAAATGAAAGATGCTTAAAAGTGGAATCATCAAGTTTTGGTATTTGATAAGATATACAGGCTACAAAGGGCTATAAAACTGTGCATGCTCTTTAACCTGGCCATACCACTATTAGGTCTATATTCCAAAGAGATGAGATAAAAAGGTAAAGGTCCCATATGTACAAAAATATTTATAGCATATCTTTTTTTTGTTGCAGCAAAAAATTGTAAATTAAAGGTATGCCCATCAATTGGGAATGACTGAACAAGTTGTGGTATATGATTATGATGAAATACTATTGTGCTATAAGAAATAATGAGCAGGATGATTAAGAATAACCTGGGGGTGGCTAGGTGGCGCAGTGAATAGAGCGCCGGCCCTGGAGTCAGAAGGACCTGAGTTTGGAGCCGGCCTCCGACACTTAATCCACACAAACAAAAACCTAGCCATGTAACCTTGGGCAAGTTACTTAACCCCAATTGCCCTAAAGGGGAGGCTAGGTGGTGCAGTGAGTAAGAGCACCGGCCGGCCTCGGAGTTGGGAGGACCCGAGATCAGATCCGGCCTCAGAAAATAAGCACCCACGCATAAATAATGACTAGTCGTGTAACCTTGAGCAAGTTACTTAACCCCAATTGCTTTAAAAAAAAAAAAAAGAATAACCTGGAAAGGGGGGGGCGGAGCCAAGATGGTGGAGTAGAAACAGCACTTCCAAGGTTCTCTGCCCCACAAAACTTCCAAACAATGTAAAAGGGGACTCTGAACAACTTCTGGAGCCCCAGCACCCACAGAACTACACAGAGAAGCTAACCTCCCACTGAGGAGAACCCAGCAGCCCTGCAGGGAGTGGCATGCGCAGTGGTCTGAGAGCAGGCAGCACAGTGCGCTGGAAACCAACAGTGCAGTGCTCTGGGAGCTGAGCCCAGGCCAGCCTGAGCCACAGTTTTAGCCGTAGGGCGGCTGGGCCAGCAGCCAGCTGGAGGGACCCCAGAACACCAGCAGCTGTGGAGATTCCAGAATTATCAGCACAGATATGCCTAGGACAAAGTGAGAGGTTAGTGCCCTATGGACTTTGGGACCAGTATTTGGGGATTGGCTTCTTCCCCTGGGGGTGAAAAGCTGCTGAAGAAATGCTGCACAGAAGCCATTTTGCAGTGTCAGTGGCAGCTCTAGCTCCTGGTCTGCAAACTGTAGGGAGACCCAGCAATCAGCCTGGCGGTTAATCGCTCTTGTTTTAACCTCCCTGGATCTGGATTGTGGTCTGGGGTGAAGGTTTGGGGTGGGTATCCAATTTGCCAGAGCGGGTGGAGGCTTTACAGAGGCCATCCAACCTCCAGAAGTTGTGAAGACCCCACATTTGGGCGGAAGCTCTCCTGTCTGGTGGCAGAGTCCTACTGTGGCAACAAGCCCAAAAATCAAGTAATTAAGTGGCAACATGCCTAGGCAAAAGAAACAAAATAAACAGAAAAATTCAACATTGGACTCCTATTTTAGGGGCAAAGAGGATCAAAGCATGGAGAAGGACTGTGAGGTCAGAACTCCTGCACCAAAAGGCCCAAATGAAAATACAAGCTGGCTACAGGCCATAGATAAGCAGATAAGAGAAGTGGGGGAAAATTGGGAAGAGAAATGATAAAGATGCATGAAAAGTATGAAATGAGGGTCATCAGCCTGACTGAGGAAAATAACACCTTAAAAAATAGACTAACTCAAATGGCAAAAGAGGCTCAGAAAGGCAATGAGGAGAAGAATGCCTTAAAAAGTCGAATTTGCCAGATGGAAAAAGAATCTCAAAAGCTCACTGAGGAGATTCATTACTTCAGAGTTAGACTGGAGCAAATGGAAGCTAGTGACTTTATGAGAAATCAAGATGCTGGTAAACAGATCCAAACAAATGAAAGAATAGAAGGCAATGTGAAATATCTCATGGGAAAAACCACTGACCTGGAAAATAGATCCAGGAGAGATAATTTAAAAATTATTGGACTACCTGAAAGCCATGATCAAAGAAAGAACCTAGAAATCACCCTTCAAGAAATTCTCAAGGAAAACTGCCCTGATGTTTTAGATCCAGAGGGCAAAATAGAGGTTGAAAGAATCCACAGATCACCTCCCGAAAAAGATCCCAAAAAGAAAACTCCCAGGAATATTATAGCCAGGTTCCAGAATCCCCAGATCAAGGAGAAAATACTACAAGCAGCCAGGAAGAAACAATTTCAATATTGTGGAAACACAATCAGAATAGCCCAGGACCTGGCAGCTTCTACACTGAGGGAGCGAAGGCCATGGAATATGATATTCCAGAGGGCAAAAGAGCTGGGAATGAACCCAAGGGTCACCTACCCAGCAAAACTGAGTATCTTGTTTCAGGAGAAAATATGGTCATTCAGTGGAATAGAGAACTTTCAAGCATTCTTGATGAAAAAACCAGAGTTGAATAGAAAATTTGACATTCAGACACAAGAAGCAAGAGATGCTTGAGAAGGTAATCAAGGAAAAGAAATCAAAAGGAACTTATCAAAGTTGAACTATTTACATTCCTACATAGAAAAACAATAACTGTGTCTGATGAACCCTTTCTCATTATGAAAATAATTGAAGAAGGATATATGGGCATATGTTTACAGGTATACATGGATAGAGGGCACAGGTTGAATTTGATGGGAAGGGATAATTCTTAAGGGCTGAATTTAAGAGGTTAGAGAAGAAAGTGGCAAGAGGAGATGGGGAGAGACAGGGTAGGGTAAACTATCTCATGTAGAAGAGGCAAGGGGAAGTAGTTGCAGGGGAGGGGAAGAAGCAGAAGGCCAAAAGGCAAAACCATATTCTCATTGAAGTTGGCTCAAGGAGAGAATCACATACATACTAAATGGGATATATCACCCTGCAGGAGAGTAGGGGAAAGGGAGATGAGAGGAGGGATGATGGAGGGGAGGGCATCTGGGGGGAGGGGAGGTTGGAAGTACCCACTCTTGAAGAGGGACAGGATCAAAGTAGGGAATGGACCAGGTGGGAGGTGAGATGGGTGGGAGGGAAATATAAGCAGTCTTTTACAATATATCTACTATGGTAATGTTTTGCATAGCTATACATGTACAAAACATACTGAATTGCTTATCTTCTTAGAGGGAGTGGGTGACAAGGGAAGAAGGGAATGGATCTGAAAATCGAAGTTTTAAAATTAAATGTTTCATAAGATGTCCAGGCATTGGGGCTCAGAGATTCACCTTGCCCTAATGGCAAAGTCGAAGGGGGTATGGGAGAAGATATGGGAGAGAGCAGATTGGATGAGGGGATATCTAATGGGACTGCTATTCTGGGGTGGTGGGTAGGGAAAAATGGGGGGAAATTGTAACTCAAAATCTGGTGGAAATGAATGATGTAAACCAGAAGTTAATAAAGCATTTGTTTAATAAAGAAAAAAAAGAATAACCTGGAAAGACTTGTTAGAACTGAATCAAAGTAAAGTGAGCAAAATCAGACATTGTACACAATAACAGCAATATCATACAATGATCACCTGTGATGATCGTTCACTTAGCCATTCTCAACAATATAGTGATACTAGACAATTCTGAAGGACTTATGATGAGAAATGCTATCTACCTCCAGAGAAAGAACTGATGGAGTCTGAATGCAGATCAAATTTACCTTTTTACTTTCTCATTTTTATTTTCTCTTTTTGTCTATATTCTCTTTTGCAACATGGCTAATATGGAAATATATTTTGCATTACTACATGTGTACAATCTATATCAAAGTGCTTGCATTCTCAAGGAGGGGGGAGGATTTAAAACTCAAAAATTATAAAAAACAAATGTCAAAAATCATTTTACATGTCATTGAAAAAGAATAAAGTAATTATTTTTTAAAAGTTATATAGGCTAAAGGAGAGGAAAGAATTAAGATGATACCAAGGTTATGAATCTGAGTGATTAGAAAGATGGTGGTTTCCTCAGTAGAAGTAGGATGGTAAAGACAAATTTAGGGAGTAATATGAGGTCTATTAGGGGCGTGTTGAGTTTGAAATTCTAATGGGGTATCTATTTTTCAGCAGAAAATTGAAACTTGGAATCTCTTAGGGATGGAACTCAGGGGGAAGAATTGGGTTGGATATATAAAAATGGCGTCATCTGTACAAGAATGATGGTCGAACCTATAAAAGCTGATAACATTACTGAGAGAGAATGTGGAGAGGGAAGAGAAAAGGACCCAGAACAGAGCCTCCAAAGACACCTCTACTTAGTGTTTGTGAGGTCAGTGATATTCACCCAACAAAACTGAGAAGGCGTCATACAGACAGCAAGGGAACCAAAAGATAACAGTATATTGGAAGCCAAGGGAAGATTAGATCCTAGAGCATGAGATGATTAATGGCATCTTTAGTCCAAGAAAAGGAGAAATCAGGTATTTTAGCACTAGAGAGCATCTTTATTTCCAGAGAGGTTTGGAGGCTTATTAGTGCTATTATGGAGTCATTGCAATTGTGTTTGACTCTTCATGACCCCATTTGGGATTTTCTTGGCAAAGATACTGAAATGGTTTGCCATTTCCTTCTCCAGCTCATTTTTCAGAGGAGGAAATGAGATAAACAGGTTTAAGTGACTTGCCCAGGGTCAAAAAACCAGTAAGTGTCTGAGGCCAGATTTGAACTCAGGAAAATGACTCTTCTTGACTCCAGTCCTGGTACTGTCACATGTGAAATTTAACAAAAAAGTCAACTTAGTTAATTCTCCAAGTATGATAATAATTTATTAATAGGGCAGTTAACCTATTAATAAAGGTCAATAACACTGCCTCTGGCTGAAGACCCAGAATTGAAGGAGCAACTCATTTTTATAAGCATAGAACAAAGAACAGAATAAATAATCACATAATTGGTCAGCATCACAGAGGTGAGGGATCATGGCTGGTTACATTACAGAAAGTGGCCATAGCACATGCATGACACAAAGACCACCTTTCTCTCTGTCTGCAGAGTGCTTTTTAAATGTATATGAGTCCCAGTTGCATCCTGAGGTCACTGATATGGACCCAGGTTTGTAGACGCATTGGCTCTTGTGGGAGCTAAAAATGCTCTCATTGCTAAAGATGGGACAAGATCAGTTACTTCAGCTTCTCAAGGATAACACACAAACCTTGTTGGAAATGCTGAGTTTCTTTAAGGGTGACTAAACTTTTGAATTAATGAGCTTCTTCAGACAGAGAAGGGGCTTATAGAATACTCTTATAGAACAAATTCACTTACAGAATAAAGTCAAATACAAAATCAATATTAATTTTCAGAATTCTCTATTCACTGTGTCCCAAAGAGGTTTACTATTTGAGACAAATGCACTTATTACTTGGCTAGGAAGTTATCCATTTTCTAATGACTATCTAATGAATCTCAGTGTCAAAAGATTTATAATCCTAGACATAGAGAAAAGAAGGGAATAAGAGTCATCTGGGGAGAAAGAGAAATAAGTGTAGGCCTCTTCTTCCTTCCCGTCTTGTAAGCCAGCATATTACCAGCTAGGATGGTTTTCATTTTACTCTGTCTGCCTGTCAAGGTCAGTCTGCTAGGAGTTACTTAAAAGCCATCCAAAAGATTCAACTAGCTGTCCTTGTTACTTTCCTAAGAAAAAAAAAATTGATAATGGTCTGTATAGAAATTACATAGGGAAAATGTTATCTTAACTTTTCTCCACAAAATGGTGGGACAAAGTCAGAGGGAATAAAATAATTCTGTGAACATTGACTGTTAAGCTTTTTAATGCTAAATAATGTTAAAATTTTAAAATAATAATAATTAGAGACCCATAGAGTCAACTGAAAGTAATTGAATAATTATAATGATGATATTAACTAACATTTCAAGAGTGCTTACCATATACCAGGCATTGTGCTAAGGTCTTTATATATATCTCACAATAACCTGTTGACCTTTACAACAACCATGCTGGCTAGATGCTTTTATTTTCCCCATTTTATATTTGAGGAAACTGAGGCAAAGATTAACCGATTTGCCCAGAATCACCCAGCTGTTCCCTCTGCCCCAGAACTGAAACCAGGGATTCTGTTCTCCTGCAGGCAGGAGGGTCCCACAGCAGGCAGGGTCCCTGCCCCTAGCTACTGCACTCGCTGGGTCTGTGCTAGTAGTGCCTTCTCCCAGCAGCCTCAGCCTACGGCAGGTCTGAAGAGCACAGCTATGCTTGGGGGCCCTCAATAGTAGAAGGTCCTTCAGTCTTCTCCTCAGCCATTAGATCCCCACACAGTCCCTGAAATAAAAGTTGCTAAAGTTGAGGTTGCCTTCCAATCTCAGCTGCCCTCAGGCTTTGCTGTTTGTTGATTCCACAGAGTTGGCCTGGAGGTGTTTGTACTTCACTGGGGCTGAAAACTATGCAGTTGGAGGCCAGGTCTTTCCTGGGGTCTTCTTAGATTGTGTTGGGAGAAAAAAAACCAAACCTGCTTTGCCCTGACTTTTGTTTATTTCCATATTCCCTTTGTTTATTTCCATAATGTTTGGTCTTTTTCTGTGGAGAAAATTTGGAGAATTAAAAGTTTTCTGACCTATTCTGCCATCTTCCCAGAATCCTCTCTCTTCTCTTTTCCTTATATAAACCTATATTTTTAGCTATAAATTTGGGGTTTTTTGAGAGGCATAAAAATTACATATTACAAATCTATGATTTACAGTGAACATGGAACATGATTTGTTTTTACTCTTCATGCTCTGCAGTCATGCTTCCTTATCTGTACTGATCATCTAGGAACTCACATGGAATATACAGATGGCTAATTTTATACTTAGTCATTTTTAACATGTTTTTATTATATTTATTGTTTGATACTTCATTACTCATTACTTTTCTGTGAGTTACTAAGCTAATTGCTTGAAGATAGAGCAACCTGGGGAAAACTTAGGGATTGGTATTGTAGACCCCAAACCATTTTGAACCCCCAAGACGTGAGAAACACCTAAAATTTGTATTAACCAATCAGGAGAGGCATTGTGGCCCACTCTGAGCTTAATCTACCATAATGCTTTGCAATACCCTGGCATAATAGACATGCCTTGCTCTCTGGGTGAACTCAAAATACCCTTCCTGTATCAACACTATAGGGCCAGGTGAAGCTTAGCAGAGCATCCTTCTGTTAATGACTACCAAGGACAAGGCGCCTTATCAGATACTACCTTGAAAAATGGGACTTTTCTTATCTTAATATTTTATGGACATATACTATGTTATGTCACGTTAATGGTGAAGGAAACAGATATCCTGGGCTATAATTTCAATCAACACTTTGTCAACTCTCTTGTCTGCATTATATTTACAAGGAGTTGGAGGAAATCATGAAGCCATGCTGGCTAGATCATATTTATGTTATCTGATCTCAACGTGTCCTTCTCTATATCAAGCAAACATTCTAGTCCTCCTTAATTGATTTGATTCTCCATCCCACTCTCCTTATTGGTTGTTCCAGACCTATCTCTCCTTAAGCCCCTCATGGGATTCTTTCCCACCACCTCCTTAACTGAGGACCTTGCCTCATACTTCACAAAAAATGAGGTCACTTACCAAAAATTCCCCTTTTCTCTCTCTTCCTCACCTTATATCTTTTAGTTTTCTTCCCTCATTATCTTCTCTTTCACTCTGCTCTTGGTTAAATAGGCTTTTTGCCAAGGTTTACTTTTTTTATCTAATCTTTCAGCTAAAACTTCCTGCTAACAAAGTTACCAATGATCTCTTAATTGCTAAATCTAATGACTTTCTATTACAAATAAGACAGGACCCCTTGATTCACAACTAACACTTTTGTAGAAATGCAGGCAAGATGCCTCCATATCTGGCAGAAGGTAGGATGCAAAAGGTAAGTTACTTTCTGATCTTCAGGGGAGGAGCTGAGGAACAGGTCTACATCCTAGCAACAAGGGGCATGACAAGGGGCACTTGACTTGATTTGCTCAGAAACATAGCTGTGGCTGCAAAGCACAGATTCTTTTGACTCTTTCTCTTGTCTTTGCCTTCTTCTAGTTGAATAGGAGATCAAATGCTCTCCACTGCTCTTAGGCTTTCCTCCTCTCCTCTGTTTGTATTCTGGGCAATAATCACTATCACCACCACCACCACCACCATCATCATCATTAAAGCTAATAATAATTATATAATAATGTTTAATATAGAAAAATTTAGATATTAAATATAAGTAGCAACAATTATAACTAGCATTTATATAATACTTACTAAGTGGTAGCCAGTCTGCTAAGCATTTGACAATTATTATTTAATTTCACTTTATAGATGAGGAGACTGAGGTTAAAGTGCTTACCCAGGGTCACATAGCTAGTAGGTGTCTCAGGCTAGATTTGAACCTGGGTCTTCTTCAGAAGGGGCTCAACACTCTCTCCACTATAGCTCCTAAATGCCTCAAGCACTCTCTCTCTCCCTCTCCCTCTCCTTCTCCTCCTTCTTCTTCTTCCTCTTCTTCTTCCTTTCCCTCTCCTCCTTACTCCCCCTATATTTCTTTTTGATTGAGGAAGGCAGAGACTTGACTCTGTTCTTCTCCCTCTCTTTCCCCTTTATTGTTGTTGTTTGTCTTTGTTTTTAAATAGAACCAATACTTATTGGCAAAAGAACACTCCTGGGATTTTCTATGCTTTTCAGGAGACCACATTATCCTTACTGGACATGGGAACAGTATCATCTGGTAATTCTTCAGTATCTTCTCTTCAAGTGCAGCTATATCATTAAAATGGTCTGTTAGAACTGGAGGAAGAACAGCTAAGAGTCTACTATTATCAGAGCCTAATTGAGAAATATACTAAACCAACAGTGGTAGTAGAGTAGAACGCACAGTATAGATTAAAGATACCACAGAAGTAGATTTTTCAGGACTTGCAAGTAACTTGTACATAGGCAGAGAGAAAGAGAAGGAAACACCAAAGGTCAGTCTCAGGTTTAGATCCAGAATGACTTGGGGGAATTGTTATTCCTTCAAAAGAAATAGAGAAGGCTAAGTCTAAGATGTAAGGTTAAGTCTGAGATTAGCATGATTATGGAAAAACTAAATGTGACCATAGAAAACTAAAGATTTCAGTAGAGGAAGTTGAAAAATAAAATGAAAAGTTGAAAAAGAAAATGAAAAAATAAAAATAAATGATTCTATCATTGTTATGTTTTCATATGTATTATATATATACATACATATATACACGTGTGTGTGTGTGTGTGTGTGTGTGTGTGTGTGTGTGTGTGTGTGTGTGTGTGTGTGTGTGTAAAGAGGAGGCAGCCAGGCATAGTGGGTTCTATAAACCTGGAATTCAGTCTACTGACAAGGCTGAGGCTGATAGATCTCTTAAACTCAGGTGTACTGAGCTGTAGTATGGCTAAAGCCAAAAGGATGTCCTTACTCCCCAAGAAGTAGGGGTCTACTATGCAGCCTAAGAGGCATTTTCTGCCCAGGTCAGAAATAATGCATGTCAAAGCTTCTGCAGAAGTCAGCAGTGGTACTGAGCCTGTGGATGAAAAACAGCTCCACTTCCGGCCTTGACAAGTTAGGGAGACCCAGTATCAAAATAAACAAACTAACAAAAAATCCCCAAAATGAAGAGGAGGCAAACTACCAAAAGTTAATTTATTCATACAGATTAATGATAAATATCAGTTACTTGAAATGAAAAGCAGGAACAACAATAGAGCTAATCTAACAGGGTTCTTTAAGGTTGATAAGAATTAGTTCTCATTACCTTTAGCAAGAGAATTTTTTTTTTTTTACAAATCCTTGAGGCTTTAATTGAAAAATAGACTAATCTCATGTGCACAGTTGACACTGGTATTTGATAACTCATACAATGTAAGATTCCATTCCTTACTGCAACATGTTTTCAGATCAGACAGTCAGCCCTGATTAATGTAAACCTGTCAGCCGACTTCATTTTTTATCAGGATTTATGCATTTCAGATGAACAAATCAAAGATTAGTCACCAATTAAATCTTTGGGGAATCCAAATGAGGATAAATCAAGCTTGGATTAACAATTCTGAATAGACTTCATCCGCCTTTAAAGTTTTAGCAATCTGTGTGTTTAGATAAAATAACTTCAAACACTGAGTTTTAAGTTTTCTTTTTATTATTATGTAACACCAAAAAATACACGGCAAATAATTCAGCACAAGGTATATACAGGGGCAGAGAAAATATTTTTAAAGGTTCATAATAGAGATATTGGAGAGTTTTTTTATTTTAATATTAAAGTATCTGACATTTACAAAATTCAAATTTAAAAATCCCGTTGAAATATAATAAAATGTTTCAGTGTTTTTAACCTGGAAATTTTTTAGTAGATTTTGTAAAAAAGCTAAACTTAATTTTGGGCAAGTGAGTTTTAAGAGCCATTTCTTTCCTCTTCCCCTTTCCTTTCTTCCTGCCATTCTTTTCTACCTTCTTTCTCTCCTGTCTACCCTGAAACAACTTTACCTTAATGACTAAGGAAACTGGAATTTCCCTTTCTTTAGGAGATAATTGAAAGATGGCAGATGTAAACAAGACCACTAATATTCCTCAATAATCTGTTATTGCTCAATTTTCCATTACTTTGAGAATCAAATAAATCAACAGACACTACTCCAGATTCCAGAATTTTTTGTCAAATAGTGAGTCCTTACATCAATAACTGGGGGTTTGGGGTTTACCAAACACTGTGTTACTGTGCTTATTTGCTTCTGTAGATTCTGCATCTGTTCTACTGATTGACCTTTCTATTTCTTTAACCAGTATAAAGCTTTAATGATTACTGTTTGTAGTGAGGTTTAAGATCCAGTAATCCTGGGCACCTTTCTTTCTTACTTAATATAGTTTTGTTCAAGTATGTGAAGCTCTATCATGTTTAAAAGTAATTGAACTTGGATTTTTTGGCTCCAGAAGGAGCAATAAATTTTTACTCATTTAGAAGAATAAAATTTGGGGCTAGGATCAAAGCCTAGAAAGGGTTTTACCAGCTGTGTTTCTTTGCATGGGAGACAGAAGAATTTAGGGGCTGAGAAATACTGGGAGGTCCTTGGCAATTTGTGGTTAGGGCAACCTTTAAGCTTGTGCTGATTTAGGACAACTTGGCAAGTGGACAATATGCAGGGCTACAAGGAATTTCTAACCCTAAGTCAAATCGAGACTTCTAACAGAGACCCTCTCCTTAATAAGGTAAAAGTAGAGGTTAAAAAAATAACTTAAAATCATGTGTACTATTTAACTGTGGGTTGTTCTGTGTTCTAAAGAGCTTGATTCCTGTGGTGAGGAATCAGTTTTTGGAAAGGAAATACTTACTATATGTAAGGGATGACTGAATTTTATTTCCAAGGAAATCATATGAAATATAATTTGTAAAACCTGAAGAATCATACTATACTTATGGCTAATGTAAGAGATAAACTTATTGTAGTAGAACACAGTGGGGGATGCAACCCACAGGTTGAGAGCAGACACTCTCTCTTGTTCTCTGAGAATGCTTTTTTCCTATATATCAAAAACTGTCAGGCTAGGTGTAGCTCACCAAGGATGGGGCCCATTAACCCTGATACTGTCTTAGATAATGGGTCTTTTCTTATGGATATCCTGGGTTAAATCTTCAACTATCTGACACAGACATCTGGGGATAAGATTAAAAATATTTATGGCTTGTTATTCCTTTATAAATAAAGTATAAAGAGAATGAGGATGAAGGGGGGGGATTGAAATGTGGAAATGAGTGATGTAAACAGGGGTATAAAATAGAGAGTTTTATATAAAATTAAGAAGTTTTTGCACAAAAAAACTAATGTAATTTAAATGAGAAGGGAAACAGGTAGCTGAAGGGAAATTTTTGCAGCATTTTTCTTTGATAAAAGCCATGTAAGACTTTATCTACTTAGACAGATATAGATAGATAGCTCTCTCAAAATCTGTGAATAAGAGCCAATCCCAATAGATAAATGATCAAAGGATATGAACAGGAGATTTTCTTTCTTTTTTCATTTAATCCTTTTTATTTATTTTTAAATTATTATTATTTTTTTCTCTTTTTATTTTTTAGTTTACAGCATTCATTTCCACAAGATTCCATTGAATTATAATATTTTTCCCCAGAAATATTAATAATAGTATTTATATATTTTTATAACACTTGATTTTAAAACTTTGATTACCAGATTCATTCCCTTCCTCCCTTGTCACCCACTATTGCTGGGAAGAGCAATTCAGTATATATTGTACATGTATAGCTATGCAAAATAGGTGATTCTTGGTTTTAATCCCAGTTCCTTTGACCTCTGAAATATCATAATCCCAGCCCTTAGATCCCTCAGTGTAGAAGCTGCCAGATCCTGTGTTATCCTGATTGTGTCTCCACAATATTGAAATTGTTTCTTCGTGGCTGCTTGTAATATCTTCTCCTTGATCTGGGAATTCCGGAATTTGGCTATAATATTCCCAAGAGTTTTCTTTTTGGGATCCTTTTCAGGAGGTGATTGGTGGATTCTTTCAACCTCTATTTTTCCCTCTGATTCTAAAACCTCAGGGCAATTTTCCTTGAGAATTTCTTATATATTTTTCCAAATGCTTTATTAACTTCTGGTTTACATCATTCATTTCAGACAGATTTTGAGTTATAATTATTCCCCATTTTTCCCCTACCCACCACCCCAGAATAGCAGTCCCACAGGATATCCCCTCATCCCATCTGTTCTCTCCCATATCTTTTCCCATACCCCCTTTGACTTTTCCAGTAGGGCAAAGTGAATCTCTGTGCCGCAATGCCTGTATATCTTATTTCCCAATTATATGTAAAAAAGTATTAATAATAGTATTTATATATTTTTATAACACTTGATTTTAAAACTTTGATTACCAGATTCATTCCCTTCCTCCCTTGTCACCCACTATTGCTGGGAAGAGCAATTCAGTATATATTGTACATGTATAGCTATGCAAAACATTACCATAGTAGATATATTGTAAAAGACTGACTATATTTTCCTCCCTCCTACCCCACCTCCCACTTGGTCTATTTCCTACTTTGATCCTGTCCCTTTTCACAAGTGGGTGCTTCCAACTTCCCTCCCCCCAGCCTGTCCTCCCTTCCATCATACCCCCTCTCATCCCCTTCCCTCCTACTGTCCCGTAGGGTGAAATATCCTATTTAGTGTGTATGCCATTACCTCCCTGAGCCAAATTCAATGAGAATAAGATTTTGCCTTTTTACCTTCCTGTTCTTCCCCTCCCTTGCCTCTTCTATATGAGATAGTTTACCCCATTCTGTCTCTCCCCATCTCCTCTCGTTATATTCCTCTCTCACCTCTTAATTTCACCTTTTAAGTATCATCCCTTCCTATTAAATCAGACCTATGCTCTTTATCTATGTATACCTGTAAACATATATACACACACTCACATATGTATTCATATGCCCATATACCCTTCATCAATTATTTTCACACTGAGAAAGGTTTCATCAGTTACAGTTATTGTTTTTCACGTAGGAATGTAAATAGTTCAACTTTGATAAGTTCCTTTTCATTTCTTTTCCCTGTTTACCTTCTCAAGCATCTCTTGCTTCTTGTATCTGAATGTTAAATTTTCTATTCAACTATGTTTTTTTCCTCAAGAATGCTTGAAAGTCCTCTATGCCAATGAATGATTATATTTTCCCCTGAAACATGATACTCAGTTTTGCTGTGTAGGTGATTCTTGGTTTTAATTCCAGCTCCTTTGACCTCTGAAATATCATATTCCAAGCCATTAGATCCCTCAGTGTAGAAGCTGCCAGATCCTGTGTTATCCTGATTGTGTTTCCACAATATTGAAATTGTTTCTTCCTGGTTGCTTGTAATATTTTCTCCTTGATCTGGGAATTCTGGAACCTGGCTATAATATTCCTAGGAGTTTTCTTTTGGGGATCTTTTTCAGGAGGTGATTGGTGGATTCTTTCAACCTCTATTTTGCCCTCTGGTTCTAAAACATCAGGGCAATTTTCCTTGAGAATTTCTTGAAGCATGATTTCTAGATTCTTTCTTTGATCATGGTTTTCAGGTAGTCCAATAATTTTTAAATTATCTCTCCTGGATCTATTTTCCAGGTCAGTGGTTTTCCCATGAGATATTTCACATTGCCTTCTATTTTTCATTTGTTTGGATCTGTTTAATAGTATCTTGATTCCTCATAAAGTCACTAGCTTCCATTTGCTCCAGTCTAATTCTGAAGGAATGATTCTCCTCCGTGAGCTTTTGAGATTCTTTTTCCATCTTGCAAATTGGACTTTTTTTTTTTTAAAGCAATTGGGGTTAAGTAACTTGCTCAAGGTTACACGGCTAGTCATTATTTATGCATGGGTGCTCATTTTCTGAGGCCGGATCTGATCTCGGGTCATCCCAACTCCGAGGCTGGCACTCTGCACCACCTAGACGCCCCTTTAGGGCAATTGGGGTTAACTTGCCCAAGGTTACACAGCTAGGTTTTTGTTTGTGTGCAAATTCAACTTTTTAAGGCATTCTTCTCCTCATTGGCTTTTTGAGCCTCTTTTACCATTTGAGTTAGTCTATTTTTTAAGGTGTTATTTTCTTCAGTCAGGTTGTTGTTTCATAATTTTCTTGCATCATTCTAATTTCTCTCCTACTTCTCTTATTTGGTTTTCAAAATCCTTCTTAAGCTCCTCTATGGCGTGTATCCAGCTCATATTATTCTTGGATTTCCTTGTTTCAGGAGTTCTGACTTTGCTGTCTTCCTCCTGTTCCATGCTTTGATCCTTTTTGTCCCCAAAATAGGAATATAAAGTCGGGTTGCTCTGCTTGCTTTGCTTCCATTGCTTGCTCATGTTGCCTCTCAATTACTTTGCTTTTGAGCTTTTTTGCCACAGTAGAACTCTCCTACCAGAAAAGGGGAGCTTTGTTCCAATTGCTGGGGTTTTCTCAGCTGCTGAAGCTATTAGTTGCCCTCTCTGAAGCCTCCACAAGCTCTGGCAAACTGGTCATTCACCCCAGGACCACCATCATACACAGTGATCCAGATCCAAGCAGGTTAAAGCAAGAGCAATTACCCCTCATACTGGTTGCTTGGTCTCCCTACAATATGCAGGCCAGGACCTCTGAAGCAGCCATGTGGTGGTGGCTGCAGGGCTGTGGTGCCTCAGCTGCTTCTCCCTCCAGGGGGTAAAGGCCAGACTGTAATCCCAAACTCCTAGTTCACAAAGTCTACACTGCACTGACCTCTCACTTTGTTCTGAGTATCTATGGGTTGATAATTCTGGAAACTACCACAGTTGCTGGTGATCTGATGTCCCTCCAGCATGGGCTGGTTGTGGCTGCCCTGAGTCTAAAATCTCTGGCTTATGCAGGCCTGGGGTTGGCTCCCAGAGCACTCTGCTAGCCCTTTCCTGTTGGCCTGCCAGGCAGTCTTCAGCAGGAAGTTTGCTTCTCTGTCATTGTTGTAGGTTCTGTAGTTCCGAAGTTTGTTTAGAGTCATTTTTTACGTGAATTGGAGGAGGAAAGTTTGTTTAGAGTCATTTTTTACATGAATTGGAGGAGGTGAAAGCAGGAGCCATGGAAGTCCTGTTTCAACTCTGCCCCGAACAGGAGATTTTCAAAAAAAGAAAAAGATTCCAAATAAGTAACAATTAAAAAATCCAAATTGAAGATCCTCTGAGGTTTCACTTAATGAAGTTATTAGATTTTCAAAAAAGACAAAGAAGCAAAATGACCAATGTTAATAGGGTTTCAAGAAAATAGGCATAGTTGGTGTGGCTATGAATTAACTGGTCTAGCCACACTGAAACACAGTTTGGAATGATGCTTAAAAATCCATTCAATTGTCCAGATCTATTAACCATACACTACTTGGCTTATACCTCAAAGGAAGAGGAAAAGGACCCACACATACAAAATATTTATTGCAGAGTTTTTTATAATAGTGAAAAATCTAAAAACTAAGGGAGTGTCCATATATTAAAGAATTACTGAACCAATCATAGTATTTAAGTGGAATGGAATGTCCTCATGCCAATCAGAAATGACAAAATGGGTGGTTTTAGAGGAAACTGGGAAGACCTCTACAAACTGATAGAGTGAAGTAAACAAAGCTAGAAGAACAATTTATACAGTAACAACAATATCAAAAGGAAAAACAACTTGGAATTGCTTTTGAACTCTGATCATTGCAATGATAAACCATAATACCAGAAGACTAAAGAAAAAGCATGCCCTCTACCTCTTGCCAGAAAGATGATAGACTTAATATGCAGAATGATGCATATACTTTTGGACATGACCAATGTGGGGATTTGTTTTGCAGGATTATGTATATTTGCTATGAGTACTTTTAAACATTTTTTATTGATCAATGGTGGGGTTAGGGAAGGGAGAGTAACAGACATAGGCATAAGAAATAAATAAAATGCAAAAATATTATAATGAAGTAATAATCTCCCTGTGTCTATTTTTCCTCATCTATAAAATGAAGGGGTTGGATGAGATGGCCTCAAAGGTCCCTTCCTGTTCTAGATCTATGATTCAATGATCTTGCAAATGTTTCACTAAAATCTAGATAAATTATATCTATGGTGATCTCTTGAGCTTCCCTAGCATGGTATCCCTTGTTGAAAACCAGACCTTCTCTGGTCTGGTCATATACTTCCTATTGCTGACCTTTCAAATATCATTTGCAATGACCCAGTAATCATATCTGCCAATTCTTTCAAACTTGAGCAGATGGAAGCATATATAGTATTTGCTCTCATTTTTTTCAATGTTTTGTTTCTTCTTTCTCCTGGTTCCTCCCATTAGTTTTAATTCTTCTTTACATCATGACTAATGTGAAAGTATGTTTAATATGAATAAATAAGTAGAGCCTATATTAGATTGTACATTGTCTTGGGGAGGAGGAAGAAGAGAGGCAGGGGAGAAAATTTAAAACTCAAAATCTTATGGAAGTGAATGTTGAAAACAAAAAATAAATCAATTAATTATTTTTTAAAAACACACACAAAAAAAGAAATTTGTTTTTCCAAAATTTTGGGTGCATGTCACACTATGGCAGGATTCATTCAACTATCACACATTCTTAAGAGATAGATTTCCCTTGGTCCCCACAAGATTATAATTTCTATCCCAATAATTAATTCCTCACGGTTAAATTAGAGCCAGAATAGAATTTCCTTCAATTTGTTCCCCTAACTTTTTTTTTTCATAATCCAAGATTATTTTTATTTTTATTTTTAGTCACTTATGCCATGAATTCATAGGGGATTGGTTCCAACAGCTCAGGTTCCTTGCCATTGGTTCTCACAAAGTGTGCTTCTCTGAGTGGAGCAGGCTGGCGTTTCAGTTGAACCCAAGTGCCTTTTTCTTTGGCTTCCTTCTTCTTCTGATCATTTTCCTTTACCCGCTTCAGGAAGCTATCTCTGCTCTTGGAATGCTTAATATGCTCAATATGCACATTAATTCTTTTAGCTAGAATCTTGCCCTTAACCTGTTTGTTTACAACAATGCCTACAGCATGCTGAGTAACATTATAGACCCGTCCAGTCTTGCCATGGTAACATTTGTGGGGCATTCCTTGCTGAACTGTGCCCATACCCTTGATATCTACAATATCACCTTTCTTGTATATTCGCATATATGTAGCCAAAGGGACAACACCATGTTTTCGAAAGGGCCTAGAAAACATGTATCATCGTGTTCCTCTCCTTTTTCCTTTTGTGTTCGTCATTTTGGCAACTCACTGGAATATGGCAGAGCCGGCGGAAAAGCGGTTCCCCTAACTTTTAAAAAATGAAATGATTAAAAAGGCCATTCATGAAGTTTTGCTGATCTGCTTTTGGCCAAGAAAAAGCTCTATCATATTTCTGGACAACTGAAGATCCTACAGCAATTCTACCATTACCAACTGCCAGGCTTGTGATTTGTTTCCTATACTCTCTGGCTACTTCTTTCTGTCTAGGTCAGGGGTGGGGAACATATGGCCTCAAGGCCACATGTGGCCTTCTAGATCTGTGGGTGCAGCCTTTTGACTAAGTCCAAATTTTACAGAGCAAATCCTTTTATTTAGGGGATTTGTTCTGTAAAGTTTGGATTCAGTCAAAGGGCCATACTTGAGAACCAAAAGGGCCACATGTGGCCTTTAGGTTGCAGCTTCCCCACCCCTGGTTTAGGTAGTCTGCATTATATTCCAATTACAAAGTCATTTTTGTTTCTATTTTCATTGATCTTTACTGAGATGCTCTCACTTATGTTTTTCCACTTTGGTTACTAGATTTCCTTATAATGAGGAGTCTTAATATGCAATGCCATTTCAACAACCTTCCTTTAACTGTTCCTATTTTTTTTTTATAAAACATAGCCATTCAGAACCATATTTTAATTCTAGGCTTTATCCTACCAAGTTTCTATAAGACCTGTGATAGCATATCTTCTGCTTGCCTTAGGAACCCTAGTTCCCCTTGCTTGTTGCCTTAACTTTGGGGATTTGTATAGAGATATTTGAGACCATGCGTTTTATTACTAGCTCCTTTCTAGATGCTGTCTATAAACTTCTAGGTGTCTCAACTTCTATTCTTCTTTCTTCATCGTAGCTGTTCACTATGTTGAATCTAGCTTTATGGACAGACAGAAGTAGTTTATTCCTATTATGCAAATTATAGGTATACTCTATCGCTGGCCAAAAAAATGTCATTCCCATATTTTAAGCCATGATCTGGAAATTCAAATTCAGTTCTTTGCCTCTACCTTCCAAAGAAATTATTCACTTTATAAATTAAATTTTCTCTTCTACATCATTTGCTTTCAATGGGCAACAATTATAATTATGATAATAGCTAGCATTTGCATAGTGGCTTAAGATTTTCAAAGCAATTTATAAATATTATTTGCATCCTGAAAGGTAGTTACTATTATTCCCCATCTCTTCCTCCCCATTTTACAAATGAGGAAAATGAGGCAGTCAGAAATTAAATGACTTGTCTAGGGTCACAGACTCACTAATTGACTAGATTTGAACTCAGGTCCTCCTAAATCCAGGGCAGTTAAATGGCACAGGGAATAAAGTATGGGACCTGGGGTCAGGAAGACTCATCTTCCTGAGTTCAGATTTGGTATCAGATACTTACTAGCTGTGTAAACCTGTGCAAGTCACTTCACCCAGTTTGCCTCAGTTTCCTCTTCTGTACAAATGAGCTGGAGGAGGAAATGGCAAACCACTCCAGTGTCTCTGCCAAGAAAACCCCAAATGGGGTCACGAAGAGTCAGACATGACTGAAAACGACTGCAAAACCACAACTACTTCCTGATTCCAGTCCCTGTGCTCTATTCATTTAGCCATCTAATAGTGAACAAAACCTGTGTCTCCTAGTGTTCCTAATCTTTGACAGTTCTCTCCAGGTTTCTTCTGGTAGTATTATTTATTACCATATGAATCATCAGAAGTTAGCGGTAATAATCCAAGTATGGAGAGGTTTGATTAAATGTTGGCTATGTGCCCCAGTAAGATAGCACACCTCACTGTTGCTATTGGGTCAAGAAATTAGTACTTTTTAGTACCTTAGTAAAGGATCTTTATACTCATGAGCCACCAGCCACTGCTTCTCTTCTGACCCTTGTTGGACATTTCTTACATGATAATTTTTGTTTCTGCTTTATCATCCTTGGGTGACAATAGAGTGCTGAGTTCTCTCCTCTGCAGTGTGTTGCAAACTTGAATTGTAGCTTTGGGTGTACAGATACTCCTTTCTTTTCCTTCCTTCTCTATGCGATATTCTTCTACCTTCCAACATCCTGACAAAAGTCAAGTTTTCCCTCTTTCACTTCAGATCCTCCCCATCCTCAACACCCATTGAAGCCCCATTTCCTTTTGGATGAGGGAGAATATTTCAGCACCCCAAATAAAGGGGAACATTAAGAGACATTCAGTTCTTTTCACCTTATCTTGGGGGCAACCTGAAGTAAATACATAAAGAATAGTTATTTTGCTGTTGGGAAGAACAACTATCACCTTCTCAATGCAGTCATTGCAAATTATCCATTTTTCCATAGTGTTTGAGATTCTTAACCTTGCTTTTTGGACCTCTGGATATTTATAGGTGGCCTTATAAAGACCTATAAAGACTTTCAAAACCTTTTATTACTGCACCATCTTGACAGTGATATCCATTTTTTCCTTTGTTCTATAACAACTTAATAACCATATTATATTTCCTTACAATTTTCTCATTTAACTCGTTTCACCAATTTTTTCTTAGTGATTTGTTTTATACCCTTCTTTGTCAGTTCCTTTCTCCTTTTCCTTCCTAAAGCCCTCTCCTCAGGTCTTTATCCCTCAATCCCTTTCTTCCTTTAGATTAAGTCCTTCAGACTGAGTCTTCCTACTTCAGCTCAAATTGTTATCCATTTAATTCTCCCAAGTTCCTCCCTCAATCTTAATCCCAGGTCTCCTTCACAAGTCCAAACATCTCAAAATTATCTTCACAATGTCTTTTCTTTATAAAAATTCATTTTAAGTCCTTCTTTTCTGCCCCTCCTGAAAAATTCTATCAAGTCATTAAGTGAATAGGCATTTATTAAGTGCCTACCTCATGCCAGACATTATGCTAAACACTGGCTATACAAAGAACAGTGAAAATAGTCTGCTCTCAAGGAGCTCACAACCCAGTGAGAAAGACCACATGCAAACACTTATGTGCAAACTAAATATAGAAAGGGATAAGTTGCAGATAATCTCAGAAAGAAGGTTTTAGCATTAAGAAGGGCTAGGGAAGACTTCTCACAGCAGGTGAGATTTTGGCTAAGACCAGAAGCAAACCAGGAAATCTAGGAGAGAGAGATGAAGGAGGAAAGTATTCTAAGCATGTAAGAGAGGCAGAGAAATTGTCCAGTTAGGAGATCGAGCTTCAGTGGATTGTAGGATATATGTGGGAGGAGTAAGATATAAGAAGACTGAAAAGGTAGGAAGGAACTAGTTTACAAAGGGTTTTAAAAGTCAAGCAGAATATTTTTATTTTTGATCTTAGAGGTAATAGGGAGCCACTGGAGTTTATTTAATAGGGGAGGAAAATAGTCAGAACTGTACTTTAGGAAAATCACTTTGTTGAATGGAGGACGGACTGAAGGGGCCAGAGCCTTCAGGTAGGGCAGCCAACCAGAAAGCTATTTCAATGTCACTCCAAACCAGAAGCAGAATTTGGATGTAGAGATTGTTTTCCTTCAAATTTTCCTTAATTTCTTACAAATTGCTCTAAATTTCTTCTCCTAAAACTGAATTTCTTACCTTTTTCATAGACCTCAAACTCCTTCAAATCACCTTCACAATTTTCTTCCCTTCTTACTGATCTCAAGACATTCTCTTTTTCCCCGATTTTTTCCCAAAAGAAAAGTGAACTCCTTGGTGGACCCATGTGTAGGTTGAGGGTATCCTTAGGTACTATACACTATAATTTTTATTTGTTGGTTTTTTTTCCATCTTTCTCATTTAAATTTTCTCAGAATTTAAACCCATGACCACTTTATCTAGGAATACTCAAGTTATCTGTTATACCCTATTTGCTTATTCTGTTTAATACAAAACCACAAGTTTATATTTTAATTTTAAGTTCCATATATTTCCTTGCATTAAGAACTAATGCCACCTTTTACTGATTTCCAAGCCTCTAAATTGTTCATTGCAGTTGCTTTTGCCTTCAGTATTTAATTATCTGTTTGTGCATTCAACAACATCTTTTTGAAAATGGAATGGCAATATTATAAACATTTTTAGCATTGAAGGTCTTAATTAGTCCTATTGTCTAAATAATGTTCAACAAAATAGTATAACATTACTCGTTACTAATTAAAAGGATTTAAATGATGCATGCCATTCTGGAGCACAGAAATTTAAATGACCTAATGAGTTGTATATAACCATCTTCTTCCAAGAGTTCATAGAACATAAATATATTTATTCTAATCATAGGATTTAATTTTGGAAGAGACTTTGGAGAGCCTCTAGTCCAATAGCCTCATTTAAACAATGAGGAAATTGAGGCCCAGAGAGCTAAAATGACTTAGTTGAGTGTTCATTATGACAAATCCTCTAGTGTTTCATCTGCTAATTTGAAATATTTTTGGTTATGAAGCTTTAGTTTCTTGTAGTTTTCATAGTTAAGAAGTTTTTTTTTTAATTTGCAGCAAGTTTGTTTTAACCAATTACCCAAGTGTCCATAGTGCTGTGTTGGGTATCATGCAAAACACATTAAATAGCTATAGTCTTTTTTCTTTGAGTTGGCTTCTTTGAATTTCATTTGGACCATGCCACCGTCTGCCTCATTTAACAATAATGGCCTAAATGTACTTCAGTAGATAACATGTACACGTTTACTATGGCTTTGGTGATGTATCAAAAATGTAGGAACCACAAGCACAATTTTTCAGAGGAGTCACCTTCTTGCTCAGTGCTCTGGAAATGCCCTATAAAAGACATCTCTTCCAAACATAGCAGAGATCACATGGGTAGTAATTTACTTAGGGGGCTTTTCCATCACACTCTGGTTATCAGCTTATAGAACTGGAAAAAAACTCAAAAGAGATGTTTCCCTCAGGGCACTTGCATTCAGGAAAATGAACACCTAAGCCTTCCAGGAAAGATGGTTACTCAACTTCATAACATCCCTCAATAGTCAGTCAACTTGCATTTATAAATGCCTGCTATGTACCAGGCATTGTGCTAAATTCTGGAGATAAAGAGGGAAGAAAAACAGCCCCAACTCTCAAAGAGCTCACAGTTACTATTGTGCCCATCATGTAACTTGGTGGGTGGGTTACCAAGGTGTACTCGCCCCTGTTTGTCACATGACTCGCATCAACCAACCAGCGTCAGTCTGTCTCTAGTCTGAGAGGAGCTAGAGTTCTATCTTTTTGTTAAGTGTTTTTTGGCATTACTAGCATTGAACAGGGACAAAGTGAGCATATCCACGCACCAATGCAGCTGACACCCACTGTGCAATGAGCACCAACAGGGAGGTTTTCTTCCCTTCCCTCACTGTGCAGCCACCCTCCTAATTACATGAGTGTCTGGTGCCCTCTCCAAATCAGACACTTGGTTCAGTATTTCTTTGTATTTAAGCAGTTGCTGTGGAGGCTTTTGAGTTCTAACATTAAAGTTTTGGGGGTGATTTTTTTCCATAGGCCATATTTTCCTTATTTTCAATCATTTTTGTTACTCTTATCAGTACCTTCATCCATTTTTCCATATCTGTTTAAAATCATGGTTACCATAAATGGACATAACATTTCTCATCAAGGCTTAATGTTGAGTTTAGTGTCTTTATAGGTCAAAAACTTTCAATAGGTCTCAGTGTAATGTTGGCTTTTTTCTCTAAAAGTCCATCTCCCTAACTTGGTCACCTTAGAGCCGGCTCCCAGATCTTTTTCTCCTTTACTTGAATTAGTCTTTTTTCAATTTCCAATGTGTTGTCTGGGCTCCTAAGTATTCATCCTTGTATTTAGATATATTGGATTTCATGTTATATTTAGAACATTTTTAAAAATCGAATTCATTTTCTCAGAATATTATTAGACATAGTGCAACTTAAAATACAACAATTCAGCCAGAGAATGTATCTTTTCTTTGCATAACCTCATTTAAAGGACCTCATAGAGGGCCATATTTTCTTTATAGATGATAAAATAACAGTGGATGCTCATGTTTATAGTCGATATGGCTATGCCTTTTAAAAATAACATTTGTAAACTTAAGAAAATTTTTATTGTAGTTGTCTTGTTGCTGTGTAAATGAATCTTCAGGAAAACTCTCTTTAATTATAGTTTGACCAAGAGGATTTAATTCTTGTGATACTGCATAATATCTAGTCTTTTAATAACTACATCTTTTTGTGTGTAATGTTCTAGGTCACCTTGCACAGTAGGTGCTTGAAAAGGGGGGTGGACCCACTTGATTATCTGATTAAACTTCCTTTTTTTCCCTTAGAATTCTTGTCAGTCACATTATACTGTCACATTAACTCTCTTTTTATTAATATTTGATGTATACAGTCCTGCTACTGATTGAAACTCTTGAATATTCCAATCATCTAAATCTTGTTAATTCTACCATTATGGCATTTCTCACATTTCCTTCTTTCTACTCATACATTCTCACCCTAGTTTAGGCCTTCATTAGTTCTTTCCTGGACTGTTACAATAGCCTCAAGATTAGTCTCCCTGCCCTCATATTTCTCCTCCTTAGTCCATCCTTCTCTAGCATCCCTTTAAAGCTCACTTTCCCAATTCCCACTTGTACGAGGGGTCTGGGTCCCCAGAGGAGGACTATTTCACTCAGAGTTAGACCATGACAGGGTGACCTTAAAAGTCTGAGATTTCTTATCATCCCTCAGGAGCCCCCATCAAAAGTTACTCCAATATTGATTGATCTGTTGATATTAATTAACTTATAACTGAAGGAAGTATAGCAAGGACAGATGTTATAAAAACATCCCCTCAAACCTGGGGAGAGGTGGCTAATTTTTCTCTGGAGAGAAGGGACTTGCTTAAAGTAGTTGGTACAAAATATTTCCTTGCCCAAGGTTAGACATTCCCTCCTGCACATATAAAAAGTTCCTAGGGAGATGAACTCAAACTTGAAACACAAAGTGACTCTAGACTCTTTACTCACAGAGTCCCTATCAATTTAGTTCAATTTTTATTTTTAGTTCCAAATTTTCTCCCTACCTCCACTCTGTGAGAAGGTAAGAAATATATGATACCCATTATAATGTGAAATAATACCAATATATTTCCACATTAGACATGTTCTTTTTTTTTTAATTAAAACTTTACTCTCAATGATTCATATTACGGATCTTCTTAGGTTCAATGATCTAAGAGAATCTAAATTCTAAGCTATAGACCTAGGAGGATAATTTAGCTGGTATTCAAGTATTTGAAGGGATGTGACAAGGAAGAAGGATCTGACTTACTCTGTTTGAATTCAGAAGGCAGAACTAAGCAGTGAACAGAAGTTTCAGGAGGGGCCAATTTTAACTGCTCAATAATTATAGCTATCCAAAAGGAAAATGGAATACTTGAAGTAGATTCTTGTTCAGATGCTGGTTGGACTAAATGGTTCCCGTGGTCTTTTCCAACTCTTGAAGTTTCTGTGATACAATAATTATAAAGGAATTCAAATGCTATATAATGTTGGTCTGAGGAACCATCATCCATTCTGAGCAGCAACAACTTGCATATTTCCAAATTCCTCTTCTTCTTCATGTGTACGTTTCAAGCTGCCTGTAGTGCCAGACTGAACAGATAATGGTCTTTCCAGTTGCACTGGTGACATCATCTGTATTGTTAATTTTGCTAGATAAATGGCTTCATATTCCTGAAGCTGATGGCCAAATCCAGCATCAGGATTAATACAGAACCTTCTTTCTTGAGCATATGTAAATGCTTCCCTGTATCTTATTCCAAATGTTTCCATAATATATGCAATAACTAAGGCAGCACTTCTGGAAATTCCTGCATTTCCATGGACAAGAACTTTTCCTCCTGTTTGTAAACTTCCATCAATAAATTTTTAGTCATTGGGAAAAAAAATATATTATATTTTCAACTGGATTATCTGCAATATCTAGTACCAAATACCTAAATAATTGTTGAAAGTTTGGTTTAATAAAGTTTGCTTCAATGTTTTGTCTTATACATACTACATGGGTTATTCCATGTTTCTGTAGTATAGGTAGCTTGCTTTTCATAGCTGAAGAATATGGGCCCAAAAACAATCCAGGTAAGATTTCCTGCATCTCTCATGGGATAGGTCCAATCCTCGGCATCTTCTATGGACTGCGGTAGGGTGGGAAACTCCAACTTCACGTCCTTAATTGCCCCAGCCAGCTGCTCGGTGTGGTCTGGAGGGCCAGCTGGCTGCCCAGCCCATAACACTCGGCCAGGTAGCGATGGCTACATTGGACGAGACGGCCGGAGGTGGGGAGGAGTTGGGGTGGAGAGGGGTGGGAGGTAGGAAGGCTGGCTACTGACACGAGAAGGCCACTAGCTCCTGGTGACTCCAGTGTCCACCACGGCAGTGCAGCTGAGGGTGGCTCGTGCTTGGCTGCCATGCTGTTCCTCCTCACCCCACCCCCCTCATGTTTTTTTTTTTTTTTAAGCAAGAAAAATAAAGAAAAAATATGGTTCAATCTGTACTCTGAGTCCATCAGTTCTCTTCTTCAGGTGGATAGTATTTTTCATGATGAGTCCTTTGGATATGGTAGATCATTGTACTGATAAGAGTTGCCAAGTCTTTCACAGTTGTTTATTGTCAGTATTACAGTTACTGTGTACATTGTTCTCCTGGTTCTGCTCATTTAACTTTACATCAATTTATGTAAGTCTTCCCAAGTTTTCCTGAAACCATCCCCTTCATCATTTCTAATAGCACAATAGTATTCCATCACATTTGTATACCATCACTTGTTCAATCATTCCCCAATTGATGGGTATCCTCTCAGTTTCCAGTTCTTTGCAACTACAAAAAAGAACTGCTACAAATATTTTTCTCTAGGTCTTTTTCCTTTTGCTTTGGGGTATGTACCTAAGTAGCAGTATTTATGCTACTTAGGGTATGTACCTAAGTAGCAGTATTTCTGGCTCAAGGAGTATGTACGATTTTATAATCCTTTGGGCAGAGTTACAAATTGTTCTCCAGAATGGTTGGACTAGGTCACCAGCTCCACCAATAATGTATTTGTGTACCAGTTTTCCCATATTCCCTCTAGCATTTCTCATAGTCATTTTCTGTCTTCTTAGCCAGGTATCCAAGTCCACCATCTACTACTGTGTGCCCAGATTGATTGTGTGGGAGTCCTAAGAAACAAAAAATGTATAAGATACTCTGGTTTTTTGCTCTTATGTCCATGTTGTCCTCCTCACTAGACTGTAAATATCTCTAGGGCAGGGACTACTTTTGCCCTGCTTTGTACCTCCAGTATTCAGCATGGCACCTAGCACAGTAAATGCTTAATAAATGCATCTTGATTTTTATTGATTGTATCCTTGAAGGGCATGCCCCACGTTGATGAAAAAGATCCCATCAATGACAGTTAACTTTTACATATCTTTTTAAGGTTTACAAGGCACTTTTACACATACCTTATTTGGGTTTGACAACACCCCTATTGTGAAGTAGGTACTATATCATTCTCATTTTATACAGGAGGGAACTTGAGCTGAGAGACATTAAGTTACTTACTTGCCAGAGGTGACACAACTAGCGATATAACAACCTGAGGTAGGTATTTTACAGTCCAGGAAACTAAGGCTGAGTCTTGCTTAGGTCACATTGCTAGTAAGTGTTTGAAGTAAGATTCAAATTCAGGTTTTCTTGATTCCAAGGTCAGAGCTCAAGCCACTATATCTGATTGCCTTTTCCATCCTTGAGGTACACATGAGGAATGAAATACAAGGAAAAATTGGTTGTATGGTTACCTCGCAGCCAGTTTAGGAGTGGTCAAGGGCCAGGCTTATTCTCTCCTTTCAACGCCAATTTGGGGAACAAGAGCTTGGATTTGAAGTCTGGGGTGCTGTATTCGAGTTCCAGTTTACCATCACCTTGAGCAAATAATTTCCCTTCCACGAAACTTTGTTCCTTTATCTGAGGCTCAAAACTGGCGACTTCTCCCCATGTTCGCCCTTGGCTCATAAAGGCTGCATGCGACTGTGATTTTTAGTGCCCTTAGAGTACAGGGGCGCACAACCACGTGCGGCCGGGCAGCTGCAAGCTGGACCCCTACGCCGGGGGGCTCCTGGCTTTGGTCAGCCGCTGTTGAGGTCACCTCATCAGGCCCCTCCCCCACCACATTCCAAGCGCTGGGTCTCCTGGGAAGGGTCTTTGTTCTGGGCTGTTGTCTCTGGAGACGCCTGAACTCTGGTAGCTGGTGAAGCTTGGGGACTGGGGTTGTACAAAAGTCGGCCTCACAACCTTAATTTCTCACTGCTTTAGCCTTGGTTGGTTCAGAAGGTCAAAGTTTTTGAATTCTGGTTCCTGAAAAAGGTGAATTATCTGATGAAGGGTTGGGGACCATGCTCCTTGGGGTGGCAAGGGGATGTCAACTATGGCTTTCTGGGGTAGGACAAGTAACCGGCAACACGGTCGTGTAGAAAGCAGATCATCAGTTTTAGACGTTTTACTGGGTATTTAGAAGTACTCATTGTGTTCCCTTGTAAGTCCAGTACTGACTGTGCCCCGGCTCATCGAGGCTTTGTAACTCAGGACAAGTCGTTTAACTTCTCTAAGACTACAACTTGCTGAGTGGTCGTCCATCTGCTGGGGAAGAAGAAATTTTCCTTTACTAGGAATTCTCTAGAACAGTGAAATCACAGGTTTCTTCTCCCCCAAAACCCTTTGAAAAATAAAGAGGGCAACGGATAGTGCTAGGTGCTAGGGAAACAGAGACAAAAAATGGAAAAATAAACAGTCCCTGCCTTCAAGGAATTTAGATTTTAGTAAGGAGATATGATATGTAAACAAGAATGTATAAATAACAATATACATTTGCATATTGCTTTAAGTTTTGCAGAGTACTTAAAAAATATGTCATTTTATCCTAACAACAACCCTGAGAGGTAGGTGCTATTATTTTCCATTTTATTTATAGATGAGGAAACTGAGGGAGACAGAGACTTGCCCAGGCATTGCCTAGTTACCAAGTTTGAGTCAGTATTTGAATACTAGTCTTCCAAATCTATCTATCTATCTATCTATCTATCTATCTATCTATCTATCTATCTTGTCTAATCTATCATCTATTATCTGTCTGTATATCTGTCGATCTCATTTATCTACACCTACCTATCTAATCTATCTACCTATCTTTCTGTCCATGTATCCATCTACCCATCAATCCATCATCCATCCGTCCATCTACCTACTTTACCTATACCTATTTATTTTAATCTATCTACCTATCTCTATCTCTCCCTGTCTACTTACCTCCATCTCTCTTATCTACCTGCATATCTATCCATCCATCCATCCATCCACCCATCCATCTATCTAAATGTATCTATCTAACTATAAGATGTGTATATCTATATATCAACAAACTTTACTGTGGTCCTTTTTGATATTTATTAGAATGTCTAAATATAGTTTATTGATTTTCAATGTTATATTTGAACGCATGCATATATGTATATACATATGATAAATATGCATGATATGGCCATATATGTATATATAAGAAATTGAGGAGGGAAAGTGCACTAATTTAAACAAAGAAAGTCAGAAAAGGCTTCTCATAGGATATTACACATAAACTGAACCTTGAAGGAAGTTAGAGACTTAAAAGAGCTAAGGGTAGGAGGAGATGTATTCTAGACAGGGGCAATGCAGGGGTGTGGGAGATGGCATGAGGAACAGCTAGTTTGTGCTGGAACTAGAGTATCCCTGAAGGAGAGATAACAGATGGCCAGTTGGATGCCTACCATGGGAATAGTGGAATGTTATAAAAGACATAAAAGAAGATCTGTAGCTTGTTGGTTTGACAACAGAGGTATTAAACATGCAGCCCACAACTCTCTGGAGTGTAGCCTGAACCAATTAAAATGGAATTGGGAAGCATTTAACAAAGTAAATAAAAATACAATAAAACATTGATAACACTATTTTTAATACTAATTCAACATGCAACCCACAGAGATTCTTATGCACAGATTAATGGTCCCCATTTCTACTTGAATTTGACATCACTGCTCCAGAAGGTTTTAGGAGGGCACAGACAAGGAACAGTGAAAGGGAGAAAAGTTATAGATTGGTTGAAATCTACCATGTTGGATGAGTTGCGCACATCTATGAGATCACAGATCTATTGAAATGTTTATAGTTTACAAAATAAAAACCATATACTGAGATGATAAGTTTGGACTCTGATTCTTTTTAGCATAGCCTGAGATTTCATTAGCTTTTTTTTTTTTAAGCTGCTGCATCTCACTGTGGATTATTGATCTTGTGGTCTAATAAAATCTCTAGGTCTTTTTTTTTTCACATGAGCTGCTATCAAGCTAGATTCCTATTCTTCTGTATGAGAGCTATTGATTTTTTGAAATTTAATGCAGCACTTCATACTAATCCCTATTAGATTTTATCTTGTTTTAGATTTAATTAGATACAGACACAGATTCCTGCCTCGTGAGCTAATTTTGCATCCTTCACCCTTTGATTCCTTCTCTAATCCTATTAGTTGACTCTCCTAGCTTTGTGTGGCTTCTATATCCTCATCCAAGCTATTGAAAAAAAGCTAATGAGTAGGAAAGAACTGAAAGATATACCATCAGAGACTTAGATTTATATTGAATCATTAATCAATACTTCTTGGAAATGATTGTTTAACCAACTATGAACCTAATCTAACTTAGGTATCATAAAGCTCACAGTTTTCTATCTTGTTCATATGAATAAATTAAAACATTTTAATCAAATACCTTGTTAAAATCAAACTGCCTTATGATTGTAGTTTTCTTTGCTCTAGTAACCCTTTAATCTAGGAGCTTTTTCCAAGGGAAAGGTTATTTCACCATGACTTTTTATTGCTGAATGTTCTACTTTTGTAAGGCATGCACAGGGCAACCATTCAATATTTTAGTCTGGATTATTTCCCCCAGGAATGGATGTAAGCTTATTTGACAAATACTTTTTCCACCTTTTAAATATTCAGGCATTCAGTTGTCTTTTCCTGGTATTCTGAAACCTTTGCAACTAACTCTTCACTCCATCAACAAGCTATAGACAACAAGCGTTATAGACAAAAATGAACTGGCCCCTACAGATGATGTGCTTATATCTGATTGGCTGAGACATGTACCCATGTACCTGTAAAAGCAGAGGAGAAAGTGAATTCCAGGCATGAGGGATAGCCTGTGCAAAGGTAAAGAGATGGTTGGTGGGGTGCCATGTAGAAGGAATAGCAAAAAAGGTCCATTTGACTTTATAATAATTTATGTGAAAGGGAGTAATACATACTAAGGATTACATGCCAAACAGAGATGTTTGTGTTTTGTCCTAGACAGAACAAGCAGTTTAGTGGTTTAGTATAAAGAATTCAGAACTGGGATTCAGGAAGATCTGAGTTCAAATCCTGTCTCAAACACTTACTTAGGTGTGTAACTTTGGGAAACTCAACCTCTGTCTGCTTCAGTTTCCTTATCTTTAAAATGGGGATAATAATAGCACCTACCTTCCAGAATTGTCGTGAAGATAATGACTTATGTAAAACACTTTGCAAACCTTAAAGGGTCCTATGAAGTCTTGCTTTTATTAATAAAGCACCCTTGGAGCTTATTGAGCAGTTGCAGTAATGTGGTCTGATTTAGACTTTAGGAAAATCACTTTGTCAACTGTATGGAGGATGGATTGATGGGGAGAAGCTTGATGTAAGGAGACCAGTTAGGAGGTTTTGCAATAATCCATGAGAAAAGTGATGAGTACCTGAACTGGGTTGGTAGCTGTGTGAGTGAAGTAGAGGCAGGACATAACAAAAAAAAAAGATTTACAGCATCTGTTTCAGATCATGTTTCATCTCCCCATTGGGCCTGGCCTTCTTGAGTATCTTGATTATCAGTCCTGTCCCCCATGAGCATATCTCCCCAATCCCATTATCTAGAAACAGCAATTACATCAATATGCTCATTGCTACCTGAGAGGGAATGGCAATTGATTGTCCTATGTCTCCACTCAACCTCCCTGCTCTCTCCCCCAAAGCCATTGCCATTACTCCCCTTTATGGAGGTTTTTTCCTATTGGAATTTAAACTCCTTGAAGACAGGTACTGTATAACTTTATTTTTACATCCCTTTCTATTTGCCTGGCACATAACAGATACTTAAATACTTTTTTGATCATTTGTTCATTTCTTCATTCTACTTAGTAGGATAGAGCAACAGAATTGCCTTTCTGAGGCTCCCAACATCTTATCTTTCCCATTAAATAATATCTTTAACAATACTACCCTAGGCAAACTTGGAGTTGAGTAGTTATGTCTTTCTAATATATCATTTTCTCTCAAGCAATGGCCTTCTTCACTTCTTATTCTTATCCCAGCTTAAAAGTCCTTTTTTATTGCTTTTAACATTTTTCTTAGCCTCGGCATATCTAATTACTAAATACAGAGTCCTTTTATTTTGTTCTTATTCCCACTTCACCTGTTTTCAGAAGTTGATTGGTTGACTGTCCCCCCACCTCTTATAAAGTTTCTTTCCCTCTTGGTTTTCATCACATTGAACTATCCTGACTTTCTTCATACCTCATTGATACTCCTTAATTAGAAACTGCCTGGGTCTAAAAGAGGGCATGGCTTTGCAGCTGAACTACTGTAGTGTTTTATCACATATTGCTCACTGCTTTTATAGGTCAAGAGGAGAATATTCCAAGCAGTTGAGCAAATCCTGGCCCCTCATAGCTCTTTTCTCCTCCTGTCCCCTAAATGTGGCCATTCCCCAGATACTGCCTTCACATCTCTTCTTATGTCTTTATACTTTCTTCCTTGGTGATAAACACTTCAGTGATCACCTTTACATCAATGATTCCCAAATATATACAGTCATACCTTGGGGATATTGAGGGTTCTGTTCCAGACTACCACAATAAAGCAAACAGCTATTTTTGTCATCTTAATAAAACAAGTCACATGAATTTTTTTTGGTTTCCAGCGCATATAAAAGTTATATTTATACTACACTGTAGTCTATTAAGCATACAATAGTATTATGTCTAAAAAAACCCAGACAAACCAATGTATATACCTTAATTAAAAAATGCTTTATTGCTAAAAAATGCTAACCAATATCTAAGCCTTCAGTGAGTCATAATCCTTTGCTGGTGGAGGTCTTGCCTCGATGTCCATGGTTGCTGTGGCAATTTCTTAAAATAAGACAGTAATGAAGTTTGCTGTACCAATTGACTCTTCCTTTCATTTGAACATTTAGAAGACATTGTAGGGTTATTAATTAATGATATCTGTGGTTTCCTTCACTGTTTCCTTATTCTATTTATTACTTGTTCCAGGCAATTACAGTCTTTATTACATGCTGTACAATTCTCTAATTGTTTTGTGTATAAGTCATAGTCTCTCCAAAATATCATAAGCCCCTTAGAGCAAAGACCTGAGTGAGGGAAGGAGAGAATTTAAAACTTCTGAGTTTTAGACAGAAACACTATTAAGCTCCCACTTTGCATGCTACCCTTCCAAGGAAATTTGTGCATTGAGCAGAGTACTAGATAGTAGTCCAGAAGACCTGAGTTCAAATCCTACTTCAGACACTCAGAAAAGTATCAGGACATTAAAAAGTTATTTTGTGAGTAACATTTTAACGAGATGTGATCTAGCTCTGTTTTGAGTAGAACTTAAAATGTCAATGACCAGCTATATTAATTTTTCTAAACCTTAAAATATCATGTAAATATAAATTAATATATTCTAGAAGATTTTTTGTACATGTCCTCCTAGTGTCCAAGGACCTCTGTTTGCCTCATTTTTCTCATCTGTAAAACAAGGTAATTAGACACAGGAGCCTCAAAAGTGTCTTCCAGTTCTCCAAATCTATGATCCTATGATTTTAGGTACTAGAATTTCAGGTTCTGTGAAAATTAATTTTCTTGTTTCATTGATACTACCTTTCTGAAAGTAAAATTTAGAGTGAACCACAAAGCTGTTTTTTTTTTTCTTGCTAGACTAAGAAATTACAAATACACACTTTTAAGTATTGAAAAAATTATGAATGCATTCATGCTTAAGAGATTTATATTGATCAACTATTTTCATCATTAGGAGCAAAGATACTTACGTAAAATGGATAAGAAGAAGAAGAAAGTACACCAAAAAAGGCTTTCTTCTCGACTTCGCCTTAAACCAATTGATTCAGATGCCTTGCAGTTCATAGCAAAAAAGAAGACTGTGCTTACTGAAGATACAGATCATGAAAGTGGCAAAACTCATCCATTAGTAAGAAATTTTTCTTTTTTAAAAAATTTATTGTAAGTATTGGTATCACTCAAAGAATTTTATAGCATCTTATTATTGAATTCACAATTTAACACAGGCTCTTAGAAGAGAAATTATAGACTAAAGTATAAAAACATGTACTTTATTTAATGTGAAATTTATATACATATATGTATATATAATTTAACTATATTTTAATTACAAAATTTAACTGGTAATCTTTTAAAATTAGAAGTGGCAAGGATTATTATGGTTTTCCACTGGACTTGATTTATTTTAATTTGCTTCAAAATAAATAAAAACAAGAGTAATGAGAACATAAGGGAAAACATTTCCCCAAGGACCAGTCTGTTAGATTAATTTACTCCATTTTTCTGGCATTTTTTTCTCTTTCTTAGTACTTTATTAGAATAATTGTAGAAATACTTATACTAAACACGTTTATGTTAATGGTGGTATCTGTGCTCAGCATTTAACATGATAATCTCAATAGTGTGGTACTATTTAAGTAATTTATCAGCTTAGAAATTTTATGAAACTTTTTCATTGAAACAAATAGTACTGAGAGGAATGAAAATTTTAAAAAAAACTTTTTTTTCAAAGAAACACAGAATCTAGATTGCAAGGAACCCAAAAACCATCTATTCCAACTCACACCTGATTAAGAATCCCATTTCCATTATTTTCAACTTTATTTATGCAGGAGCTGTTTCACTACTTCTGAGTGAGAATCTACTCCCTCACAAGGCAACCCATTCTATTTTTCAATGCCTCTATTAAGAAATTTTGCCTTATTTTAAGCCTAAATTTGCTTCCTTCAACTTCTCCCATTTTGTTTCTAGTTCTACCCCTGGAACCAAGAGGAAAAAAGTCAAATCTCTCTTCTTGTGACAGTCCTTAAAGTCTTCTCTCTCCAGACTAAACATTGCCTGTTCCTCAGCTGATCCATCTGATGTGATCTCAAGGCTCTTCATCATCTTAGCTGTTATCCTCTGCATGACTCACCAGCTGATCATTGACCTTTCTTAACACATGGCACATAGAACTGAACACAGCATTCCAGTTGTCTAGCTGGGTACAGCAGGATTGTCACCTGCTTAATACTGAACTCTGGGACATTTGTAATGTAGCCTAGGGGAGCATTCATTCTTTTGGCTGCTATGTAACCCTGTTGACTCATGTTGGACTCATCATCCTTTAAAACTACTTGAACTTTTTCATATTGGCCAGGGGAGCCTGTTTTTCTAACATGCATTTGTGAATTTGACTTTTTGTACCCAGGAATAATTCTTAACATTTTTCCTTTAGCTTAAATTCTTTTCTGTTTAGTTCATCTTTCTAGCCTGATCAGGGTTTTTCAGATTCCAAGCCCGTTACTGAAGGGCCCCAATATTTTTTTTTCTTTTTATGATGTCTTCATATTTCTCTTTCTTGGCAAGTCATTCAGTTGGAATCTGAGCCTGCTCACTCTACAATTCAATGCTTTGGGGTCTGCTCTGTTCACATTATAAACTGCCATTACTGATGGTCAAGGGAGAGGAGTGAACTCTAGAAGTAAGAGATGAGATTGCCTTTTAAGAACTGGGGTTTTCCCTAGTTGGCTCTATTCCAGACTGCCAGAAATGATAACCTAGAGAGAATGTCTGCAGAACTGGCATGCCTGCTATTTAAAGGTCATCAGGGATGTGTATGATTCTTCAGGCAGTCAATGGATAGCTGCCTTACACATCCAGGATTACTAGAGGAACTTCTGTACACTTCCTAAAGGAATAAAGAAATACTATCCCTCTTTTATAAGCTATGAATGGGTCATTTCCAATTTTCCACCCTCTACATTTTGAGAAATGAGTCATTCTGTGATACATTGAAGGTATTCAAGGTATATCCTTTACAAGGTTTAAGATGATCCATTCAGTATCTAACAAGTGAGTCCCATTTACAAAATGCAAATATAATTGTTCCAGTTCTGAAAGGGGGCTATTGTCCCTTTAACCTGTCCCTTACATTCTGCAATCTCATCAAAGGAGCTGATCAGATGCAATTGATCAGGGGTCCCTTGATCAACCCAGTCTACATTTCCTTTTCTAAATACATACAAATGCTTTAATAATGTGTTCCAGATTCCTTTTTTTCCATTCTCTGATAATGAGGTGGTCCTACTCCTTGCCAAGAACAGCCTTTCTACAGGTACGCACTCCTCTCATGTCAAGCATATTTTTCTCTCAATCATCCCCCCCTTTTATCTTTAACCTCCTATCTACTAGTTTCTACCTCTTGCCTTAAAACATTTTCAAGTCTTTCTTGTCTTAAAAGCAAAACAAAACAAAACCCTACAGTAGACCCTACTATCCCATCAAACTACATTCCTATATTTATCCTCCCTTTTCCAGTCAAACTTACTAAAAAAATAAAGCTATCTACTCTTTCTCTTCTCTCTTACTCCGTAACTCTGTAGTCTGGCTTCTGATCTCATCCTTCAACTGAAATGACTCTTTCCAAAGATACCAATGATCATTGCCAAACCTTTGCTCAGTCTTCATCATTTTTGAAGTCTTTACTGCAGTTGAAACTATTGACCACCTTTTCCCCTTGGGTATTCTTTACTCTAGATTTTTGTGATGTTACTATCTGCTGGTTATTCCACCCATTATTGCAGGTGTGGGTGTTTCTTGAAGCTCTGCCCTAGGTCCTCTCCTCTCTGACCTTCTTCCTTTCGACCCAGTGACCTTATCAGGTTCTGTTTGTTGAATTAACATCTCTAGGCAAGAGGGTTCACAAGCCAAGATATCCAAATGCATTCTATCCCCTGAAATTGCCCCATATCATGAACTACAGTTCTCCCACATCATGACTTTCTCCTTAACCTCCCTATTTCTGTGGAAGGCACCATAATTCATTCATCAACCTTGAATCTTCATTCTCCCTCAGTTCCCATATCCAGCCATTTGCCAATTCTTGCCACACAATTCTATACCCACAACACCTCTGCCTCTTGTCTCTTTTCTCTCCTCATGGAGTTAACACTTTAGTTCTGGTCTTCCTCGCTTCTCACCCAGACTCTTTCAGTGGCTTTCTAGTTGGTCTCAAGCATCTCCCCCCTCCAACTCAGTGCTGCATTCAGATTTTGTTTAACTTTCAAAGACCTTTATGCCATCATCCCAACCTAATTTCATAGTCTTCTTATTCCCATTTACACATTCTATTGTTCAGCCAAACTGGCATTCTCTGCATTTCTCACACACAGCCCTATACCTTTGTGTCCCTCCATAACTTTACACTGGCCATTCCCCCATCCCTGTCCTTTGAAAAGACACTGCTCAAGTAGCACCTTCCAAGTGGAGCCTTTGGTGATCCATCCAGATGCCAAGTCCTTCCCTTCCTGACTTCCAGGTATTTCACCTCTTTGCCTTCGTTTTTTATTTGTATGGAGTATACTTATAAATGCACGTCTTGTCAGGGTGGCTAGGTGGCACAGTGAGTAAGAGCACCAGCCTGGAGTCCAGAGGACCCGGGATTGGTTCAGGCCTCAGAAAATTAGCGACCACACATAAATAAATAACTAGCCATGTAATCTTGAGCAAGTTACTTAATCCCAATTGCTTAAAAAAAATGGACATGTTGTCTCTCCTCATAGCACATAAGGTCCTTGAGAGTGTTACTTATTCCCCTCCTTGTGTTTGTATCCCCAGTGCTTGTCATAGGGCTTGGTACACAGAGTAGGTACTTATTAAATGCTTATTGATTGATTGATCTAAGAAGGCAGATGGTGGCAGTAATCCCCCACTGGGTCTTGAGCAGGGATGAACAGGAAGAGAATCAAGGGGGCAAGGAACATGGTATATACTTGAACTTCTCAAAGACAGGGTAAAGATTGACCTTCTCCTTTTCACCCCTGGGAGAGTGTAATACTCACAGTCTAATAGATAAACCCTGAATTTCAGGATTTAGGGAATTAGGACTGCAAGGTTGTTTTGATTACTCCTATAGACATGTTCTTAGGATGGGAGAAATTCAGAGTTACACTAAACCAGAAGAGGGCAGTGGATAGAGCCAAAGCCCAGAGTCAGAAAGACCTCAGTTCAAATGTGGCCTCACATCTCATGTGTTGTTGTTTGGACTTCATTCTCAAAGAGGACCATGACATCAGGGAAGTGATACCATGATGCATACAAGTGCATTGGATTTAAATGAGAGAGGGCTATACAAAGTCCCCTCACTTTCTCCTCTGGAGCCATCTGGGTCCAGTGACAGGATATAGATCAAAATGACTAGACATGGCCCTGAATGTAATGGGAGACCTAGGCCTTTTTAAACTAAGGCCTTTAACAGGTCTCAGTTTGACTGAGGCAACATCTATTTAGTGATTAAGGCTAGGTAAGAAAGGAGGCAGAATGGCCTCTTTCATCTAGTCCAGAAAAAAAAAATCAATCTGGGAGGGGAAGACCCTCTGGGTTTCTGGTCAGAACAGAAACAATTGCTATTTGCACTCACTCTGAGCCAACTAGGGCCCAAACAATGACCAAGTGGGGCTTGACCTGAGACCTGTTATTGGCCAATCAATGAGAGCCCAAGTGACTTGGATTTAAGGCATATTCCATAAGAAAGAAATATAGCCCATAAGCCCCAGGATATCTTACAAGGTTTCAGCAACCAACATTTACATTCCTTTGAGCAGAGTACCTGCAGGTAAGGGTATGATTCCCTTTGTGGACAGAGGGAAGGGAAGGGAAAGAAAAAAGAGAGGGAGGGAGGGAAGTGAAGAGAGAGAGAAGGAAAAGGAGGTTGCCACCCAACTGACTGCTTCCCATTGGGTTTCCAGTGAGGTAGCTCCTCCTACTATTCACAGAGATGGTTGGTTGTCCTTTGTTCTGGAAGAGGACCATGACATCAGGGAGGTGATGCTATGACATGCAAGTGAACTGTATTTAAGTGAGGAAGGGCTATGCAAAGTCACCAGCCTCACTTTCTCCTTTGGAGCCATCTGGATCCAGTGATGAGATATACATCAGGACAACTGGATATGGTCCTCTGACCTCAGACACATAATTAGCTATATGACCTTGTGCAAGTCACTTAACCTATTTGCCTCAGGTTCCCAACTGTAAAATGGGCATAATAGTAGCACCTACCTCTCAAAGTCATTGTGATGAGCAAATGAAATAATATTTGTAAAAGCGCTTAGAACACAGATGGCACATAGTGGGTGCTGCTGTATAAATGCTTTTTTTATTCCCTTTCTTCCTCTTTGGACAAAGTTGGTCATTTTAATTATTGAATTGATAGAGATTATATTGAGGAAAAACCAAGAAAAGAGTCAGAAGAGGTGTATGGGCATGGCAAGATTAGTGCCCATGTAATGGGCACTAATGATCATTGTTTTCTCTGGGTGTTTTAGGTAAACTTTGTTTATTTTGTTCCCTTTGAGAATAGTAGTCAAAGGAGTCCTGGTATCTGCACCCCTAAATTGCCCTGTATGTGTCCACATTTATGTTATCTGCTGCCCAGAAATGGGCACACTTACATGTAAGGGGAAAGATTATGAGGAAAAAGGTGCCTATGATGAGGAAAAGGTATAAAAATACTACCAAGCAGAATAAAAGCCAACATGCAAATTACTAAAGAAATAAGTTATGTAAATACTTCAATTTTGCATACTAATGATTAGAGATCAGCTTAGAAATTGTAAAAATATGTCATACCTACATTTAAAAAATGAAAAGCAAACTAATATAAATGTCTTTCTGCAGCCAAATTCTCTATGGATTCCTTTTAAAAACATTTCAGATATGTACGACCAAATGAATAAAAAAAACCCTGCAAAGCAAGATGAGAAGGTGGAAACCAAGCCAAGAATAAGGTAAATTAAGATGGAATTGGAAAACAAGTATGAGCTTTCTCCTCCCTTCCTGTGGAAGGGGAAAATCTTGTCTTTTAAATAAATTCTAAAGCAAAGTATCATTGAATTGGAAAAATAACAATGAGTCAAGGCTCATTCTGATTTGGTGAAAAGTTTGCATTAGAGAATATTTTTAATAAATATAATTTTATTACTTTTGAATACAGTGTATATTAGTCAGTAACTATTTATCATGTGCCTACTATGTGCTAGGCTCTAGGAGTTAAACAGTCCCTGCCCTCAAGTTGCTTACAATGGGGAAAAACAATTTACAGAAAAAAGGTGGAAAGCAGTGGGAAGGTGCCTGACTGAGGGCATCATGAAGAAGGTGAAGTGAATCCAGCTGAGCAGAAAGTAAAAAGATTCTCAAAAATTTAAGATACAAATATTTGCCAATAAGCAAAGCATTTGTTCATAAAATAAAATACTTCTCAGCCTGTAATTCAATGCCCTCTGCAGTCTGATTCCCAGCTACAATCTCTGCAGTTTTGTTTCCGACACTATGCTTTGTCACTTCTATATTCTTGCCAAACTTGATTTCTTGATATTCCACCTACACACATAGACACAATATGTACCTGGAAGGCACTTTCTCTTCTGTCCCAGCCTTTTACAATCTTTGTCTTCTTTCAAAGCTCCACTAAGGGGTCACCTTCGCCCTGGAGCCTTCCCTGGTCCTCCTGGGTGTTATTTCTCTCTCTTTCCTTAGTTTTCCTTGTACTATTTGTGTACATATATTCGCCCAATAAATTTCATTCTTTAAAAGCCAAGACCTTTTGTCTTTATATCATTTGTGTATCTTTGAACATAAGATTTAAGTGTTTATGCCTTGACATGAATTGGGGTATATAAAAAATATTTCAATGGATAGGCATGAAATTATAATGTGTCATCAATTTAATTCCACCTAGGATGCATAGTAGATACAGCACTGCTCCTGTATTCAGAAAAGACCTAAGTTCAAATCCAGCCACAGAAACTTACTTGCTACGTGACTGAGCATGTAACATAACCTTTGTCTGCGTTAGTTTCTTCGACTGCAAAATGGGGCTAATAACAGCATCAACCTCTTTGGGTTTTGAATATCAAGTGAGATACTATTTGTAAATCACTTAGCACACTAGGGCCTGGAACATAGTAGGCACTTAATAAATGCTTGTTTGATGCCTCTATTATATACCACCCCTTCTCTTAGATACCCTTTTCTTCCTAGGTTTTCATGTCACTGCTCTTTCATGGCTCTTCCAACTGTTTGACCATATCTTGTCAGTTCCTTTTGAGGTATTATTTTTTCTACCTTCTATTACATGGTTGTATGTTGAATCTCTAGGGGGCCCTTCTTTACTTTCTCCATGTTTTCTGTCTCTTAGGGATCTCATCAGCTTCTGTGGGTTCAACTATATCTAGCAGTTGATGACTCCTGAATCTATATATCTAGTCCCAGTCTCCCTCCTGAGCCTTAGCCTTTGTTTCAACAGCTACCTTTTGGACATTTTAAATTGATATAACCTGTAAGCATCTCAAACTCAACATATCCAGAGCCTCTTACCTTCCTCCATCTGCTTCTCTTTCTAAGGTATTTCTATCAAGAGCACCACTGTCTTTTTAGTCATCCAAGTTCAAACTTCATCCTTGACCTTGTCAGCCTCACATCTCTCTCCAATCAATAATCTCCAGTGTCCCTCTCACCCCCCAGGATCAAATATAAAATCTTTCTGGCTGTTCAAAGCCCTTCATAGCCTCATCCACACCACACCCCCACCATTGCCATCACCTACCCTTTGTGTAAGTCTTCTTATACCTTTACCTTCACCTGTACATACTCCACTATCTAGTGACACTGGCCTCCCTGCTATTCCACCTCCCAAACTCTGAACATTTTTATCAGCTGTCCTCCCATGCCCTTCTTCCTTTCTGCCTCCTGGCTTCCCTGGCTTTCTTCAAGCTCCCGATAAACTCCTGCCTTCTGCAGAAAGCCTTTCCCAGTGCTTAATGCTAGTGCCTTCCCTCATTTGATTATTTCTAATATAGCCACTCTCTGTCTTGTCCATACATAGTTCTTCCCATGTGTCTCCTCTATTAGTCTGTGAGCTAATTGAGATCAGGCACTTTTATCTTTCTTTGTATCTCTAGTACTTAGCCCAATGGCTGGCGAATAGTAGGCTCTTAATAAATGTTTATTGACTTCAATGACTCTTACCTGTCCCTCACTTCTCCTTAAATATGTTTTTCACATGTGTGGACCCTCACCGCCTTTCCTCCTAATCAGGATCCCCTCCTCTATCCCTCTTCTTTCTAGTACTTCCTCCACATAGCCGCCAAGTTGATATTCTTAAAGTACACATCTGATTTTGTCGTTTCCTTATCCAAGAAGCTCCAGGAGCTCCCTCTTGTGTCCGATGAAGTATCGGTTCAGCTGTTCAGCTTTTAAAGCTTTACTATTGCAACTTTCCCAGCTTCAGTTTACTTTGTTAACATGTACAGGTTTGCTGCACATGACCTTGATTCATAAACTCTAAATTCTAGGCAAACTTGCCTGTTTAATATTCCCCCCAAAAAGACATTCTACCCTCGCTGTCTTGTCCTCCTCTCTGTCATTTCATACAATCCTATGCTTCCCTCAGAATTCAGTTCAGGTGCTGTCTCATATTGGAAAGCTAGTTTGATTCCTTCTGGTAACAAGTACCCTACACTTGCAAATTATTTTGTATGTATCTTTGAGAATAGGGACTAATTTGTTTTTGTCTTTGTATCCTCAGCCCCTAGCACAACACCTAGTACATAGAAGGTACTTAATGAATGCTTGTTGAATCCATTGGATTGAATTTTTCCTTCCATTGACCTCAACTAAATGCTTGCTGCCATTTTTCCTTCTTCTAGTTTTTGGATTTCTTCAAATGAGTATACCTAGGATATCTTCTTAATATAGATTGTCATGCTCCCCTTCCCCCAGCTCACACACTTTTAATTGTCCTGAATAAGGTATACCCATCCAAAGCCATATTCTAGTCTTGATTTTCATCCCTCTAAGTCTCAGTGAAGTGCTGTGAAAGAATATCGGATTTCTATAAAAGGACCTTCACACTTGCTATCTTTGTGACCTTAGGCAAGTCACTTAACCTCTTTTGGTCTCAATTTCTTCATCTGTAAAATGAGAGGGTTGAATAGTTCTCAAAGCACAGTCTGGGGAGCCCTGAAGATCCTTGAGACCCTTTCAGGGGGTGGTACACAAGGTCAGAACTATTTTCGTGATAATATTAAGAGGCTTTCATTTCTAATACATTAAATATCTCTCATAACCCACTTAAACAAAAGCTCTTGGAATGATCATTTATTTTTAAGACTATTTCTGAGACTAAAAATTTGAGAACCTCTGGATTACGTGATCTCTGAGGACTTGGTGACCTTCTAAGACACCTCAGATTTACTCTAGTTCATTTTGATTGCTCACTAAACTTGGCATGGGTTTGTGTATAGCTATTTGAGGCCATGGATTTAACTGCTGGCTACTTTCTTGGATTTTGTAGGTGGTTAAATGGCATAGTAGTCATCTAGGTGGTATAGTGCCGGACTTGGAGTCAAAAAGATCAGCATTCAAATCCTCCCTCACATATTTACTAGTTTTGTGACACTGGGAAGTAACTTAACTTCTCTCAGCCTCAGTTTCCTCATCTGCAAATGTGGACTATAATAGCACCTACCTCACAGGGTTGGTGTGAGGACAAAATATGAAGCACTTTGTAAACCTTAGAGGACTTACATCAATACTAGCTATTATTTTTATTTTGTTGAATGTGAATTTTGGGGTCTCTGTTACTATCCTTCCTACATTTTAAATATTCTCAGCAGTATCTAACTTTATGGATATATGTTGCTGGTTTTCTCTTTCCTCTATCTTTTCATTTTAAAGCCTATTCAGCTAAAATTTCAAAGCATCAGGCTACACTATTTAGGAGGAATGCGATCCTTGGTCATGAATTTGTTGTTTCTATATTTTAGCTATAGTCTAGAAATCCAAATCCCGTTTCTAGACACCATCTTTTTAGTCAAATGCTTACTTCTCAGATAAACTGTTCTCCTCTGCTGTTGTGCCTAGAGAGTCATTTCTCCTCTTCACTCTTCCTTCCAGCTTTCCACTCCTCAATCATGATGGACACCAGGGGATCTAGCAGGAGCAGGTGTCTGTGGTAACACATTTCTTCCCCTGTCTAATTCCCCTACTGCCCTGTTCCCACCAGGTTATGGATACTGATCCTCCATACCTCTTTCCAGAGGGAACACAGAGCACCATCTCCACTTCAACCCTTGAGCCCAATTTCCTTCACTTTCCTAATAATTTTGGGACCTATCTGTCCTTTCAGCCTCCTCCTTCCTTCTATACTCCCCTTCTGGTAAGGTGGTGGACCAGCAAACCTTACCATTTCACTTCTTCTTCTGTATTACCTTACAAGATCTCTGGTCATCACCCTCAGAGATATACTGATACACCTCAAAGACTCCTAGGTCTTGTTGTTCAACCTTAACTAAATTGTTCAGACCACCAGGCCCCTGCAACAAACCTCACACACATGTTTGTATATGTAGGCTACCTAATTACAATGAGAAATCCTTTGAGATGCCTTTTTCTATTGTATTCCCAGTGTTTATCACAATGGTTGGCATGTATTAAATGTTCAATAAGTTCTTTGTCATTCATTCATTCCTTATCTTTAGGGGGCAAAAGTGTCAAAAACACAGTCTGTATCTCTGTCATCTTTGGTGTCTTGCTTAAGACTTAGTAGTATTTGGTAATGTCTTCTATGTTTCTTCTTTCAGTGTTATCTGTGCCCACATGGATTCTCAGAAGTGGTTATTTGGACAGCATTTTTGACAGTCTTGGGAGGTTCTGCATCCTATCTTATATACATAACCCAGAAAGAGAACAGACCTCTCTGTTGTCAGATCAGTACTGTCAAGAAAAATGTCATGATTTATTGTTATTCTTCTTCCTCTGACCTCTACCTATTGTTCCTTATTTTACTTTTGTGAGCTAAATAGAAAACCATTTAAGTTTATTTTTCTAGATGTTATTTCATGTACTTGAAGACAAATGTCATGTCCTGACTGGGTCTTCTTTAGGCTAAAAGACCCACTTCCTTTCACTAAGTCTCATATAGTGAGATAGTGAGAACTTGAGGCCCTTCACCATTCTATATGCTCTCCTCCGGACTCTCTCTAGTTTATTCATGTACTATCTAAAATGTGGTACCCAGAGCTACACACATAAGGTCTGAATAGAGCATAATTGAGGCATTCACCCTTTTCTTTCTTGAAGCACTGCCTTTTTCAATAACAACTCATTGGCTTTTTTGGTTGTTATATCACACTGTTGATTCATACTGAGTTTGTAGCCCAAGTCCAATCTCTTTTGAATAAACTTACAGTATAGCCACATTTCCCCCATCATATCTTGTATTTGTAAAGTTAATTTTTTTCAGCCCACACTTAAGACTTTATTTTTGTCCCTGTTAAATTTTATCTTATTCAAATCAGCTCAGTGGTCTTGCCTGGCAAGAGCTTTTTTGACCCTGGGTCTTTGCATGATCTGCAAATTTGAAAAAGACGATGTGTGCCTTTATCCAAGTTTTTAATAAAAAGGTTAAACAACACAGGGCTTAACACTGGACTGGCACTTCCCTGGATACTTACTTCAAAGTTGATATCACACTATTAATGACTCCTCTGAGTCACGCATTCAACCAAGTCTGAATCCATCTCCTGAAGGGAGCATCCTTTCTTCTTTCTATCTCTTGTCCCTGTTCACCTCTCCCCTTTATCTCCATAGTCCACATCCTTTTCTGCCCTCATATTCTATTGTGTCTTCTTGTATCCTTATCTCCTTTGACCTGAATACCATCATTTTGCCTTAAACATGTCTAAGGGAAACCTCTCCATTATTCTCTCCAGCAGTCACTGCATCCCTCTTCACACTTTCCAAGATGAGGTGCTGCCTTTTTCATGTCCTTGATGCATTGGGCCAGAAGAAGGAGGAGATGATGACACTCCTTGCTCCCCATTGTTACTTCAGTTCAGTCCCTTTGCCACTGATTCTCAGCAATCTATCCTACTTTTAGTTTTAGGTTCAACTCCGCTCTGGCCTTTCTCTTACTCTCTCCCCTTGCCCGAGTCACCCTTCAAGCTGCTTGACTATCTACATGACTTGAATGAAATGGGAGACATGTGCTCTTTCCTTTCGGGTGGGATGGTAGATTCACCATCTGCCTTCTCTCTGCATTCTGTGTAACCACAGCACTGCCATACAACCTGCTGATATAAACCAGAGGATACATAGATCTTTCCATCTGCCTCAGTGTTGTGCTCTTAAGACTTTTGGGTCTTTTCATTTGTCCTGCCTCTGGCTTTTATGTGTTATATCTTCCAGTTAGAGTGTGATCTCCTTGAGAGACTGTCTTCATTTTTCTGTTTATATCTCAAGCACTTAGCTCAGGGCTTGGTACATAGTAAGTGCTTTAAAAATGCATATTAATTCATTCATTCATTTCTTTCACCTGGTCCAGATCCTAGTTATTCTCATATACCAGGTTCTGGTTTTACTTAGTTCATAGTTGTCCATCCTCTCATCCACAGTGCCTGACCTCTTATTTCAGGACTTCATTATATTCATTGGTGTCTTCTCAAACACCATGGCCTTCTAATACATCAACCCCTTTGACTCTTTTGATACATGCTATTGATCAATGAGTATTATATTCCTACTGTGTGCCAAGTACTGTGCTATGTCCCAGGGATAGAAATACAAGGAATGAAAAAATCCCCACAAAGTGCCAGCTATGTGAGTGATAACTAAGTGAATAGAGAGGAGGATGTAAGAGATATTATAAAGACATAATCCCTACTTGCAAGTAACTTATATTTTAATGGTAGAAACAAAGAAGTACATTTAAAATATATTCTGAATATAAAGCTTATAAATATTATATTATACATTATATACATATTATATATAAATAACAAATATATATTTGTTATGTATTAGCAAATTCTTAAATAATTGTTTATATATAATATGTTAAATAGTTAATATATAAATATATATATTTGTTAAATATATATATGTTAAATATAACATATTTGTTAAATATTTGTAAATAAATTCAAAAAGTTAAATATACAGTAGTAATATAGGAGGGAAGGTATTAGAGGTTAGGAGAATCAGAAAGGGCTTCATGAAGAAGATAGTGTTTGAACTGCATCTTAACAGAAGAAAGAGACTCTAAGGTGGAGATAAGGAGGCAATGCATGCCAGGCATATGGATTGGTCATTGGAAAGACAACAATATGGGAGAGGGAGTGTTTTGTTTGAGCACTAGAGAAAGGTCAATTTGACAGGATCTCAAAGTGTGGGAAGAGAAGTCTAATGAGGACTGAAAAGTAGGTTAGGGCCAGGTTGTATAGGGCTTTAAAAGCTAAACTGAGTTCATCTTTTGTATTAGAGGCAATAGGAAGTCACTAGAGATGGTTTAAAAAATGGAATCATGTGGTCAGATGTATGTTTAAGGAAAACTATTATGGCAGGAATGTGTAGGATGAAGTGGGATATGGAGAAACTCAATGTAAGGAGACTACCTAGGAAGATGTTGAAATAAAGTAGGTAAGAAGTGATGAGGACCTCACCAAAATGGCAGCTCTATAAGTGGAGAGAAGGGTTTGAATTCAAGAAATATTGTGAAGCTAGAAATGGCAAGATTTGGCAACATACTGGATGGGTGGTGTGAGGGAGAGTGGAATTCATAACAATTCCCGGGATTCTGGAAAGATAATGGATGTCTTTCACAGAAATAGGGGAATTTGAAAGAGGGGATCTTTTAGGGGAAATGATAAAGACTTCAGATTTGGATCTGTTGAGTTTAAGGTGTCTCTGGCACAGTCATTTTGAAATTTCCAATAGGAAATTAGTGATGCAGAATTGAAACTCAAGGCAAAGACTGAGCTAGATGTATGGATCTGCGAGTTTTCTTCATGAAATGATGAATTTATCAGGAGTCTACAGGGAGAAAAGGGACTAGGACTGAATCTTGGGGAACACTGTTAGGGGGAAAATGTGGATGATGAGCCAGCAAAGGAAGCTGAGCACGATCACACTGGTAGGGGTCAGTCAAGAGAGAGCAGTGTCACAGAAATACAGAAAGCTGAAAGTATGCAGGGTGGACAGCAGTGTCAAATGCAGTAGATAGGTCAGAAAGGCTGAGAACTGACAAAAGGCCTTCAACTTTAGTGATTAAGAGAACACTGGAGAGATCCATTTCAGTTGAGTTCTAATATCAGAAGACAAGATTGCAAAAGGGTTGAGGAATAAATGAAAGAAGAACAAGTGAATAAAAGTGAGCACAGATATCTTTTTCAAAGAGTTTGGTTGAGAAAATTAAGAGAAATAGAGATTTAGTGCAGATAGAATCAGGGGAAGTTTTTTTTTTTTTTTAAATGATAGATGAGACTTAGGTATATATGAAGGCAATAGGGAATGAGCCAGATGATGATGAGGAAAGATTAAGGATTCAAGAGACAGGTTAGATGGTTGAGGATGCTATCTGTTGGGGTAGAAAATAAGAGGGATGAGTTCAAGTATTTTCTGAGGGGTGGAGGAAATTAAAAATCTTGATGAGGGTAAAGTACAGGTGTAGGAGGGATGAAGCACATAGGGAGAACTGGAATGATATAAAAGATCGTGGTCAGAGAGGAAAATGTCAGAGTTTCTGTTTAGGAAAATTGAACATTTATAGATAATGGTGATTTGTGACCATCCCTATGTATGCCTGAAGGGGAGTGAAGGATTTGGCTGTGGGATTTAAAAAGGTTTAGGGAATTTAGTTAAAGAGGTTATATGGTATGTGTACTATATGATTGTGATGGGATAGTACTGTGCTATAAGGAATGGTGAACTCGATCTTAGAAAAATATTGAATAGACTTTCACAAAACATTGAAGAGCAATGTGAACAGAACCAAGAGAATTTGTATACAATAACAATATTGTTTTAAGAAATGCATCACTTAGGGGCGGCTAGGTGGCGCAGTGAATAGAGCGCCGGCCCTGGAATCAGAAGGACCTGAGTTGGGAGCCGGCCTCCGACACTTAATCCACACAAACAAAAACCTAGCCGTGTAACCTTGGGCAAGTTACTTAACCCCAATTGCCCTAAAGGGGCGACTAGGTGGAGCAGTGAGTAAGAGCGCCGGCCTCGGAGTTGGGATGACCCGAGATCAGATCCGGCCTCAGAAAATGAGCACCCACGCATAAATAATGACTAGCCGTGTAACCTTGAGCAAGTTACTTAACCCCAATTGCTTTAAAAAAAAAAAAAGAAATGCATCACTTAAATCCAATTCATGTGCAAGGCATCGTACTAATGATATCACTGGTGCTCTTTGAGAACAAAGGACCAACAACAACATTACTCTTTGTATCTGTACCTCCCAAGATTCCCAAATGACCTCAAAGCATAATAGCAGCTTATTCAATATTCATTGCATAAATGGAAAGCCATGTGATGTAAGAAATGTTTAAAGGAACTGGACATGTTTATGCTGGAGAAGAAAAAACTATGGGGAAGCGTCACAGATATATGTCTTCAAATATCTGAAGGGTTTTAACAGAGGAAAAATCTATTCTAGTGGTATTTCATAAGGCATTGATATGTCTGGTGGCACAGTAGATAGAGTGTTGGGCCTAGAGTCAGAAAGACTCAAGTTCAAGTCTAGCCTTAGATGGTTACTAGCTGTGTGACCCTGAGCAAGTCACTTAACCTCTGTTTGCCTCAGTTTCCTCAACTGTAAAATGGGATAATAATAGCACTTACCTCTCAGGGTTGTTGTGAGGATTAAATTAGATAATATTTTTAAAGTACTTAGCATGGTATCTGGCACATAATACGTGCTACACAATTTTTTTCTCCTTCCCCCTTCATTAAGATGGACTTGACCAGGGGTGGCCTCAAAGCCACATGTGGACCTCTAGGTCCTCAAGTGCAGCTCTTTGGCTGAAACAGTTTGGATCCAAACAGTTTGACTTCAGTTAAAGGGCCACACTTAAGGACCTAAAGGGCCACTCGTGACCACAAGGCTAGAGGTTCTCCATTCCTGATCTAGACTCAATGGTTAAAAGTTCCAAAGAGTAGATTTTAGTTTAACATAAAAAAAGCATTTCTTAATGAATATAGCTTCTCCATAGTAGAATTAGTAGCATTGAAAAGGGACATCAGCAAAGTCAAAGTCATTTGATTCTGACTCTGTACACAAGTTATATTTTCTATCTCATTGAATTGAAAAAAATTGTGTTTTTTTCATCATTGTCTTTAAAATATTCTTTCAAGAGAAACCTCTTCCTTTGTTGACTTGTATTGGAATGATTTTGAGTAAACTCTGAGTTTTTCTACCTTGGTAACACGTTTAGTGTCTTGGATAAAGAGTACATCTAGTGATTCTGTCTCCTTGAGTACGCGTCTTTAATAGCCAAGTGAAGATTAGCCATTTAACTTGCAGTCAATAAGGCAAAGTTTTGAGTTCTCTCCGTGTATAGACTATTCTTGTTGGATTGTGTTTTTTCCCCCCACTTAGGGAGGCTGTATAATTGAGTGGTAAAAGCACAAGGGACTGGGAGTTAAGGAGGTCAGGGTCCAGGGTGTAATGGTAATGGACTATTTTTTTCCTTTTTTTTTCCAATTTATTTATTTATTTTTAATTTTTAACATTCATTTCCACAAGATTTGTTAAGCTTTGTCTTCTCAGGAACAGGGATTGCTGAGAACTTGCCTTGAGTCAAGACCTCTCCTTGGGTATTGAATGCTGTGATGATATTATAACCTTGTTGTGGCTTAGGGGTAGATGCCTTGGTGCTCACTACTGCCCCTTTGAGAAGGTACTTGATAGTAACTGATGATAATTGTAACTCAGTTGTGATCCAAGGGTGGAGTATTTTGATTTTTGTGCTTTGTGACTGACAAAATGAATGTATTTTGTTTATGATTGAAAACTGATGTCCAGTTGAATAGAGAGAAGGCTTTGTGATTGACTAAATGAATGTTCTGCCCAGGAGTGGAGTACTTGGACATTACTACTTTGTGATTGAATTGAGGACTTACTAAACTATTGAGTTACACATGGTGAATTCTATGTTTTGATTTTCTGTGAATGTTTTGCCTTAAGCCATCACTGAATAAATGGAGTTTGCTATGCTCATAATCTGAACCTGGAAGTTGCTTATACTTAGTGTTACACAGGGTCCAGCTTTGCCACTGCCAAGTTACTCAACCCTTTTGTTTCTCAGTTTCTCCATTCATAAAAATGAAATTAATCTAGATCAGTCTTTAAAATTCCCATAATATGTTAATTCTCGAATAATCAATGATAATTGTTAAAAGATTAAAATAATCTTTAGTTAAAAGCATTTACAGCTCCTTAGAATTTGATAATCTTCCTTTTTGGCATTTGACATATGCTTTTCAAATTTCCACTCAAATATTTAGAAGGAAAGCAATCTACAATGAAATATATTTTAACTTACAGTTTAGGTGTCTATTTTAATTTCTCCAAATTATAGATAATATGGAGTAAAGTTAATGGTATATTAAGTTCAAAGAAGCTTTGTCTTTAATTAAAAATTTAAAAAAATGCCTAATTACTCTCAACATTGTTTTCTCTATTATTCTAGAATCTATAAACCTGAAAAGAAAAAATATCTAAATGAAGTGACTTTAGAGGTTAGTCAACCTACTGAAATTGAAGAAACAGATACAAGAGAACAAGAAGACATGACTTTAATTTCTCCAGTAACTACAGAGTCTCAGGTGTTGGCTTCTAGTGTTTCAGTACATGAAGAGCAATTTTCAGGCATGTCAATTTCTGCAGTATCTTATGATAATGGAAAGAAGTTTCATTGATTTTTAAAGGAAAGAGATATACGTTAAATAATTTACAGAGGATTATTTAGAACAGGATTATAAAGTACTTGTGTACTTTAAGAGTTCATTTGGTACCTCTTTCAGTAAGTCTTAAATCATATTACTGTGTATAAAGTCAGAGACCCTTCACTAGGAATGGAGGAGTGAATGCAGCTGGAAAGATCAGTTCTTTGGCTGAATCTGACTCCATTTTCCATTTCCAAGCTCTTCTTGGTTTTGTTTCCAGTAAACATCATGCCTTGCCCAGGATAAACTGATCACCTAAAATCTTGTTATGCTGATGGACTCAATTTTTGATTCTCAATCCCTTTTCAACTCACCTAGTTGCTTCTCCACTCTGCATGGAGGGCTGGTGAATGGAGCACTAAACTCATCCCAAAGCCTTCCTTTATGGAGGACTGGGATCTGAACTTTCCAGGTAACTCAATTGTCCACCAGCATCTCCCCTTGGTTTCATCTCTATGGAATGTCGTATCCTCTTTTGGTATCTTTCTCTGTTAGATTGGAAACTGCTTGAGACAGAGATTATCTTTCTTTTTCCTAGTTTTATCCTCAACACTTAGCAGAACCCCTGACACATTATAGGTTAATAGAATTTAATTGACTCATAGTTCTTTCTTGTTCAGCTTTTCTCTGTTTCTTTATTACCTCCAGGATCAAATATAAAATTCTGTTTAGCATTCAAAGCCTGCTATAACCTTTCCCTCCCCCACATCCCTTTCCAGTCTTTTTATACTTTATTTCCTTCCATGTGGTCTCTGATCTAATGGTACTACTTTTCTTACTCTTCCTTGCATAAGACACTCCATCTCCTGACTGACTATTTTCATTGTCTGTCCCCCATTGCTGAAATGCTCTCCTTGCTTGACTCTGTCTCCTGACTACTCCATCTTCCTCCAAGTCCCCACTAACACCCTTCTTCTACAAGAAACCTTTTCTGATTTTTTTTATTATCACAACAGTTTGTTATGTGCACTTTGTTAACCTGACAAGTTTGGTTAAAGGAGACAGTCTAGGTGATAGACATTTATCATTTATTCCCTTAAAGTTAACTATTCATGATCATGGAGTCAGAAACTAAGTTCTGACTCCCTGAATAAAAGAATCAGGAAGCTTAAATACATTTTAGAACCATTGCAATTCAGGGTGACTGTGTCACACAAATTTATGTTTACTCTCCATATCATGAGAAAGGAAGTTTCTTGGTTGTAAATACAAATTGACAAAGACAATGGACAAAGCAGGGTCAGTTTGGAATTTGTGATCTCAGGATGTGTGTTTTCCTCCTATATGGAGTTTGTCTCCCAATATAAGAGAATCCCACTTTCAGCCTTATCTGGTCTCTGGAGTTGCTGACACAGGAAAAGGCATTTTTGAAGCAAAGTAAAGCAGCCTGATTAGTTCAAGTTTTGGATAAATTGATATTAAATTAAGATCAACTTATATGCATGTGTGGACATTTACATATTGTTTATATACATGGTTCATTTTGTCTTCCCCATTAAAATTTTAACTCCTTGAGATCAGGGACTGTCTTTTGCCTTTCTGTGTATCTCCAGGGCTTATCATAGGGGATGTTTAATAAATGCTTATTTATTGACTGTCAAAAAATAGGGATTTTTTTTTTCATCTGTATATGTTTGTGCCTTTAGTGTCTGCCTCATTGCTATTGTGAATGTTTGGAACTAGGAAAGCTTCTACTGTTTGGGATCAGTAAGACTGCATGTTTGGCTAGATTGTGATGTGTGGAAAAGGGAGTAATGTATATTAAGGCTGGAAAAGTAGGGTGGTGCCAGGTTGAGAATGGCTTTAAATGCTAAACAGAAATTATATTTGATCCTAAAAACAATAGGGAGGCACTGAAGTTTATCAAGTAGATGAATGACATGATCAGAACTAAATGTGTAGAGGATGGATTGGTAGAAAGAGAAAATTATGACTTACTATTATATTAAATGAATGGAGATAAGGTCCTTAACCAAAATGGTGATGATGGGAATTTTGGGGGCTGATGCTGGTATGTTCCTACTGTTATCTCTCCTAATCTTATTTACTTGCCCTATTCCAAATTCTTTGAGTTTACTTAAATTGTTGTCTCTTTATATATTGCTCTCTCTTTTGATCCTTCTCTTTCCCAGGCCAGTTAAGAGTAAAGTTCAACATTTTCTTTCTCTGTCTCCTGTACAGACTCTTATTTTGAGTCACATTTTCTTTTCAAGTTTTCCTCTGCTTTGTTCTCATGACTTTTCTTCTCTTCAAGTCAGTTCTGTCTCTTATTTTATGATTCCTTCTTTATTTACTATGTAACCCTTATGGGGAGAAATCTTCTGAAGTAACAAATTTAACTTCCCTCTTCTGTTCCATTTTCATATTTTTGCTTTCCTGGGTCTTATCTCATCCTCTTTATTTTCTGGTATGCTTGGTCTTAGAAATTTAAATATGACAAGGAAATAATGCTTGGATAGAAGCACTTTTGTGTGGGAGGAGTTGCCTTATTTTCTACATTGTGAGTCCTAATTGACCCCATGTTTTTCATCATGTCTCCATTCCTAAAGCTAAACTATTTTTTCTTTAAAATAACTGTCTCTTATACTTACTTAACCTCCCTAGGCTTCAGTATACTCATCTAGAAAATGAGTGGCCTCTGAGATACTTTCCACTTCTAAATCTTGGGTCCTATCTCTGACCCTACGATCACCTTGATTGGTGAACCAATATGATGGTAATTGGCTGAGGGGTGGGATTGAGGGGAAGGGGTTGATATAAGGGGAGTGGAGGAATATTTATTTTATTAGGGAATGGCTAAACAAATTGTGATATGTTAAATATAATGGAATATTATTAACCCATAAGAAATGCTGAAATGGACAATTTCAGAGTAAACTGGGAAGACTTATGAATGAACTAATGTGTGGTAAAGTGAGCAGAAGTAGGAAAACAGTTTATACAGTAATAATAGCATTATAGAGAAAATCTGTAGAACTCTGAATGACATAATGATAAACCACAGGTCCAAAAGAATAAAGATGAAACATGCTACTCAACTCTTGACAGAGAGGTAATGAATTTAAAATGCAAAAAGAGTCATACATTTTTGGATATGGCTAGAGTGGGAATTTGTTTTGCCAAGTTGAGGGATTTAAAAATAATTTTGCTTAAGGGAGAAGGATATTAGGAGAGATGGATTAATTTTTTTAAAAGTACTTGCTACTTGAAAAATAATTTTTTAAATGGAAAAAAGAATAAAAGACTTAGAATAATTCCACTTCAGAATTTGCTGTGGCTTATAGGATGATAACAGACAAATATCATGTGCTATATATTTAATTAGTAAGATTTTCCTTTCAGATTCTGCTGAACCCTATGTTACTAAGTATAGGGTTTTTAAAGAATCAGATTTCCAGGAAGAAAAGGATGAAAAGGAGCAAAAAGAAGACAAGAAGCAAGTACTTAATTATCTGAGGAAAGATTTTGCGAACCGCATTCGATATGACCCAACAGGTATGTAATTTCTGATAAATAGCCTAATATATAATAGCAGTTCAAGTATCAATTACCATATGAATGTCCTAATCCCCCTTAATTATTTCTTCTCTCTGTTAAATATCACCAATTTATCCTGTCTATGTGTTTGTGCATAGCCATTTATAAGTCGTCTCTTCCATTAGACTATGAGTTCCTCAAGAGCAGGACTGTCTTTTGCCTTTCTTTGGATCACTAATGCTTAACATACTTCCTGACATAGGTTGTTGCTGTTGTTCAGTCATTTTCAGGCATGCCTGACTGTTGTGATCCCATTTCGGGGTTTACTTAGCAAACTACTAGAGTAGTTTGTCATTTCCTTCTCTAGCTCATTTCACAGATGAGGAAACAGAGGCAAACAGGGTTACATGGCTTGCCTAGGGCCACACACTTAAGTCTTCCTGACTCTAGGTCCAGTGCACTTTCTACGGCTTCAACCAGCTGTCTCAAAAGATATCATTTCTAACTTTTCTAAAATCCTCTTCCAAGTCTAACTTCTTTCATATTTATTTTTGGTTAGATTTGTCTAGATCTGAAGGAAGCACATTGGTTACCCCCTCTTTCCCATTATAGATTAATTCTCTGTTTTTTTCCCTGTAATTCATTTAGTTATTCCTTTAAGAATTTAGATGCTATTTCATTTGCTGTACATATGCAGTAGTTAGTTTCCACTCCATAGAGACCAAACCCCTGCCCCATGGGGCCTCTGCCCAAGAGGCAAAATTAATATCATTCACCAGAGCCCTAGTGTTAGGGGAAAGTAAAAGGGGTAAATGTTTTTACTTACTCAAAATATGTTTTCCATGTTCTATATGACCATGGAGCAATTTGGAAAGAAAGGGGATATCTGACAGCACACAACACTTTTATTAAACATGCCCAGGAGATTTCACATCTCCTCCAAGCTTTTCAAAAGCCACTCAATATACCTATTGGATAAAGCTTCTTTGCAAAGGCCACTAGAAAGGGGAAATGGATCAGGCTGTGGGAAATTGCATGGCAGACTCTTTGATAAAGAATGCTGCCAGTCAGTTAACTATACTTGCTTCTTTACTCTCACAGCTCCCTGATCCCTTCACACTTTCCTGTAACTCCCAAGAATAGGCTCTTGTTAAAGAAAGGAGACATTCTCTCTCCCACTCTGGGGGATTTCAGATGCCCTCAGGTCGACTTCTTATCCTAGAGGAAAGCCGATGGAAGCTTCTTTTTGGTTTGCACCAGGCCACACACCCGGGGAAGAATGCCCTCCAGTCTCTGATAAAGCCTATTTCTACTGAGAGTAAGCTAGTGGAAACCACCTGACAAGTCTGTTGGGCTTGCCCAGCTTGGGCTCAGGGACTCTGGAATATGCCTGTGAACTGTTGGAGGACCTCAAGCGATTATTTAGAAAGACCCTGGCCCACTCCGGCAGATAGACGAATAAAAAGAGGTGAAATTATATTCGCCTTTTTTCTTTTATCTTTTGGCCTTGCCATAGCCATCTTTAATGAGCCGTGTTTTGCAGTGTAGGGGTGCTAGGAACACTGAAATTCAAGGGCAAAAGGTGCAGGTCCTTCCTTGAAAGAATTTGACTCAAGCCTTCTTTCAGTCAGAGACAAAGTTTATTGTTTTGCCAATAGAAGTGGGTGGGATTTTTAAGACCTTGGGCCTTTGGTAGATGAGACTGACCTCTTTTATAGGGGAAAAAAATTGGGTGGGATCTAGGAGTAGCCAATAGACTGGAGTAATCCAGAGGTAATAGACAATGAAAGGCTGGGCTGGGTCAGAGGTAACAGAGAGTGAAGGGGTGGGGTGGGGGGGGGTGGGATCTGCAATGTAAGGACTGTTGAAAGGATTACTGGGATGGGTGAAGACTGGCAAATGTCAGGGACTGGGCCATGTGAGAAAGTTCTGGGAAAAGTTCGAAAGGGGGGGTGGTAGTGGTCCAGACCCCATACGCCATAACATATATGATTAAGTATTGATACTTATTAATTAATTGCCTATAGTGTATTTAAGCATAATGTAGTTTTCCTATTTATTTCTTTTAATCAAGTTCATTTTTGCTGTTACCTTATTTGAGATTATGCTTTTCTGAATCAAGCAGACTAGCTCATAGCATTCAGATTCAATTCTTTTTTTCATTTTTGAAAATGGTGAGAGGCATTATTACCCCATCTCATGAATTACTGGGCCATGTCGTATATGCTACTTTCTGTGATATTTGGCTTGGCAGATACACACACACATATTAATATATGGCCAATTTTCTCATCACCCCTGGCATTTTAATTTAAAGACTCCTTGATCTGCTTCCCAGGTCTTTAGGCAAATATTTATTTTACTACATTCCATCCTTACTCAAGAACCTTCCTTCCCTCCTGAATAAGGAGACAGCCATAAATCTATTCATTCCTCTTCATCAAATGTTCACATCTCAAGTCAACCTTGCTCTCATGAATTGATTAGAAACAATGATGAAAATATTACCTCTGCCCCTGTGGCCTTTAGTTTCCTACCCAGGATTTGTAATCTCTAAAAATATTTCCAAGATTTCTTCAGAAGGTTTCTATCTGAACCATCAGAAGTAGGCATTGAGGGGCAGCTAGGTGGTACAGTGAGTAGAGCGTCGGCCCTGGAGTCAGAAGGACCTGAGTTCGGATCTGGCCTCAGACACTTAACGCACACCCAAACAAAAACCTAGCTGTGTGACCTTGGGCAAGTTACTTAACCCCAATTGCCCTCCAAAAGGCCAAAAAAAAAAAAAAAGTAGGCATTGATCATTAAGTCTGACAGATTTGGGAGGGCTGTGCAGCTCTACCTCAAGTTAAATCCCATTCACAGTGCAAGTCAGGATGAGCAACGATGTCTGAGTGATTACCTGGGATGCTGTGACCCCATGCTAGCTTTGTGTAGTCTGTTTTTATAACTTTTTGTCTTTTCCTCTTCTCTGTGGGTGATCTAGAATGAGATGCTATGACAACACCACTTCATTCTCCCACTGATGTTTATCTCAGTGTGCCTCCTTATGTCTTCCCTTTGGCTTCTTACATCTTCTCATGAAGGCATGTCTTTTTAATATAGAATGTTCTGCACCTCTCCTTCCCTTTCCCCACTTTATCAGCTTGGTCGATTTGAATTCCTATACTCATCATGGTCACCATCCATTAAGTTTCTTTGATACCTGATACTACAGGGTTGGATAAAATAGACGAAGAAATAGTAAGAGAGAGGAGAGATTCAATCCTTGATTATTAGCTTCGAAACACTACTAGACACTTTGTCCATGTATGTATGTGTGTGTTCAAGTGTAAACATTTTGTTTTTGTTTACTTATTCTTTTGGGGGCTTGTCTTAGCAAAGATATTGGAGTGGTTTGCCATTTTCTTCTCCGGCTCATTTTACAGATGAGGGAACTAAGGCAAACAGTTAATTGACGTGTCCAGGGTCACACAGCTAGTAAGTGTCTCAGGCCAGATTTGAACTCAGGAAAATGAGTCTTCCTGATTCCAGGCCTGGCACTTTATCCATTGTGCCACCTAGCTGCCCCATGACATGGCATATTATCTTTGTTCTTTATATTTGCATGTAAAGTAGTGATAGATGATTGTAACCCACATATCTAGCTGTGAAATTAGGTTTTCTGAGCTTTTTAAGAAATAGAGGTATTATGATTAGCTGTCATGTGACTAGGTTTTCAGATACTTCCCTTCTCTCTTATATTGACATTATCTTCAAATAAACTTTCTTTTGTTACAGTATTTAGATTTGTGGAATTTGTGTTTAAATATTTTCTGTATACAGATATTTGTTTATTATGCAATGTATATATTTTCATAGTTTAATTTATGAATATGGGACTTACATGTAATATTTTATTTAATATTTTGAACTAGTACCAAAGGATGACAATGCTGTAAGACATATTTTAAGACTAAGAGAGAAGCTGAATTGGAAAACTGAATTAACAGCACGTGGGTTTGACATAAAAAAAACTAAAGAGATACACCTGAAGACTCCATTTATGGTATTTTTATTTATACTACTTATACATTTATACTATTTTATTCAGTTTTCCATAATGAAAAATTGAAAAGTTATTTTAATCTGGATTTTATTTATTTTTCCAAATGTATATAGGAAGAGAAATGGGAGTGTGAAATTTAAAGAAAAAACTCTGAACATCCAGTGACTGTTTTCTCATATTCTTTATAAATGAGATATGAGCCTGAGAAGTTGTTTCTGCAACCACTACTCATTATGGTTGTTAGTAAATGAAGTAAAAAAAATTAATCATCTTGATGTTTATTCTATGTGATATTGAGCTAGTGTGGGAGTCCAGGAACTTTTTTAAAATATTGTGATAACAGTATTTCAATACAGTTGGTTTCCTTTGTAATCCTATGTGTTTTATTTTAACTTTTTAAAAAACCTTCCTCTAGAAGGGGCTTAGAGGCTTCAGCAGACTGCACAAAGGGGTCCATAACACAAAGAGGCTTAAGAACCCATGATCTAGATCATCGATGGAGAACCTGCAGCCTCGAGGCCAAACTTGTGTTTGAATTCCATTAAAGGGCAGCACTTGAGGACCTAGAGGGCCATGTATGGCCTTGACTGCAGGTTCCTCACCCTGATCTATATTGACTGAATTGACTGAATATTTTTGTCGTAATGGATGTTATAAAATGTCTTAAGGTATACAATGTGCATTACAGTCCTGTGAAATAGGTATTATGATTATCCCTACTCTACAGGATAGGAAAATTGAGATGTGGGTTAAGTGACTTGCCTAGATTCACATGTTGTGTCTTTTTTTTCCCAGTCATGTTCAACTCTTTGTGACTTTATTTGGGGTCTTCTTGGCAGAGATATTGAAATGGCTTGCCATTTTCTTCTCCATTTGATTTTACAGATAAGAACTGATGCAAACAGGGTTCAGTGATTTGCCCAGGGTCACACAGCTATTAAGTGTCTGAGGCCAGATTTGAGCTGAGGAAGATTTATCTTCCTGATTCCAAGCCCAGTGCACTCTCCACTGTGCCACCTAGTAAATTCAGAGGTGGGATTTGAATCCTGGTCTCTCCTGATTTCAAGTTTAGCTCCTTTTTCTCTTTATCATACCATCTTTTCACATTAATATAACTGGAAGCTTCATAAGTCACTTGACCATCCAAGGGGAATAGTATGTTGATTTTTCTAAACCATAAGAACCAAAAACCTTTCAGAAAAACAAACGATCAGTTATTAATTTAGACATTGAATAGTTACCATGTGTCAGGCATCTTGCTAAAGGCTCAGGACACAAAGGAAAATCAAAATAGTTCCTTCCCTCAAGGACATTGCTTCAGCAGCAAGGCAGAGATAACATTAGGCATATAAATAGAAGTTGTTGAATTCTCCTAAATATCCATTCTAGTTCTGAGATCCTGGACTTGTTATGTCACTTTTCTCAACCTTCTTTCCTCATCTGTAAAATGGGGATAATAATAGCCTCTACCACAACACAAGATTGTTGTAAGGAGCCAATGAAATACTTTATGTAAAGTACTTTGTAAACTTTAAAGTGCTATATAAATGTCAGCTATCATTAATAAATATGTATATACAAGATACATACAGAGTAGATATAAGATACTGTTTAAACCTAGTCTTGAAGGTAGGCAGAGATTTTTTTAAATTAATTTATTAGTTTAGTTTGTTAACAAGATTCAATTCCATAGTTCCTTGATTTTCAAATTTCCTTTACTTCCCTCCCCCCTACCCCCATGACAGCATATAGTCCAATATAGGATCTGCAAATACATTCATATTAGACATTATTCCAATTACAAAGGCGTATTGTACTAGGTGGGATGAAAGATGGTAAAGAAGAAATAAAACCAAACAATGAAAAGAAAAAGATCATTTAGTTTGCTTCCATTAGGATTCAGGCTCAGTTCTTTCTAGTTATATCTCTGGATAGCACATTTCTCTCTTTCTTGAGTCTTTTGGGATTGACTTATAGCACTGCATTGCTGAAAAGAGTCCAGTCTGTCATAGTTGGTCATCACAGATATGATATGTCTGTGATTTTATACAAATTTCTTCTGATTCTACTCTTCTCGCTATGCATCAGTCTGTATAAGTCTCTCCAGGTAATTATGAAATCTGTCACCTCCTCGTTTCTTATAGCACAATAATATCCCATTACATTCATATACCACAACTTGTTTAGCCATTCCCCAATTGATGGGCACCCCTTTAGTTTCCAATTCTTTGCAACCACAAAAAGGGCTGCTATAAATATTTTTGTACATATGGGTCTTTTTACCACTTCTATGATCTCTTTGGGATATAACCCTAGAAGTGGTATTGTTAGGTCAAAGAGTATGAAATTATTTATAGTCATTTGGGCATAATTCCAGATTGCTCTCCAGAATGGTTGGATAAGTTCACAACTCCACCAGCAATGTATTAGTGTTCCAATTTGTCCACATCCTCTCCAGCATTTGTCACTTTCTTGCTTTGTCATCTTAGCCAATCTGACTGGAGGGATGTGGTATCTCAGAGTTGTTTTGATTTGCATTTCTCTAATTAATAGTGATTTAGAGCATTTCTTCATATGCTTATAGATATCTTTGATTTCTTTCTCTGAAAACTTCCTATTCATATCCTTTGACCATTTATCAATTGGGGAATGACTTGTATTCATATAGATTTGGCTCAATTCTCTATAAATTTTAGAAATGAGTCCTTTATCAGAGACACAAATTGTAAAAATTCTTTCCCAATTTCCCACCTCCCTCTTGATCTTGGTTACACTGGCTTTGTTTGTACAGAAGCTTTTTAATTTAATGTAATCAAAATTATCCATTTTGCATTTTATAATGCTCTCTAATTCTTGTTTGGTCCTAAAGTCTTCCCCTCTCCACAAATCTGTCAGGTAAACTATTCCTTGCTTTCCCAAATTACTTACAGTATAATCCTTTACACCTAGATCATGCACCCATTTAGACTTGATTTTAGTATATGGTGTTAGATAATGATCTATGCCCAGTTTCTGCCATACTGTATTCCAGTTTTCCCAGCAGTTTTTGTCAAATGCACAAAGTTTTTGTGCATTCTTATCCCAAAAACTGGGGTCTTTGGGTTTGTCGAACAATAGATTACTATATTCATTAACTGCTGGGTCTCCTGCGCCTAATCTATTCCATTGATCCACTACTCTATACCTCTGCCAGTACCAAGCAGTTTTGATGACTGCTGCTGTATAATACAGATTAAGATCTGGCATAGCTAGTCCACCTTCCCTAGCGTTTCTTTTCATTAATTCCCTTGATATTCTAGACGGTTTGTTTTTCCAAATAAATTTTGTTATTATTTTGTCTAACTCTAAAAGTAGTTTTTTGCTAAATTGATTGGTATGGCACTAAATATATAGTTTAGTTTGGGTAAAATTGTCATTTTTATTATATTAGCTTGACCCAGCCATGAGCAATTGATATTTTTCCAACTATTTAGATCTGATTTTATTCGTGTGAGAAGTGTTTTGTAGTTGTGATCACATAGATTCTTGGTTTGTTTTGGCAAGTAGATTCCCAAATATTTTATAATGTCTACAGTGACTTTAAATGGGATTTCTCTTTCTATCTCTTGCTGTTGAGTTTCATTAGAGATGTACAGGAATGCTGAGGATTTATGTGGGTTTATTTTATA